>JACDJE010000006.1:505936-625883 GCA_016647715.1 Pavo muticus
AGAGCATTCTAGGTATGAGAAAGGGGAGGAGAGTCATTGTGGGACTTTGATTCTCCTGTAATGTTTGTAAGCAGACAGGGAGAGAGCAATTCCCCCTCCTTTGGAACCCCACTTGGTGCACTGCATCCAGAACCGAGCACTTGTTTGACACCAGAGCTCTCAACAAATGTGCCATGGGGTTTGCAGTAGGACAGATGGAAACTTGCTCTAAGCATAATAGAGCAGCCGCCTCATCCACACATGTGCACGTTACCGCAGCAAAGGCTATTAGCATGTGGGACAAGTTCCCTTGTCTATGATTTGCTTCTGGATTGTGGTTCTGAGGCCTCTTTGTCTTCAGGAGAGGAGGAACAAACCAGTAGGAGCATGCAGGTTCTGAAGAGAGCCTGGACAATGAATGGAGAGGCAATCTGTGGGCACGTCTATTTGTGCAGGCCCTTGTAAGAAAGGCAGCAAGGGTTCTTTGCACCTCAGTCTTCATGGGGCAGCAGTTTGCCCAGGCAGGGAGGTGTATCTCTGGGATGGAGAGAGCTATGCAGAGTTCCCCAGCAGTTCAACTGTCTTCTGCAGAGCTGCCCAAGATCAGGTGGGATCTTGCTTTCCATTTCAGACTGTGGGGCCGAATCACTTTTTAAAGTGCTAAGGGGAGGAAGGAGGATCTCAAGGCAAGAAGCTTTTGTGAAGCTAGAGCTGCCTATGAGGCGGGATGCACTTCTCTTATCCCTGTTGAGTGTATTTTTTTCCTAAAATTTAACACTCTTACTTCTCTAAGAACATAGTAATATAAAATGTCTCCTTAAAATGAGATGCACAAAATAGCCCAGGGTTCTGTCTGGTAGTTTTGCATCTCCAGCAGACATAAGTCATGGTATGGTCTGAATTCCTGCTGAGTCCTCTTTTAGAACTCAAAGTGAATGGGTGAAAGAGCGTGTTTGAGGGCTCAGCAGCCTGTGTTGGGACAGTAACAATGTGACAGTTGGTAATTATGCACTTAAAAAAGCAACCCTTTCTCTCTTTCTTTTTGCAGGCAGTTGGCCAAAAGTCTTGGTCAGGCAGGGGAGATTGAGCCAGAAACGGAAGGGATCCTGACAGAGTATGGTGTGGATTTCTCTGACTTTTCCCCTGAAGCCCTGGAATGTCTTCCCCAAAGTCTGCCCTGGGTTATCTCACCGGGAGAGATGGCCAAAAGGAGAGATTTAAGGTAATGACCAAAAGCCAGGTCTGTCGCTCCTCCTCGGGTTGATGCAGCATTGCTTTGTTTTTGTTTTGTTTTGATTTCATCACACTTTGAAAAGGCTCTGATGTTCTTACAGGTAGCATATCACACGTTACCTCTGCTAATGTGGAAAGAAACTGCTTTTGAAAGTACCTACAGACCCAAAAGACAAGTTATTTGAAGAAGTGTTTGTGAGGCAAAGTAGGCTTTTTCTCAAAAGAACTATTGAAAACTGAAAATTTGGTGTTTGGCACCTAATCTGAAAGCTTTATGTTTTTGTCTGGAATGTATGACGTATTTTAAGGGTAGTTTTATTGCAGAGATTTTCTGAATGCTTGGCAGATCAAATTATCTTGGACATTGTTACTTTGAAACTTAAGAACAGGTAGAGACTGTCCTATGTTTTCCTGTCTAGTCTCAGCGTTCTTCTGCTTTGAAGAACTGGTGTCATGGGGAGTTTGTGGAGGCTCTTGGTCAGGTTAGCAGCTGGCAAATGCATTCTCTCCCTGCAGCCTGGCAACTTCACGCTGTCCACCCACCTCACATTACCCGTCCCTGCAACTTTGTGGTGCTCCCTTCCACCAGCTTTTGGGAATTCTGCAGTCTGTTAGGTGATAGACGCTCTGACATTGTTGGTCTGCCTAAAGGTAACAGGCAGACCTTCACTAGAAAAGACATAAAGACAAAAGAAGAGTAGTTTGAGACCTTGATTTGCAACAAAGGAAGGAAGCTGCATGAAAGCAAAACAATACTTGTGTTATTAAGATGATAGGATGTGTTCCACTCCCACATTTCTTGTGTTGGAGCATCCTGTCTCGCTTGGGAGGTCTCATTGTGTTGTGGGTAACAGATTCAGCAGCTCAGTGTGGTGTTGCTTTCTTGCTTATTACTGAGGTGAAGCAGACCGACAAGTTTGATTCCTCAAGATACCGCCTGCAGTAGTAGAAGCTCCTCTCTCTCTTAGGCTATCTGTTATTGGCATGAAAGCAAGCAATTGGAGAGGGATAAGCTGATAAACTGTGCCCGTTTGTGTCTGTGCTCCAGCTGCAGATGTTACTTTGGGTTTAATCCTGCACTGCAGCCTGTGACCTTCTTATTGCTTCAGCTTTCCTGGATCTCAGTTGCCATACAGTGGGATAGTTCAGGGGAGGACTGCACTTGTGTTTGACCTGGGGTAGCGCTCAGGTACCAGATCCAGGCTGTAGACTTCAACTAGCTTAAAAAACAAACAAACCCAAAAGATGCTAAAACCTGCAGTTGAGAAGTCACTGGAAAGTGATTATTTTTATATTCTTGACTACATTTCAGTAGCATTCTCTGCTTCTTCTGACCAAGTTCTTTCAAGCAAATAAAGAGCTTGACTTGTCTCCAGTCAGACAGTCATTTTTGGAAACAAATTCCAAGTGGATTTCTTGCTTTTATTGCTGAATTATTGCACTGGGACTTATCAAGGTGATAACAGTTTTGCAGTTAAGCCATTTAAATCCCTCTCTGCCCCTTCCTGACCATAGTGCACACTACAAAGAAGATTTCCTTTTGATCCTCTCAAATATAAATGTTTAACAGTCAAGGTTTTTAAGACAATTATTTGAGCTTAATTTACTAATCCTTTTAATGTCAACTAGCACACTGCTGACTAACTAGTCTGTAGTCTAAACACGAAGGTAACACGAGACTTTTGGTTATGACTAGGCACCTGACCTGGGCAAACCCATCTGCTGAGGCTGAGTGAGATGAAGGATAGGTATCTTGTCCATGCCATCTTGTAAATGTGTTCCTTATCTTCCTGCAGCTCTTAGAGTTTTACAGAAAGCATCTTGCCATACATAGTCTGGATAGCAACTGTGATCTCACCTACACAGCCTGTGCAGAATTGCTTCCAGGAGGTTTTTCTTCTCGTTTCTTCAGCAATGGCTCACAAAGAAAGCTTTACATAAGATTTTTATATTACTTAAGGCTGAGAAGATCCAAACCTTGTGGATGGCTTTGAAATCTTCTGATTTAACTCTCTGCCACTCATGCAGTTTCATCATGGACATCTGCTTTTTACCTACATGATTTTATCTAACTGTGAAATGAGGCAAGTATTTAATGAGCACTCCCAGCTTAATTGTTTGTAAAGAGCACTGAAAGCTTCTAATGAAAGGCACTAGGCAAATGTTAGGTACTGGCATTGCATATTGCAATTGTATTTTACAGAGGGCATGAAGTTTCATGAAGTGTCAGAGTAGCGTGGTTGAAGAAACTTCCCTTCCAGAGACATTAAATGTGTTAATATGAACAGGACCAGAATTCTTTTTATTATTCAGGTGGATGGGAATTGATATTTTTACACTGAAGCTTGAGGAGTGTTCCATCTTTTGTTTCTGGAGAAAAGTCAGAGGATTAGCATTACAGGGACAAATTTTGGTGGGTTTCAACTGTTCTCCCATCTCTTCTAGTATCTCAACATGTAATTGTCATTTCCTTGTTTGCTTTGCTTTCTACTCAGTGTTTCAGTGGTGCCTGTGCACAGAAAAGGGTCAGGGCAAAGGAGGAAATGCAAATCTAAGGGGTGGATGCAGCAGACAGGGCACCAAAGGAGGCCATTTGAAAAGGTGTAGCCAAGAATCTAAGAAACACAAAAACTATTTATTTCTATGGCTTGTTCCAAATGTTTCTAATTTCATTCATATCTTTTTGTTTCCTTTACTTCTTAACTGGGACAAGAAACTAAAGCCAGGAAAGTCCGATCATAGTGGGAAACAAAAACCTAAATATTGGAGAGAGAAAAAAGGCCGTTCTGTGCAAAGCAGTTCTGCCTTTTGCATGTCTCCCATTGTTGGTGTTACTGTGGAAAATGTATAACATCACTCTTTTGGAAAGCGCTAGAGCCTGTTCGAGCGGAGATGGTTTATATAGTCAAACATTGAAGAACTTGAAGATATCTATTTCTTTACCATTTGCCTAATAACAAGTGAGCCTGTTGACCTCTGCTGGACTATTACAAATGTGAAACTTGGCACTCAAAATTGCTTGCTCTAAATTTTCCAGTTGCTTTCTCTTTTTCCATTTGATGTCATCCTGCCAACTAGTGATTTTATTATTATAAACAGGACATTGTATTCACTTTTAAGAAGAAATATGAACCTGAAGGTAAAATTACAAACTGCAGTTTCTCAGCTGGCAAAATACAAAACAATGAGCTAAAAATACTGAGCAGGGAAAGGGTGCTGTGGCAAGAAACTCTGAAATATCTGCAAGATGGATGTGATCTGAAGAGCAGAAACTGATGGACTTCAAATGAAAAGCTCTGTACTCATGAGAATCTCTAATGGTTGAGATCAGAAGGGATCTTTGGAGATGCTGTACTCCAACCCCTCTGGGTGAGCAGGGACTCAGGGCTGCTGATTCTGGATATCTCCAGAGATGGAGTTTCAGTGACCTCTCAGAACAACCTGTTCTGGGGCTTGATTACTGGCTTTTGTTTCATTTAGTCGTATTTTCTTTAATCTTTCATTTGAACCCTAAATAGCTCAAGAACAATCTGGCTTGGTCCCCTTTATTTCTGCACGTCAGTATTTCCTGACGTTGATAAGATGTCCCCACCTGAGCTGAGCTTTCTCCTTTTGAGGCCGAACAGTCCCAGCTTCCTCAGCCTGTCCGTGTAGGTTACACACTCCAATACCTTAGTCATCATTGAAGTCCATCAGCAAACTTGCTTTGGTACGTTGATATCTTCTTGTTACTGGTAAGCCCAACATTAGATGCAGCGCTTGAGTTGTGGTCTCACCAGTGTCCAGTAGAGGAGAAGAATCAAAGGATTGCATTCCTTGACCTGCTGGCAGTTCTTCCTACTGCAGCTCAGAAGCTGCTGGCCATTGCTGCAAGGGTGTGTTGTTGGATCGTGTTCAACTTGCTGCTCACCAGGACCCTAGCCCCTTTTTTGCCAAGCTGCTTTCCAACCAGCTGGCCCTCAGCTGTACCGGTGTACAGCGTTATTCCTCCCCAGGAGCAGGACTTTGCTTTTTCCTTTGAGCTCCATGAGATTCCCAATGACTCACTGCTCTACTGAGGTCTCTCTGAATGACAGCAAAACTGTCTGTTCCTCCTTTGAGAAGCATGAGTCTTTTTCAGCAGCCTCCTGGGGGCCTGGAGAGCATCAGACTGGGGACAGCAAGGATCCACAGCATTGGCAGGGAGCAGTTAATACTCACTTGCTTCCCTGCTAGGGCACAGCTAATGAGTCAATGAACTTTGCTCTTGCAGGCAAAGAGCTCTGAGAGTACAACAAAGCTTTCAGCCAAAGTTTGCATCTTGGTAGTTCAGTATGCTGTGACCTAAATTGCAACTGACCTAAAGCTCTCAAAGTTATTAAAAGCTAAATTGTAATTTTGGCTGCCCATTCAGAAATGTAGCATCCTTTCTTTGGCTGATAAGGGAGGAAGAGTGGAGATGCTGTGCTGGCTCTGTGCTGCTGTGGAGGGAAGGCACTGGCAATGGGACAGTATCTGCACTGTGGTTCTGCCCAGTATTTCATTCTCACTTGAGGTGTGGTGCAGCTAATGACAGGGATTAGCAGTGCTTATAGTAAAGGTTTGACAGCATGCTCTTTGCAGCGGTTGCCCAAGAAGATTATTGGCTGATAAAATGAGAGGTGATGGCAAAAAGTGAAATACAGAAAATGGCAGCCTTGAGAGGAGCAAGGAGCTGGAGGAAAGCACTCGGCCTCTGAAACAGATGCCTTTTCAAGGCAGGTGGAATACTTTAGCTTGAAATGAGTGCAAGTCAGATAAAACATCATTAAACAGCTTGTTTCCTGGAGATTTTCCACTACAAAAAGCTAGTGTTAAGTAGAGCAGGTCTTACTCAGCTATAATAGGATACGTGAAAATGCTCTGGTTTCTGATGGAAACTGAAAAATGGCTTGTTTAGCAAATGTATAAGCAACATTGCTACAGACCTGACTGTTATCTTGGCGTGGAGCAAAGACGCAAACAGGGCCAGATTATGATCTCTGCCCTGTCACTGGGCACTGAGCTGCTCTGTGACTAATTCAGTGCTTTCCACAGGGAGATAGAAGGCACACAGGATTACTCAGTGGTGTCCAAGGATGTCAGATCTAGTCCCCCTCTAGCAGGATGGATTCCAGAAGAGCGGTGATGGCTGTACCTGCTCTGGGTACTTCTGCTGCCCTTGGATCGGTGAGAAGAGCTAGCATTAGCTCCGTGCTCACCCGTTAGCCGAGTAAGTAAAACCGAATAAAACAGTGCTCCTGTCAGAGTGATGTGATTCAGCTCCTTGCTTCTGACGTTCAGTTGGCTTCTTCAGGTCCTCCGCTCTGTTTTCATAACATTTTCTACTACGCTATAGCTACAGCCATTGTGGTGACACTGTTTTGTCCAAGATGATGCATGGTGTTTGCTGTCAGATGCTGCTGTTACCAGTGGCTGGTGTACACAGACGCGCTGGCAACTTCACTGCTGTTTTTCCTTACAGGAAAGCGCGTGTGGTCATTGGAAGTGCAGCTTCAAGTGGAATCAGTGGTGTGCAGTTGGACAGGGTTAGTGTGTTCTGATATTGTACGCCATCAAAACTGAGCTTGCTTAGTTAAGAGCCTGTTTTCCTGTGGAAAACAGTAATAACTTTTGCAACTAGGTTGTTATACATACAGTCTTGTTCCTGTCTGGCTGCCTATTTTATGGAGAAAATAACAGAGGGAGATGAGAATTAAATCTTTAATCAGCTTGGGAACGTGACCATTTCTTTCTGGGTTCTACTGGATGACAAGGTGGGCTTTAACTGCATGTGATGAGCAGAAGAGAGTGCCCTCTCCTGTTGTGTTTATATGTGTGAGGTGTTGCCAGATACTGCCACTTCCCCTGGTATCACAGTGCTTTGCTGGTGCTGTTCTCTCATTGCAGGTTGGGTAGATAGGAGGTGAAGGATCCAAGACCTGGTATCAGGTGGGGTGTCAGTCTGTTGCTGTGGATGAAAAAAACAGAACTTCAGTAGGGAAGTCCCCACTGTGGCTGATCATTATAGAGAACATTTTCCTTGTGATTTCATTCTGATTCTGAAGACTAGGGGGACCTATTTGCACCTTTACAGAATCCATTGCTTGCATTTGAGTCTCATCTCAGTCCACCTTTCATATCTCTGCAGAGCTCTTTCCTTATCTGTGGCCTTTATGAGAAGAGTTTTCACATACAGATAGGAAATGGTGCCCGTAAGGCAGAACACCACAGTCCTTGTCCTAGCTTCGTGATTCCTGAGGTTACAGGAGAGAAGGGCTACTTTTGTGCCCTTGTGCAACCAAGAAAATGGGAAGTGGAAATCACTTTTTTCTCAAGATCTTTGCTCTGAGCTGTCGAGTGTCCAGATGGTGCTCTCTGACCTGATTGTTTTGGGTGATGGATCCTTGTTCCCAATTGATTCTTGGATCCTCGCCCTCTAAAAAGACAGAAATGAACATAATATAGATGGGAAGTGATGAAAGCATCACTGTGGCTAAGAGATGGGGCAATCCAGAATAGACCAACTGAGGTATTCTGGGAGTTGAGGGACTGACTTGGAAGGGAGGATTAACCATCCAGTGTGTGTTTGCCAACAGTGAAACTGGAAGTTTGTGAAAGATGTAGTACTTAACGGTTAAAATGTGTAGACCAAAAGGAAGTGAGAATCATTTATGGTGGTGGGAGGATACGAGGGGGTATTATGAGGACAAGTAAGGTAAAACAAAGAGGGAGACCTTTCCTGTCCAGCCTAAAATAGAACGTAGCTTTGAGTGCTAAAGAAGGTATTGGAAACTCCATCACTAAAGATGCTTAATACTATACTGGAGAAAGTCCTTGCAAATGTATTGTCAAGTGTAGCTCTGACCTATGAGGGTTGGATGACCTAATGTCTCTTCCATTTCTAGCTCTGTGCATCTATGATTAAAGTAGTTTATATAATGCATTTTCAATTACACTCCACCTTCTTGCGTGGGATAGTGGTGGTGCAGAGACCTCATTATATTTGTGGCACAATTACAGCATGGCTTGTAGGAAGTAATGCTGGTGCTTGGTCTCTCTGACATTCTGATCTCTTTTATATATACATTGGCTTTTCAAACCGTTTAGTTATGTTACAAGACTGCAGTGCTCTTTTGGAGGCCATAAATATATGGAAGGAATAATTGATTCTGGTTCGGCAGTCCAGGGAGCAGTCCTTGGTGAAAATGTGAGTGTTTATTGTTGTAGAAGTTTAATTCATCGGGAGTCATTGTCAGCCATGCTCTTGGACCGAGGTCTGTTTTCTGAACCAGAACAGGACGTTAGCTCAAACATAAACACAGAGAAATTAAAAAGAACAGGACAGGTTTGATGTATAAAGTTGGGCTTTCAGTGCGTTTTATGCTGCGCTGGGTTTTTGTGGGGGTTTGTGCAATTAGCATTTGGAGCAGGCAGTTTTTGCTTCCCATTACTGTATGATTTCAGTTCGTTTTGAAATTCATGCCCCATGCAAAAAGAGCTTTGTGCTGCATCGAGTGTTTTTGTCTGTGTGTTACAGTGCAGTCAGAGTGCCTTCAGAGATTTGTCAGGGCACTTCTGCTGCATGCATGTTTTGTAACGTGTTCCTTTTAAGCGTCTGTCTTGGAAGCAGCCGCTGGGGTTTTAAGTGAGATCTGCCAGCATCAAGTGTGACAAATGTGGTAGACACTCCACGTAATAGATGTCTTTGGGAGTGGGATGTCGAAATCTCTGAAAATGTTCAGGCACTGATTGTTCTCTGAAATTTCTGCCTGCAAAGGAGTACTTCACACCCGTGTGAGTGATGAACACGGGTGGAATCGGTCCCATGCTTGTTGGCGCTGTGTAGCAAACCTGTGCAGACAGCGTGATCAAGTTGGGTTTACTCGTGATTGAAGAGTGAGATTGATTTTTGTGGTTGCCATAACAATTGGACTGCTGTGTGAAAAAATGTTTATAGCTTTCACTGGAGTGAGTTGACAGCTCTAGGATGCCTATTTCCAAATTAAAACAACTGTTTCCAGCTCTGACAAATGATGTATGTTTAACTTTTCCAAGGTAGAGCTCAGCGGGGTCTTAGAAATGACCTGAAGAGATCAAAGATTCTTAAAGTGCCTTTGCTGCTTAATTTTAAAAAGCCAGCTTTCAGCTGGAGCTAATGAGGGAAAACCAGAATGCTGAGCTTTCCCTCCCACACAGCTATTGTACGCACTCACAAAGTGAAGAGAACAGGACAACCTAAAGAGTCCCCGGAAGAATGTAAATGCATTGCGAGTGTCTAGACATGCAGTCACTCTCACTGTAAATGTCTTAGCACTGACATATTCAAGTTTAAAGCAGGCTTGCAGTGCCTATACTTCAATAAACAAAGTGATGGTCATTACCATCTCACCTTGAGCTGCAGCAGGCTGCATCCTCCGTCCTCAGCCTTCCAAGGTTCCCAGAGAGCTGGTGTCTGCTTGCTTCTTTGCCTGGTAGGGACAACATCTTGCTTCATCGAGGGTTTTCTCATGCTGCATTGGGTACATGCAGTTCTCCAAACTGCTATTTCACGGTTGCTTGCATTTCTTATAGCAGTGGAAATCTGGGCTCTGTGTCTCTGCTGATGGGCTGCTGTCTGCGTGCTGTTGGTGGGAAGGCCATCCAGTTGTGCCTGGAGGGTTTGTGTGGCTGATTTGGTTCCCATCAAGCTTTTCATCAGGCTGCTTTTGCAAAAATCATCTTGATAACGCCCAGACTTTGCCCAACTGCTGACCATGCTAGGAACCTTGGCCCTAGCGCAGCCTGAGGCCACGGCTTGCAAATGCAATGCTTCGTCTTGGTCCAGGTAGACTTCCACTTGAGTGCTGGTGCACTGACCACTGGGATCATCATAGTATTATAGAATGGCTTAGATTGGAGGGGATCTTCAGGCTCATCCAGTCCCAACCCCATGCCAAGGCAGGGCAGCCTCTCACCAGCTCAGGCTGCCCAGGGTCTCATCCAGCCTGGCCTTGAGTGCCTCTAGGGATGGGGCATCCACAGCTTCTCTGGGCAGCAGTGCCAGCTCATCTTCTTGTGTCATGGGTGCTTTTATTTTATGTCTAACTTCAACCAGTGTGTTGAATTTTGAACTCTTCTAGCTGGCAAAAAACTGATGTTGGTGTATTGTCCCCAGCTCTGCAGCACCAGCTGTACGCTGTTCTCTCCACTAATTCTCTTGAATACCTTTGCACAGATGTACTTATTTACACACAGAAAAACAAACTGCTCTTGCAGCCCCATGATCTGTGAACATTTTAATTATGATGATCATAATTCTAGCTCACTAACAGGCTGTTTGTCTTACCTCTACTCCTGCAACAGCCATTTATTGTAGGTCCTTTTAAAGGTAAAAAGACTAACTGCTCTGCAGATATGCTTGTCTGCTTTAATTAGTCTTCCGTAAGCTGTACAAAGAGAAACTGCACTTAATTAGCTAACCTTAAATTAGGATTGATATTCCAGCCTGTCTGTGTGCATGCTGTTATTACTGTCCAATAAATGGAGCGCTCTGTTCTGCAGATTTTTCCCCCAGATGGTTGATATGCAAGATGGCAGACGGAGCCAGAGCGCGAGCTTTGCCTTCAGCAGTGTTTTAAGGGCTTTATAGGGTGTGGGTCCACCCCGCTCCTACAAAACTCTTGTAGGCATGGCCCAGTTCCAGTGCACAGACCTCTGGCCATGAGGAGGAGGGGGAAAAGATTTAATTTTTCCTTCCGTCGGCAGAAACTCCATGCCAGAGCAAGTCCACCTCTGCAGGCCTGCATTAAACACATGTTTTGGACCCAGCATCTCCCATAAAAAGTGGAAGTTTCCACCTTGGAGTGTTTGTGCTCAATCAGTGTGTGGAGGCTGGGGGGTTCTCAAAGACACGTATTTATCTCGAGCCCTTTTCAGCGCGAAGGCCGGAAAATCTCTTAGCTCTGCGTGTGTCTCTATCTCCTCAACCAGTTTCCTCTAACTAACCAAGTTGTGTGTATGTTGGAACGAACGGACTTGGAACATCTCATTACTTTTACAAAGTATGTTTTGACAATTTGAAATGAGTAAAACAGATTTTTATTGGGTGCAGTGACAATGAGAGATGGCTCCTTCAGGGATTTCAAAGAAGGGAGTGGGAGGAACGATGAGACTTCTTAATCCACAGGGTCACCTTGGCAGCCCTCCAGGAGCTGGGGACAGCTGCCAATTCATGTTTACCTGCGGTCAATGCAAGTATGCATACATGCAGCCGTGATATTTGCTTGTGCTTAAGCAACGTCTTTGTTAGCAGGTGCATAAAAAGTTCTGTTGCCTTGAGGTTTGGTCACACAACCATGGCAGGTTGGGTTTGTTATTGGTTACGCTCAGAAATGTGGTCTGATCTTTGGGCTTCAGCCTTCGGGGGTTTTGTACAGCCAGATGTGGCCAGTGGAGGAATAAGAATGGCTCTTTCCCTTTCACAGGGCCATATAGCTGGGAGCAATGCTATTTCTTCACCCCAGTGGCTCCAGGGTGCTCTGTGCTGCAGCAGATGCCAAGGAAGGGGGACATTTTGCGGTGCAGGGACATCCCTGGAGGTGTTCAAGGCCAGGTTGGATGGGATCCTTGGGCAGCCCGAGCTGGTGGTTGGCACTGCTGCCCTCAGCAGGGGCTTGGAGCTGCTTGATCTTCAAGGTCCCCTCCAGCCTAAAACTTTGTATGATTTGCACTGCCCACACCCAGCCTTTCCTCCCAGCCTGCCCCTCACGTGCCCTGGGACCAGAGGTGGGTCTGAAGCTGCTAGAGATAACAGGCGATACTGGTAGGGCTGCAGGAAAAGCAAGAGCCGATAGCAGAGTGTATGCCTTCCTCTGGGAGGAGCACATGCAGGGCTGCTGCATCCCTGCCCAGCGCTGCACTCCCATCGCTCGGCAGATTGTTTTCTTTCCCAATGCCAGTTCCTATAGCCATCTGAAACCTCTCCAGCCATAAAAACTGAAAACCAGAAATATAACTCATCACACTTAATAATGTGATTACTGGTAAGCAGACTTCACTTAGACAACTTCAGTCAGGTGTACTGCTTTGTGCCAGAATTATCTCACTGCTCTGAATTTTGAGCTCTGTTTGCAAATCAGCTTCACTTGTCCCACTACCTGGACATCGGCTCTGCAGTATTTCTGCAGTCCTCATGCCAAGGAGTATCATTCCGCATGTTACTTGCTCAGTGACTTTCTTACCTCACCTTTGCAGTCTGTGCCCAGAACAAACTGCCTGTGACAAGCTACAAGTTCAAGTCCCTTGAGCAGTTTTAATGCAGGAAGGGAACTGTGCCTGGTGCTAAAGCATATCCCAGCTGTGCTGTGAGCAGAAGTGCTGGTGAGAAATGCTACATCAGGATTCATCTGGACCCCACTTCTACTCTGCATATGTGAGCTTAAGTATCTCGAGCTGAGAGCTGTGGCTGTGCCTGTGTGCTGTGCAGCTGGGATCAGGGCCAGTGTGTCCCAAACACAACAAGCCATGCCCTGGGTGCTTTGTGGGGGGCCGGGTGCCCCCCAGCCCACTTCACGCATTCTGAACGAGCCACCACCAACCTCTGCGGCAGGCTTCCTTGGCCAAACACAGCTCAGTGAAGCAGCCCGTTCCTTGCTACCATTGTATGAATGCGTTCAGAATTTGGCACCCGCAGATTTATGCTCACTTCTTTCCAGGGCAGACTGCAAATATGCGCTTTGTTGAAACCAATCTGCTAATCTTTAAACTGCCTGGAGCTACGATTCGCAATGGGTGGCAGACGCTTGTGGTTACAGGCCCGAACATCTGGGATAAGCTATCTATTCCACTGACACAGGAACCCACGCTCTTTGAAGAAGTTCTTTAACCTTTTTCTTGATCACTTGTCAGTGTAAAGCAAGCCATTAGTTTCTGCTCAGTGCTGTCTGTAGCAGGGTCTGCTGTGACAGGACAAAGGGAAATGGTTTGAAACTAAAAGAGGGGAGCTGTAGACGAAGAAATTTTTTACACTAAGGGTGGTGAGGCACTGGCACAGGTTGCACAGAGGTGGCAGTGCCCCATCCCTGCAGACACCTGAGTTCAGGCTGGATGGGGCTCTGAGCACTGATGGAACTGTGGGTGTCCCTGTTCAGTGAGGGCAGTTGGACCAGGTGGCCTTTAAGGGTCCCTTCCAACTCAGATGGTTCTGTGATTCTATGATATATTTACAGAAGCGAGGATGCTTGCAAGCCTTTAAAAATTAGTTGATTTCCGCTGCTGGATAGCGAGGCAACAACAGATCAAAGTCCCAGTGTAGTTGAAAAGATTTTATATCTTTCGGCATCACGATCTCTAGTTTGTTTGGATGCATGAGAAGGATCAGCAAGTAACGTGCATCTGGGGATTAAGGCAGCTTTGCTGCTCATTCTGAAAGCTAGCATATTCTGAAAGATTTTCAAAGTCTCAGGAGGGAGTGAAGTGCTTTAGTGATTTTTATGTCTTTGAAAATCTCAGTTTAGTTTCCCTGGTGGAATCACATAAATACACGCTGCCAGCTGTCTGATGCCAATAGATCCCACCCAGGGCAGTTAAGCACCGAAGCGACATTGCTTTTACTGTGCGAGCAGCCATGCACAGAGATGAAGACCTGATAAATTCTTGTGACACTTGCTCCTTTAAAAGTTTGCTGTGGTTTTTCCTCCCACCTCTCCTACCCTATGAATCTGTTGGTGGCCATGCAATCAGAGAAACAGATGTGTTCTCCTTGTACCTCTCCAGAAGGGAGGTTGCCACCATGATCCATGACTTTCCACAATGAGATATGACATGCAACATGGGTGTTACGAAGTACTGCAACCCTTCAGTGTCTTTACATGCTCTCACGTGTTCCTGTGCAGGTCACTTTGTAAATGTGTCACTTGCTCCATGCTAGCAGTGCTCATGGAATTACAGATGTCCCAGTATCTGCTCTTATGCATGGTAATGTGGGTTATTTGTGTTTAATTTAGCTTTGAAACTGGGAGGCATCTATTTTTCCACTAGCTGCAAGGCACAAAGACTTCTTCTTGCTTGTTTCTTTAGAGAGAACTTGATGGGATCAGTTGTTTACTTTTTGTGGAGGAAAAACAGTAATGAGAGATGAAAGCTGTTAAAAGCAAACAGTTCTACCAAAAATAAGAATTAAAATCAACAACAAAAAGACCCACAGCATCAAGGAGTATCGCTTCTCCAAAACCTCATTTGAGATTAGATCTAGGCTTTCAGATTAGTTTGAAGGTGTTTCAGCAGTCTGAGTCTTCTGAAAACATCGTTATTGTTGTCTGGATGTCTCTGGTCTGTGTGTTTTGATGCCTTCATGACTGGAAGATAAATTTTCCTTTTATTTTTTTTTTTCTTGGATAGGAAAGAATGCATTTTCACCATCGACCCATCAACTGCCAAAGATCTTGATGATGCTTTGTCCTGTAAACAACTCCCTGACGGTATGAGATATATTTTACAAAATACTGCTCACTGTTTATATTCAACAGCTGACACACTCAGATATGTAATTTGTCATGAATTATTCTTTACCAAATATGAGTAAGTGTTAAACTGGTTTTCTCCTATGGTTTTAACTGCCTGTTTTCAGAAATAGTAGAGCAGATCTCTTCAAGCTGCAGCCTGCAGTAATGTTGATGTCAGGAAATGCAGAAACCACAGTATTTTTGCATAATCGAAGCTGTAATTTCATTTGAGCAGATCTCAGCTGTCTCCTGTCACTATTGGGCTTACAGCAGAATAGCTCACGTGCCACTCCTGCATACTGAAGCCTAGTAAAACTTTGACCTGGAATACATAGTCCCCGATTAAAGGAACCTTGTTTTTGAAGGTCACTGACTGCATTGCTTCTCAGTGTTTGCTTATGGGATGCTGAGAATAGTCAGATGAGCAGAGTGTGCCTTATAAGTTGTGCTCTTCTTCTCATTGCCTTTTAAGTTTTCTGTTCTGCCTTATTTGTGCTTTTACTATGCCATAAGTCAGCAGAACAGAAAGTAAAGCTTCAGAAGCCAAGACTTGATGATTCAGACTAAAGGAACTTCACTCATGTAAGCTTACATTGCCATCCAATTCTGCTCATTTAGTTTGATGAGATCCAGTAACAGGCTTGGTTTAGAAACAGTGCACGGTTTGATTAACACATCTGCAAATAATGAAGAAGATAAAGTGGCTTTTTTATGTGTTTAGTTTTACCTGTTGTTATTAGTGATCATGATATGATGACATCAGACATGGCTCTCTGGTTTTGGTTGCTTTCATTCTGTGTAATGTGGCCGATGAATATTCGTGTCATTTAGGCCCTCTTACAGAATAATATTGCAGGGCTATAGAGCTGATTAAAGCAAACAAACAAACAAAAAAACAGTTGAAAGAAAATTTGAGGCTAATAAAATTATTTCTGATTATATTGTATGATATCAGTTTTAAGGTGAGGTTAAGGAAAAATTGCTGTTCTATCTCACTAAAAATTTAAGCAGTCTTCTTGAGAGATCCTAAACTTAACTCTGTCCTCTCTCTTTGCATTTTATCATCTGGATTATCTGTAGATCTATGACTCTGTTAGTGATCCTGCAGTCACTCAGAACAAAGGCGTTGAAACTCTGACATCTGAGACTCTACCAATCACACATGCATGGGTTTTAGGCATGAAGACATTCATCGAGCTTGTTTGTGGTGCATATGTCTGCACTTTTCCCTTATCCATCCTTATCTCATCCCTTGGAGAACATGTTCAGGGGAAATAGCTGTTCAGGCAGGAATTCTTCCTTCCCAGAGACTGCATTGCTCATGCCTGGGACTTGGTGCCGGTGCATTAGGGATCATCTCCACTTGTTATGTCCAAGGGGCTTCTAGACATGATTGGGCTATTGCCTGTGTGTTCTTGATTGCAAAAAAATCCCCCTGTGAGGCTGAGTTGTTTGGCAACAGTGCTGCCACGCATGCCTTCATCTTTGGAACCTCTTTGGAACAAGTGCTTCTCATGGAATCAAACCAAGGGAAAAAGAAAATGGGATTAAAAAAAAAAGAGAGAGAGAATATCCACCCAAGTCTTCTCTGACCTCGTTATTTCAAAGGTCATCTCTGATGTGCTTATCCTGAGAGGACAGACGATGCAGTCGAAGATCATATTTCCTTTTTGAAGAGACCTGAAGAAACCCAGCAGAAATCAGGGACAGGGCATAGCTGACTTCCTGAGAGTAAAAGTGAAGGTTTGTGTGGCTTGTATCCAAAATTTATGGAGTGGGAAACCTGCACTGAGTGACATGGCTTAGTGCTATGGTGGTGATGGGTTGGCAGTTGGACTAGATGATGTTAGTGATCTTTCCAACCTCAGTCAATCTGTGATTCAGTGAAAGTTTGTATCCTTCCCAGGAGCATTGTGCACATTCCCCTTTCCTCCAGGTGAGCCTCAGATGAGTAAATCCAAGGGGTAGATAAATAAATTCAAGAGCAGACAAGTGCATGCCCCCAACAGAGGCTGTCCCAGCCCAAAGGCCCTTTGTTCAGCTCCAGATACCATTTTCCACAAATCATCAGGTGTGATTAAGAACCCTCTGTGGAGGTTCTAGAATGGTTCAAAACCAGTGCTGGAGGTCCTTTGGGTTCACTTGCTTATAAAGCTCATTCTGTTTGCAGCCCTTGTGTTAAGGAGAGCTCTTCTGGGAATCTTAATCTTGTGCATACTGGAGCTTCTTGATGCATTTCGGAGGATTTCTGGCTTTAAAAATGGCTATGCTAGCTGCAATTATTATGACAAAGAGTTGTTTTAGAGGTTAAGAGCTCATCCAGGGCTGGCAAGCCGTCATGTCTCATGAGGACAAAGTTGTGTTAAGAGTTAACAGAGCTTTTATTCCAAATGTAAACCTGGTTACAAGAAATTATTATTTTTTCCATCTTTTTTGCCCATATGTTAAACACTTTAAAAAAAAAAAAAAAAAAAGAAAGAAAGAAAAAAAGAGAGCCAGCATGAGCAAACCGCATATCTGGCATCCTCATGATGTCAGGAGATCGCCAGAAATCAACGGAGAATGCAGTACCTGAATGCAGAAAATGCCCCAAATGACCCAAAATAGATGCAAGCAAAGGACTTTACTCACACTTTCCCTACCAAGCACCAAAATGCATGCATTTCAGATGATTTGGAAGAATGAAATTGTCCTCAAACATTCATTGCTAATTTATTTAATATTGTGGCATTTTCTTTGCCCTGAAGCAGAGAGGTGTGGGTCTATTTTTGCACCTTTTCTTAGTTTTCAAACTTTTCATTGTGACAGTTATCTGTTCTGGTCACTGGATGGAGGACTTCCCTATGCTACATACTCAGTAAAAGATGAATATTTTTTTGCAAAAGTAATCCATAAGTCTGTCATAAAGAACTACCCAGTAGCAAAGGAAGCATGGGATGACTGTGGGAAGAGCTTTATTTTTAATGGAGCTCATAGTAAGATATTGCAGCAGTTGGAAACTTTACAGGGATATATGTCATAAGTGGGCCAATCTGGTTTTGAGAGGATTTTATATTGAAGTCTGCTTTTGATTAACTGTCGTGCTCCTCGTTATTGTTTAATGATAGGAGTAGGGAGGTATGCTTGCTGTTTGCACTTGCGAGTGTATATTTTAAGAGATCAGCTCCAATAAAGAATGAAAATAGGGTTATTTATGTAACAGCTTTAGAAATATGAACAAGCTGTGCTCCATTTAGATGACTCAGCATAATCTTGGAGTAGGAGATGGATCTGGACGGCAGCAAGTTTCTGCAGCATTCGTAGAGTTGTTTCAGGGTAGCCTGAGGTTTTAAGCAAGTTCATTTCAGTCAATGCTCCTTTGTGATCCTTTCTGCACGTATTCTAGTGAATGACTGCAGCCAGGAGCGCGCCGCGGAGCAGCTCTCAGTTTGAACAACGGCTGTGGAGCGTTCACAGAAAGCAAATGTACGGCTCTCAAGCCTGAGTGCTTTCCTCCAGGGTGCAGATGTTTGAAGATTTACGCCGACCTTATCATGTAAGAGCATGCCATGTGACCTGCATGTCCCAGGGGAACCAGGCAAGTTCCATACGCTTGCCAAACTTCTCCTGGGAATCATCTGCAAGTGTCATTCGGTATATTTCTGGTAACATACACAACTGATGCAGTTGTATTGTGCTTGAAAGCTTCTAACTAGTAGAAACAGAGGTGACATTTGACAAATTTAAAGGCAGACAATTCCAAATTCCGTCTATTGAAATTTCAGGCCATGGAAGGAAAGGAGTTACCTGGAATTAACTGGGTCCATTTCAGAGGGGTTGTCTCACCCACGTGCACATCTTCCAGTGCTGATTTCAAATTAGTGCTGGCAACACTTTGGTACATCTTTTGATGTGTTTTTTGATGACTAATGTGGTCCTTGCCTTTCTTTCATTCCTGTATCCTTACCATCTTTCAGAGAGTAATTCAAGTTTTGAGTAATTTAAATCTCACTGTGGGAGGAATCATTGTACCACAGAATAGAAATATATTTTGCAGGTTGTTTGGCTTCTTTTTTCCTTAGTGACATTGGTCTTCTGTATTTTGGAGCGAGGTCAGATATAGATACATTCATTGAATGCATATTTTTACCTAAGGATCTAAGCAAATGAGATTTCTGCAGTGTGCTGCTCCCTGTTTTTTCCCTTCCCTTTAAATTCACTCATCCTGTTGGTGAGTTTAAATCAAATATACCTAAGGGGAATGCAGTGAAATCCTCAAAGACGTTGTGTTTCTTCAAGTTTCATGAAAATGGGATCTGAGCAAAGAGGAGAGATTCACTTAGTGACCCAAATCTGGGAAAAGTGCAGCATGACCTTTGTCCTTAGCAGATGTGTGAGTCCACTGTGGGCTGCAGTTTTCAGAAACAGATCTGAGGAGACTGTGGACTCACATTTCTGTTCAAGGAATATTTTCCATATATGATGGTAAAGTTATCCTTTGTTTACTGCAAGCCTAAGGAAAAAGCTTGCTTTCCATGGACCTCATGGACATGTTAAGACATCCCTACTGTGTGAGCTCTAGTGTCTTGCACTGAAATAGGCCTGTAGAGCCCTGGTAGCCCCAAGATGTTCTCTGCCATCTCAGGTGAACACTTGCTTTTCCTTTCCTTCCATCCTTGTTCTTTCCCAAAGCAGATTACAAACATGTGAGGACCAAGTTGTTTTTGTTTTGCAAAGTTGTGTGCACGTATTATTTAAAGTTGTAAATAATCCCTCTTCTATTCAGTTTTGTCCCTCTAGCCACGTAAGAACTGTAGGATGAAATTTGCTGCAGCGACACTTGGCGCAGAACCTTTCAGCTAAGCCATTTGGTTCCTGCAGCACAGACTATAGGAAGAATTTGTAATTAGAGTCTTGAGGGCTGATTTGCTTAAGATAAACACTGAATAATGGACTAGTGTTGAATCAAAAGTTATATTATGAATTAGTATGCTTTCTTCTCTGTAAGGTAAGTGTATAAGATGAATAGATACCAGACATGATTTAGAGAGAAAATGACAGAAAACCCACGTCACTATATGAGTCAAATATAAAATGACCATAAACTGCAATTTCCTTAAATTTATTGCAGGAGTCAAATGTGGGAAAAATAAAGAAGGCGTACAAGGAATGGGATTGTGCATAGTATTTGGTTGGTTTTTCCCTTGGTACTGTACATAATTAGCTCAGCTCTGCTGTTAACTTGCTGAGTAGTCTGGTGCTTTTTTGTTAAGGGTCTATGTTGTGTCAGTAGAAAAGTGGAAAAGACCGATTGCAGTGATTAGAAACAGGTACATTTTTCTTTTTCTTTTTTTCCCATCAAGAACTTGTGGTTGCAGATTCTCTGAAATATGCAAAATACAGTCAGATCTCTGCCAAATCCAGATCAGTGTTGTGTCCCACAGTGTGGTCCCATGCATTGCTGGTGGAATTGCAGCATGTACAGTGTATTTTACCTCTTATTTTAAAATAACATGAGGTTGTGTCTGTGGAAGCACACATCGCTTCCAATTTCCAAGGCCAGAATTGAATGGAATCAGGGGGTTGAATTGCGTCACCCTTCCCTACCAATTTCATCTCTTTTGAAATCAATGAGACAACTAAACAGCGTTGTGCTCCCCCTAGCTTGACTGGAAATAGAGCAGATGGTGGTTGAAAGGGTAACAGAGTAAGCCTAATTCCCAAACAAGTGCACTAAAATAATAAAGCACTGGGATGCAGAAGAAGAAAGTTTGGATTTGGTTTGAGCATTGATTGCTGGAACATAATTTGTTAAAGCATTTCTTGCATCTGTGTGAAAGCTACTTGTAGGAAGATTGTGGGTTTTTGTTTTGATTTTTTTTCCCCCGCAAAACTTGGGCAGAATTAGTTATTAGTAATTCATATCTATTGCACTGGATTTTTGTATCAAGTATAGAAATCATATGAAGATTCCACCTATATTCCCAAAGCCTTGTATTTGGAAAACAGAGATATCAAGTAGAGACAGTACATAAACAAATTCCTAGAGGAAAAGGATGTGGGGTTAAAGCAATATCAAAGGTAGGTTGCCTATAAAGGGCTAATCTAATGAAGATCGTGGCTGCAGAACATGCAATTGGACGTACAAATACAAAGTAGAATTACCCTTTAAAGTGAATGTATTTTCTTACAGTGAAGAGAGATGCTGTGGGCAAAATCACCTTTTGAATCATTTCAGTTCATAAATTCAGGACCTGGGACAATTCCCCAAGGATTTAGAGATTCCCTGGGTCGACAGATATCCCTAGTTTAGATACTGACTTAAAAATGATAGTACCCAACTCTGTATTGAAGAAAAACCCCACAGAAGTTGAGAATTCATTTGAGTTGGGTAGTGAGAAGAGGATCAGAAATTCCCGATTTAAAAGCACTCTCTCTAGGATTTATTTTCTCTGAAGTGGACCTCAGGGACCAGGAAAGTCATTAGAGAAGAACAACAAATGATGACAAGACAGAGCTAGAGAGAACAGGATTTTCCAGCAAATTCAGCAGATAGGAATCCAAAGATATGTGAGGGTTCATGAAGGGTACAAATGGCTAGGAATAAGTTCCCACACAATTGACTTCAGTCATATATTCTGTTGCATGCAGGCAGCAAAAATACTATTGCTGTATATGTTTGTTATCAACTTTTCAAAATGACAGGATCCCTTGGAATCACTGGGCTATTGTTTTAACTTCTAATTTATTGCATTGCATGGGTTTTAAGAACCTAACTGGACAGGAAGAATGTCTTCTTACAGTGCAACTCACTACAGTACTTCTTGATTGTTGACTATTACGTTGGTTACTCAAAGTGTAAAACAGGGTGCAGATGGAAATGCTTTGGAAATATTTCCAAACATAAACAAAAAGTTGGATGGCTAAGAGTGAAATCTCAGCAGCTGCCTTCTATTCTCAGAGAAGCTGAAATGTCAAGGCTGCTGTGGGGAAGTAATTTCTATGTGTTTGGCCTAGCACTGAATTCCAAGGTGTCTTTAAATGCCCAGGAGCATTCATTCAGCCTTGGATTTCTGTGTTCAGCAGAGATATCACAGAAGATTGACCTAGGAGAAAGGCAGGTCCCTTCCCACTCCAAACCTTCATTTCAGGAACAGGATGACATCCTACACCCCCAAATGATTGTAATCCATCTTGAAAGCTTCTGGGTGCCACTTCCCTTCTCTTTGAATTCAAAGACTGTTGATTTCCTGATAGAGTTAACCTCTTGAATGGGACTTGGAATAGCGATAACAACAAATTGTGACGTGAATGCCAGAAATTGTCCTTTTGCCTTTGTCACTTTGGAAACGTAGCTGCTAAGAGGGTGTTTGGTAGAGGTAGGCGCAGACTCCCTTGGTAACTTCTGTCTACCGACAAGAAGTGCTTTCTGAGCTGCAAATCTGAGTTCACCTTGGTGACCTGCTTGACAGCTTGTCTTGGGAAAAGGTTGAAGATCTGTCTGTGGAGTGGTGGGTTTAGACTGAGTTGCAAAGATTCACATTAGGCATAAGTCATCTAGAGGTTCTCCCAAAGATGACCATGTGGCAAGCACTGTCATCCAGTGGAGAATCTAATGTATCTGAGATTCTTACTCTTCTTCGTTTTACTCATTACGCTTGAATCTTGCAAAGAAATTAATACAATTTTTAAAACTTCTCAGTGGAACTTGCTGCTTTGGCACCTCACAGTTTGCTAGGTGTTTGTGCAGACGTGGAGGAAATGAGCTGACTTGTCACCTTTTGCAGTGTACATCAGGTATCAGCACAGGAACAGGGAGGAAACCTTTGTGAGCAGAAGGTAGGACATAGACATCACTGCATAAGGAGCTGTTGTGTCTGGTCACACTCTTCCAACGTTGGCCGAATTTGGTATATGAAAGAAATGGCACAGTCTCTTCATTTCCCATCATTATCTTTTCTGTCTCTAGCTGTCCCGTGGCCTGCCTTGACGTTTACTATTAAGGTACTTTTGCCTTACTTCCATCTGTATTTTTCCGTGTGATTCTGATTCTACAGTGTGAACAAATCTGTATGCTGTGTACTTACTCTGTTGGATATCATTCCCTGTGTCCTTCAGTCTGCAGTTAAATATTTTATCTTGTACATGCTGCGTAAATTCTGTCCTTCTGAGTATTCAGCGCTTTTCCCCCAGGATAATTCCTTCTTTGTTAAAGTATCCGACTTAACGGTGCAGTGGTAACATTTGCACAGAAGAGCTCTTCTGTTCTCCTCCTAAGTTATTGCATCTGGTTGGAAGGTAATTTTCATGAACAACAGAGGCAGTAGCCGTGTTATGGATGGCAGCACCTCCCATCAGAAAGTGAAGAACTGACATGGGTTTGCTGGCAACTCAGAGGACAGGACACTTGGGTGTTGGATTTCTCTGCCTTGGTACCAAGGTATGTTCTGTGAGATCTGGAGATCTGACCTCTGATTCATCACCAGCTGAGATGCTTCCGGCATCTACCCCGTGTTCCCATGGTAGGACTGACTCCCACACTCCTAGGAGGCTGAGGATAGTTTGTGATGACATTTTGCCATCTCTGAACATACTCCTCAGTGTTGGGCAGGGTGGGGTAGTGTGTTCCTTGCAGAGGATTTAAATGCTAGCCTTAGTCAAAATATTTAAGTACTGAAATGATTTGGGTTATGCTGTTTTGTGTATAAAGCTCAGGCCTTTATAGTGCACGATGTGTGAATTGCCTTGTTATGTCAATGTTCTGGCTTTGTTTTTCAGTATAAAAGGTAGCTTTTAAATTCTATTAAGAAGTGAGTTTAGGAAGTTGCAAAATTTATTAGCTGATATAGACAGAAAACAATATGCAATCCACATGGAAGACCTGCTCCCAAAATTTAATTTAGTAATAAAATCTCCTCATAATTCGGAAAGTATTTAAAGGTTTGTTTTTTGGTCATGGAAAAAAATATTCTGCTTGGGGACTGCTCCTTTCCTAGTAGATTTATCTGCTTTACATCTTCACTTGTCCATCATTACTAAAGGCACTTAATGGACACGAGTTCTGTTTTGTACCTTACCTGGAGCCAATCCCAAATTTGTTTGTAAAATCATGATCATCTCCATAACATTCAGTCAGTGCCAGAGACTTAAGTACCAAAGGTCAGAGTGGCTGTGAGAATTGAGTAGAACAGCGCTTTAAAAGTCACTATAAGCAGATAGGAATTATTCTGGATTTTAGACTCATTAAAATCTCACTTTGACCTTTTGACTTAAAAAGGAAGAAGAAAAAAAACAAACACAAAAAACCCATTACCATCTATTTCTATGAGTTGAGCTGTGGATGTTTTCAGGTTCTCTTTGGGATCGCTGAGGGCATCACTCTCCAGCATTGCCATTTGTATAAGTGGTTTCTCAGAAATCCAGAAGATGCTGAGATGCTCTCAATGTCTCTCTGTGGTTGGTGAGCGCTGGGGGTTGTTTCCATGGGGTGTTTCTCATGTCAACCAGAGGGACTCAAAAGGGATATGTCCTAGAGGCCAGGCTTGCAGTGGAGCCTGGTAGTGTGTAGTATTTTGTGGATCATTACTCTTTAGAGGTGCTTATTGTTTGGATAGAGTTTTTCCTCTATTCAAGTCATTGCAACTGTCATAAAGTCATATTCATGGCTGGTTGGAAAAGTGCTGCTCGGTGCCCTGGGGACTCTCTTTGAGGTACAGAATTCTAATTCCTTTTGTCAGAGTCTTTTCAGAGGTTATGTTGAAGAAGAGACCTTTTGAGAAAGAAGAAGATATTAATTGCTTTTAAAAAGATGCAATTAGTTGTATTTCAGTTGGCTGGAGCAGCATCATGTGATAATTTAAAAACTTTAGTTTCCTGGTAAACAAGTTAATGCATTTATGCTCAGTTGCGCTGTGCTTTGAAAAAGCAAAATGGCCCTGGGGCACACAAGTAAAATTTAAGCACTCTCTTTCTTATTTTAAAATAACTGAAATAAAGCACACTGTCTGATTTTCTGAACAATAGCTTGGCTTCCTGTGTTTGAAGAGTAACCTCAGCTGAGAATAAAAGCCACCCACCTGTATCTTCAGACTCCAGAGCAGATAACTAACTTGCTCTTCCCACAGTTCCACTTGTAAGTTTTGTGTTAATCTCTTCTCCTCTTCTCCATATTGCTCTCTTTTTTTCTTTTTTCATTTTTCTTTTTCCTTTCTTTCCTTTTTCTTTTCTTTTCCTTTCTTCTTTTTCTTTTTCTTTTTTTCTTTTTTGCCGTTCTCTTCTCTCTACCCCTGTCCCAACATGGACACTGCCATGCCTGGACCATCGATGTACCCATGTAGTACATGCATATAACTGAAGAGAAACAGAGATGCTTGTGCATGGGTCAGGTCCTTCATTTAAAAGCACATGCTGATGATCTGCGGATCCTTAGCTACTTCCAGCTGCTCTTCATACTTTTGCTAGATGCTAAACACTGCTTTGCAAATAAGTGAGTAGCACCAGGTACCCCCAGGGCAGGGAATGGGGAAGAGCTGTAGTTATTTGCTGCACGAGTTTGGCCTAACCTCAGAACAGCCAACTGCCTTTAATTGCTGGAAGCAGCTGGCTGGAGCAAACACTTTGCAATCTGCTTTGAACTTTCCTGTATCTCCCTAAATGAGAGGTAACAGATGTCTTCAGAAACAGTGGTTAACACAAAAAACTTGGTATTAGATTTGAAGTTGATGGGACGCTCTATGAGTGATTGTCTTCTCAGAAGGGTGACGAGTGAAGGTGAGATGGAAATAAAGGAGTGTGTATCCGCGTGCTGGAGAATTACCTTTGCTTTTTCATCCTCAAGGAGTAGCATTTTTAAGTTCCATGGTCCAAAAATTTACATATGCCTGAATATGAAATGAATGTGCTTGGTCTTTCCCTCTGTATTTGTGAATAGGGTGCTGAAGATGGAGAAGGGTTTGCTGCCGTTGTGTTAACTCGCTACTGTCCAGATATATTCAACCCAACTTTCTCATTCCTGGGGCAAATTCTTGATACAGCGTGCTGGGTTGGCAGTTTCTATGGAACATTTACAGACTCAAAGGTCTTTCTCCTTTCTTCTAGCTCCTTCTTGCTAATCCTTTTTGTTTATAATTTTCCTCCGTAAAAAAGGAAAAAAGGTCTTTGAACTCTTTTGTTTAGTAGTTGAGATCATCAGCGAAGAAAAAAGAAACAGCTTGTTCTTTGTTCTTCTGTTAGGTACCACACTTGAACCATTGTCCTTTGATTTTAGCATCATATCAGTGTTACACACACAAGGTTTTGGAGTGAGTTCAAACAAACCGGATTCTCAGATCAAGGAGCTGAACCTTCTCTAAAAAAAGCACAGCATCGTGCTGGGGAATGCAGCTTTGCCATTTGGTAAGCATCTGGAGGAGATCCAGGCTTCAGGAAACTTGGAGAATTTCAGGTCAGTTTCATTCTGCCATTGCAGCCCCCCATGGCATGGTCAACAAAAAAGGAAATGGTCCTCTCTGCGTTAGTGTCACCACAAATCCCATCCATCCCTTTTGCAGAGAGTTTTGGCCTGGGGGTTTCTTTGGTGGCCAATTGGCCAGCAATTTCCCTCTTCATACTCGCAGACCTCCTTTGAAATAATATTCCCCTCTGCTGTCCATCTCTGCTGCCTGGTCTCTGGATGTGCAAAGGAGGTGAGTAGGGTGCAGCTGGCCAATAAACCACATGTTGCTCAGTTCTAAACTGCATTCCCCATTGCTAATTGTCTCCCACTCTTCAGATTGGTAGAGATGGAGTTTGAATGGGATGACAATTTTGGACCCACCTTCAAAAGAAATAGTTTTAAATGAAAAAAGATCTGAGATCCTGAATGAAAGAAGCCATCCGAGTGCCTTCAGCATTTTTCTTGCAGTAGATGCTCTCTTTTGTTCTTGCTTAAATATCATCTATATGAAGTGTCAGGCTTAATCCCCCATGTATTCTTATGAAGAAAAGAGAAAGGTCTTTAAACTAGTGGTGTATACCTAGCTTTAGGGCTTGTTGTGCACTTTAGGTTCATTGTAGGAGAACTGTAAATTGAGGTCAGACAAATCTGGCTTTCTGTAAGAAATTTAGATTGAAATCAGGATGGAGAACTGCACACCAAGACACAAAGCCTATGTTTGCTGGAGAAGTAGATTTTGTCATCAAAATGAGAGTGGAGTAGGCAGTATAGCAGAGTGTAGTGTCTGGTCCGTGCATTGCCCACCCTTTCCTCTCTGTGGCAAGACTTTTTCAGTGCAGGAGAGTTTAACTCTCTTTTCCTTTCATTCAGGCCACACATGCTTTTTTTTTTCCTTGGGAAATAGCATAGGACTTACAATGTGAAATGCTCCTTTTGTGATTGTCATAAAAATTAATGAGACTAGAAAAACTGTTTGTGGACCTCGAAGAGAATCCTAGTGGAAGAACTTTGTAGATAGAGAATACTACTCATTTTAATTGGCAAATAAACCAGGAGAGAGCACTAGGCAGGTATTTCTGTGCAGGCTTAGACCGGTATTTTCTGCGACACATCCAAGGGAAATCAGATTAGTTGGTCACTGTCTGTATCTTCAATTTCTCTTGGTCTGAATTTGTTGGGGGGTGAGGGAAGTGGGGTGATTCATACTTGAGCAAGGCAAACCCCAGAGCTGCCAGTTTGCATTATGTCAATGTATGTAACAAAATATTTAGATAGAATTTCCATTAAAAGTTCAAAAGCAGGGGGCTCATGCTGACCCCAGCTTTTAGAACCTCTGGTGGGAAACCTGAGTGAAATTTAACTCCGCACAACGTGTTTTCGTTGGCAAACTCCGTGTTTTATTATCTCATGCAATGAGATCTTTCTTGGTTTGTCAATTTTCTACTGAGGACAAAAAGTTCATGTATGTAACAGCGCACATATTGAATTAAAGTGCGATTAAAGGCATGATGTAATGACCCCCTCTCCTTTCCTTTGGTCAATATTTGCCTGCAGGGTCAATACATTACAATATTGACTTCAAAGTGTTCAATATTTTTTTACCTTCTGAGTGTGTTGGCTTCAAGTGTGTGTAATATTAGACCTGTTGGTTGAACTGTTAGTATAAGACTTACTGTCTAAGTAGTTTCAGGCTTGGATGCCTAATTCATGTAGAGCAGCTTTCAGGGCATCTGATAATATCACAACACAGCTGTAGGCAGCTTTCTGAGGTGAACCATTTAATCTGCAGCCTTTTCTCCCAGGTTTCTGAGTGGTGGAATTTGTCCCTTGGTGTGCAGTGGGATTATTGCCCTCTCCTCCTGCTGCCATGATATCTACTCTCTGCAGGACTTTCCAGCAACTATAGGTTATGTGGGAAAACCTAAACTCCAGTGCTCCTGTCTTCCATGTGATTTTCTGCTGCCTTTACATCTTTGCTCTATCAAGGGAACGAAAGTAGCACAAAAACACTTTGGAGAGCACTTTGTGTATGTAAACACAGCTTAATAAAACTGACTAGAGGAGCTGTTGCAGGCTGTCCAAGGAAGTGGTAGAATCACTGTCCCTGGAGGTGTTCAAGAAGTGTGGAGGTGTGGCACTGAGGGATGTGGTTAGTGGGTATGGTGGGGATGGGTTGGGGTTGGACTTGGTGATCTTAGAGGTCTTTTCCAACCTTAATGATTCTATGATTCACCTCTTTCCATTCCTGCTCTGCTGAAATCCAGCACTGTTACCCATTAGGTGCGCACCGAGGCAGATACACTGCATGGTGACATCAGCTATTAACAATTTGTCCTTCAAAAATGTGACACTTGAGAGAAAGGCTTTGATAATATCCTTCGCAAGGTGTATAAACAAACAGGATTATAACCAGTATGGTATCTTATTATGCTGTCTTTTTGAAAAAATAGAAGAAAGAAAAAATATTTATAGATACCACAAAGTTAGTGAATTCCTCTAAAGAACCAAATGTTATAATTAGGAACCCGCCACACTTAGAACTATTCTACAAATAAGCACCTCAAATCTAGCCTCGTTCTTCCAGAGAAAACAAAGGTCAATGGGCTCCTTTGAGGATTAGCAGACCAGAATTTCTTGGACTGAGGTACTAATTACTTCCAAAGCTGAGGATGATGACTACTTCCAAATTCAAATTATTGCTGAAACCTCACAATAAACCTCAGTAATACTCCTCTCTAGCCTAACTTTTGAATTAAGATGCTTTTAAACTAGACTATAGTTGGAGGACAAGGAGCCTAATTTGAGGATAAAGCAGGATAACAGGGAGAATATTCTTCTGGAAAGCTGCATTTCTGCATAGCCTGCTACTAAATCATTTAAGACTTCTGTGGACATCAGCAGCAATTTGCTCTTGACCCAGAGAGAATTGGAAGCAAGTACAGCTCTGAGATCTGAGATCCTGAGGCAGGCTCAAAACTTGTGTCCTGTACTGCCTGTGGGGTTGCAAGGTGGGGTGCAATATCCCATATATGGCAGCAGAGCTCACTATTATAAGCTCTTGGCTGTGAAGACGTAGCCACGTGGCTTTTAAGGGCTTTCACATATCCACCACTGCCTGAGCACTCACACGTGGATGTGGGATGAGGTAAGCTGTGCTCACAGTGATAGTGAATTTGGTAGTGTTCTGAGAGACCATGGTTTTCATCTCAGATGGGAAGAGATGGATAGAAATACCATTTCTGTGAGCTGTAGGCATAGCATATGGGGGAGAAGAGGAGTCAGAGTAGTTACATAGAATAATACAGGGGGATCAAAATGCAAAAGCATTCAGACTTGTCAGAATGATAACAGATCTGTGAAAATCACACTGTCACTCTTTTCTTTACTGTGTCCCTAACCCTGGTGGTAGGTCACAGGACTCATACATCACAAGAAATGTCTCCTCCAGAAGTGACCCAGCAGAAAATGCAGAGATCATAAAATTGCTGATTGTTATTTAATTTCTTTTCCTCTGAAAAGTAACTTCTGGATTGAATTATTCCCTTTTTCCCCAGTTCCCTAAACGCCTCAATTTCTACCTGCAGCCTACTGACTTCCTTGTGCAATTTCAGGGAACTTTGAAGTGGGCGTTCACATTGCGGATGTAAGCTACTTCGTACTGGAAGAAACAGCCCTGGATAGAGTGGCGAGCGAGAGGGCAACGAGTGTCTATTTAGTGCAAAAGGTAGGAACAACTTTTCTTCTTTTCTTCTGAGCACTGTTTTCTCCTTTTACCATAATTTCATTTTAAAAGTTTGTTTTTAGGTCCATCAATCAAAATCTGTTACTATTGCAGCGAAACTACAAAAATTGGTGGGCAGGCGTAGTCAAACACAGGACTTAATGCTATGCACTGGCTCAGAGCTCATGAAGACAGCAGTGCGTGAAGCAGCAGTCCATGGCCGTGTGTCTTTGGGTAGAAACTTGGGGCTTGGTAGCTTAGGAGCAGCTCAGTTGGAACAGGGCTCTGCTGACCTGGAGCTGGATCAAGTCCCACAGCTTGAAAGCTATGTTTGTACCATCATGAGCTGGAGATAAGCTTGACAGATCACACTTGGTTTCTCTGCGTTGCTGTTGCAGGCTCAAAAGTTGCAGGTCATAGGATTGTAGAATCATTAAGGTTGGAAAAGGACATCCAGGATCACCAAGTCCAACCCCAACCGACCCCCACCATGCCCATTGACCACATCCCTCAGTGCCACATCTCCACGGTTCTTGAACATTTCCAGGAACAGTGACACCACCACCTACCTGGGCAGTCTGGGCAGGTGTACCACCACTATTTCTGAGAAGAAATGTTTCCTAACATCCAACCTGAATTGTAGTGGTAGTGATGGAGAGTTTTGTCATCTCACTTCTTGAGGAAACACAGCATTTCAGTTTTCTTCCATCTCGGTATCCCAAATATGGAGAAGTGATGCTCTCTCCTCATGCACTGAAAAGATATTTTTAAATTGTAGAAATTTTAGTACAACAGATCCAAATATTGAACTCAGTTTTGAAGTTGACTTGTAAACTGTAAAAGCGATCAAGTTTGAGCTTAATATTAGAGGAGAGGAAACATCCATGTTTCATCCATGGATGATTATTTTTGTCTGATTTTTAGTTGAATGTGCAGAAACCCTTCCTAGCTCATGAACTATTGCAGGTACTGTGTATGAATTGAAGCCAGGAAGCTTGGCTCTTGGCTTCAGGTAGTAGAAGTCCTTGACGATGCAACCCTTCCCAGACGTTGGGGCATCTTAGTTGATATAAACAACCACATCCTAATTGCTGGGTTGTGTGGAGCAGGCATGAGATCAACGCAGAGGTGTCTGAGCTGGATTGGTTGTAGTGAGACCAAGGAGTGACCTCACTGGATATCACCTTGCCAGGGACTGACTTCTCCAGGAGTGAGAAGCAGTGTGTATCTCACAGAAACAGCAGTTCTGGCACCACAGCCTTCCCAGCCCTGCAGTCTCTCTGTCAAGAAGCCCTTGGCTCTGTGATGCTCTGCTTCCACCTCTGGTAGGGGTGACTCCATGGCTGTCACTCACCATGTCACTCATGCTTGAAGGCATGTAGTTTTTTTTAATAGACATTTTTCATGAAAATGTAGTTGAATTCAAAAGTTAATTGTTCTTTCCAAGTGCTTTTTTTCCCCGAGCACCAGCCATGTGTGATGCCTACAATAAGTTATATGTTACCTTTTCACGTCTCCTATTGCTCTTCACCTACCTTGGCCTCTCGGCCAGGGATAGTGTTTTGCCCCCTCTTCTGCCCTGCAGAGGATGCATTTTAAGAGTACAAACCAGGTTAGATTATTAAAGCACAGTGTTGGTCAGTATTTTAATTGAATAGATGAAAAGGAGCGAGAGGATGGGCAAAGGAAAGCAGCCAGCAGTCTGAAACAAGATGGTAGTGTGACTCTTGTAGAAAATATGCTTTCCTTTGATGGAATTGTTTCCTAAGACAGCTGTGATTCTGCTAGAGGTTAGCACCATGCTAATCCTCCCAAAGAAGTTAAGTAAGCCACATATTTAATTTTCCCGAGCCATGTATCCAGAAGGGGAGTTATTGTGTAATTGCTAGCGGTCTATTTAATAAAAGTCAAAAGTTTTTGAAATAGGAGTGTATCAGGTTTTAAGAAGCAAGAAAACCTAAACAGTTTCCTCTTTTTTGGCACATCCTGCAGTGTTATTTTAGGTGTGAAGCAGCTCGAGTGAGAGGTCAGCCATAAATCTGTGTAATATTTTATTGGTACTATTTTATACTCGAGATCAAAGATGTGATCTGTAAGCCTATCTCCACGCTGAGTCCCAGGACTTCGAGACATTCACTTTTGACACCAGCAGGTTGTCAGGGTGTTGATATTTTGATAATCTCGGGCTGAGTAACAAAGAGTTGCTCAAAATCTGAATTCATGGAAGTGTTGATATAACTCTTAAGCAGAAATCTTGGCTCATAAACAAATTGCCTATTTCCTCTGAGTGTCTGTTAGTGTGTAAGCAATAGGCTTGCTGAGCCCGCCCCATTGTTAGACCTTGGCACCCTCCTCCCAGCGCTGGGGTGGGCGCTCCTGGTTAACACAGTCCCTCCCCGTGGGATCCATGGGAGAGATGGGGTCACCCCAAGAGTCAACAGTGGTTGTACCAACCAACAGGGCAGTTGCAGAATGGGATTATTTGAGGCGAGCAAAACTGTCCGTGTGGCTTTTTGAAAATGAGGAGTTTGTTCTCTTTTCCCTGCTGGTCTGATTGATTTTTTCCCCCCTCTGTTCCTTGCAAAGCTGCTCCAGCAAGTCCAGTGAGCAGAGCCGCCCTGGCTACTGGGCTCTGCACTTGGCCAGTGAGTGTCGTGGCTGCAGCAGATGGTTCTGATTTCAGAGGTAGTGTGAAGTTTTATCACCCCAGTAAGTGTGTTCCCAAGGAACGAATCTGAGGCTGGAAACTCACACTTGGATGCTGGAAATGCTTTGCTAGGCTAAGAGGCAAAACAAAAAAAATATATAGCCCAAAGGGCTCTCGCAAGCAGGAGGTTGGATAGATATTCCTATGCCTGAAGTGGCTCCGCCATCTGAGATCTAGCTGTTAAGTACATTGCAGGCCATGGTAAGAAGCCCGGGTGTTTTATAACCCCAGGGTGCTGATGCTGTAGGAAACCCCCTGCAGTGCCTTGTCCAACTTTGGCTTTCCCCTTGCCTGGCCTTGCGAGGGGCTGGCAGAGCTGGAGCTCTGCTGCTCTGGCCAGGTACAGCAGCAGTGGGCCTAAGGAGATTTCACACAGAGAGAAGTGTGGTCTGATTTGAAATGCAGACTCGCAGCTGTGAGCCTGGTGGATATCAGCCTTTCGCTGGAAGAAGTGCCCATCTCTTGGGCCCTGCGAGGCTGATGGGAAGAGATGATGTCTTTTATTGGTCTGGCTGAGAGATGGGCTTGGAAACCAGACAGCACAAGCCTTTCTACAGCCCTTGAGTCTAGGATATGTTCAGTAGAAAGGATTTCCGAGGCGCTGCAGGTCCTTTATTTCCACGGTGAAAGTTTTTTCCCTAGCCCTTCTGGACTCCTCTAACTGCATTTCTAGGTCCAGCTACTTTTATACACCCCCTGCTCCCAGCTTTTTTGAGGTGATGCCATGCAACCCTGCTATTTTGTAAATCTTCCATGGGCGTTACAGACGTACTTAGGGAAGTCTCCTCTCATCCTGCGTCTCTTTCAGAAAGAGATGAAAATAATCCTATTGCAGCGGTTCCTTCGGGGCAGCCCCTGGGATAACATCTCACTCTCTGAATTTGACACAATCGTGATGTCTTTGTACGTTAAATGCTGGGCTTGCAACTACTAACAATCCTTTCTGACTGTGACCGAATCACGCTGAGGATCAGGCCAGAAGAGGAAATTCTTGCTGTCTCTGGAGACTTCTTGCATAGCCTGGGTTAAGTTGCTTTGCCTGAAGTTTCTCCCCTGTAAAACAAGGGTGACGTGGGTTGGAGCTTCTCCATTTAACAGTAGGTTTGTTATAGCTAATTGCTCGGTGAGCACTTAGTGCTGTAATTATGATCTGAGTTAAAGCTTTGCTTGTGTTTCACATCATTGAAAGCCCTTCCGTAGAATTATAGCCTCTTGAATTGGATATTAATCCTGCTCAAGTACACTTAAAACACGCATCCTGTTGTTTCACTTGGGCTGTGGATGGGCTTTCATGTTTCATGTCGGCGTTTTGTTAGCAGACTGTTATTGCTTCAGGAGAAGTGAAGAGAGAGGATGTGCTAAGGCATGGAGATATTCAGTAAGTACAGAACATCATCTCTGGGAACCAAAAAATGAATCATAAGGCGGATGGAGAGAGATGGAGGCAGATGCAGGTTAACAGCACCTTAATTTGGGTGGGAAAGGGTTGGGAGCTTTTATTAAATTGCCAGCACGTTGTTCATTGTGACCTGAGCTTTGGGGTCTCATGGAGGTCGTGGGCAATCCTAGACAGGCAGGGATTTCCGACAGTCTAGCAAGCTGTTTTCTCTCCTTTCTGCTACGGGCTGGCATCGCTCAGGCTAAATTTATAACCCTGTGGTGTGGGCCCTTCCAGGCAGCATGGCAGCCCTCACGTACCGAATCTGTCAGTTATGAATGTATGAGTATTGTTAATGTGCTTTGCACAACTGGAATAACAGAGCTGGCGGCCTTTGTGTTGCGGGAAACAGCTTATCGTAATCTGTGCCCTGTGACCTCCCAGCTGAACCGGCGCTGCTGATTCATGTTGAAAGGGACTCCTTGACAGACAGAGACCGTACAGTTAACCTCTTGGCATTAATATACAGTGCAATTAGAATGGATTTATGGCCATCACCCAGTGCCAAACCACAAATGTGATTAAATATTTTAAGAGTCTTTCCTTCAAAGCAAAAGGTAGATATCAACTGTGTGCACTTAAGGAGAAAACGGGCATCTGAGACTTTTTCTTGCTGTGTTGAAGAGCAGTTGTTCCCTTTGCGTCCAGATATAAAGTGTTGTCTGCAAAATCGCCAAGTCGGTGCGACAGAGTTTGGAAGAGCTGGGGTTGCTGCTGTTCCTGTGCCGGGTGGCGCAGGAGAGCAATCAAAAGTAAGGTGAATTAAATAGCTGAAATATCTTCGTGGCAAACTTGGCCGTATAGAACATTACTCTCTGTGCTCTTCTGGAAAGTACCAGCCCACATTACCACTCAGAATAAAACCAAGAAGTAGGTAATTCTTTGAGGGCACTTAATGCTTCCTTATAAAGGTTAATAATGAGAATGTAGAGCTCTAAATAATTAGGTTTGCTTCATTAAACAGCTTCTAAATATTAGCTTTACTGCTGGCTTCACCTGGGAAATAACTCAGGGATGGCAGAAAGACTTGGAGCTCCTCAGCTTTGCTGTAGTGTGAATATGTGATGAGGCACTGGCACAGGCTGCTCAGGGAGGTGGTGGAGTCACCGTCCCCGGGGGTGTTCAGGAAACGTGGAGATGTGGCAGTGAGGGACGTGGTTATGGGCATGGTGGAGATGGGTTGGGGTTGGAGTTGACCATCTTAGAGGTCTTTTCCAACCTTAATGATTCCATGATTGTACGTTCTGCACTTCTGCTTTGCTGCTGCAGTCAGGTGAGTAATATGTAGTTTGGTAATTCAATGATCAGCAGCTGCAATATTGATTGGATGTAAAGAATTAGAACACAAGCTAAAGCATCTCTGCCAGGAATTTCTGTTGGCTGACATTTTGTTCAAGCAGAGCTAAGCACAGGGAAACAGTAATTGTTCTCCTTCTGTTTGCAAACACTGTGTTCGGTAGTCACAAAACAGGTGCTTTTGTTTATCTCACCAACATCTACGCATTCATGTCTGTGCTGCAAAGCACAGCTCAATCTTTATTAGAGCCATGCACACTCCTGTGGTGTGTGGGAGAAATTTCATTTACACTTTGCAGAAAGCAGCCTCAGACTTGCATTACTTGCCTGGTGCAGTCATCAGTGGCAAAGCAGGAGGCACGGTTCCCAAATCCAGGCTCTTCAGGTTCGTACTGACACCACCATGCTTCTTCAGCACTGAGTTTCCTCTTCTCTACTAGGTGATCCCAATGCTTCCCAAGCTGCTCTGTGAGGAGCTGTGCAGTCTCAATCCCATGCGAGACCGGCTGACGTTCTCTGTGATGTGGAAGGTGACTCCAGAAGGCAAAGTAAGTTGAGCAGCCAAGCAGGCATCCTGCTCATCAGTCCTGCCTCAGTGGCCAGACCCTAACCTTGCAAACAGAGTGGTAAAAATGCCACCCCATAACTGCCAGCTGGATAGCAAAGGACTTGTTGGTGAACAATAACAGAGGATGTAGGACTGTCCCTATATCTTATCTTACTGATGACTGGAAAAATCTCACAATGTAGTAGGGAAAGGAAGAGTATTTGTATGAATGTTAGAAATGGAGGATTTCCAGCTCCATGCCAGGTCACTCATACATTTAATGTCATATCTCCAGCAGCCAGTCACAGCTAATAGTCTGGGACAAGATGTTTCTCCCTGGATCCAACCCTGCATTGCGCTCGCAGGCAGTTGTGCAATGCGGTGGATAAGGATCCCTCTGTGGTCTCCCTGGTAAACAGACTCTTTTTATTCCTCATCTGTGCTGCAAATTACGTTGATACATGTAAAGTGTGATAGCTCTTCAGCAAAGGCACAGCTCCATACTCTACATGCTGTGTTATTCCTGGGGATCAGCTGTGCAGCAAGCTGCCTTCAGCTCTCTTGATTTCTCTCCCTCTCCTACACTCTCAGTAACAACCCAACAATCTCCTCTTTGGTGATAGTTGGGTCCATGCTGGCCTAATGGATACTGAATCTTCTTTTATGCTTTAACAAAACAAGGTTGCAGTCCTGTATCTGTATCTCTCCAGCTCTGGCATTGAAGTGGATTTTATTTGTTCACTGTGCAAAACACTCCGCTTCCTGTAGTGCCAGCATGATTACTCCTGGGACATTCTAATTGTAGCTACTTGGTGGGCCCTTTATTGACTCTGAGTGCTCTTTGAACAGTTAATAGTCAAGTCTTAATTAAAATAAGCTTTTAATTAAATTCTGTCTCTTATTCCCTGCAATGTACCCACTATTTGCTTTTCAAATAGTATTTGTACTGACCCTGTATGGCCAGTAAGGAGGTGGGAGGACTGCAGAACCAAGCTTTGCCTATAGAAGTGGCTGATCCCAGCAGAAGCAGTGCTCTGGGACACGATCTGGGGAAGCAGACTGCATGTGGGGGTGTGAGCAGCCAGGTTTCTCTTTGGAGGCTTTGCAGGGATGGCAGCCTTGGTTGGGGTCAGTTGATGTGAAGAGGAACTTATCTCTGAGGTGGGACAGAATAGATCTCCTGCGTTTCCCCTCTGAGCTCCCACTGTCATTGCTCCAAAGCAAGTAAGTCCAGAGCGTGTGCAGCTCCCAGGGAAAAGCCATGCAGATTCCTCTCTTGAATGCAACTGTTAAGATGGTGGAGTTTTTGTTTATTGTTTCTTATAGAAAAGTAAAGCCAGGCTCAGCCCTTCTTGGCAACAGGCACTTTCTTGTTTTTATGGCTTTTGCATTCTGGAGTTGTCATCAGGAGTGTAACACCAGGAGTGTAACAGAATTTTGCCTGAGCAGTGCTCCACAGAGCTCTGTGGACTCCAGTGGGACAGCGTGGTATGATGTGCCTGGGATGACTTTCCAAGGGCAAAGGCATTAACCGTATTGCTGAGCCTGTGCTGCTCTTCAGATGCAGAGCTGGGTGTTTTTAGGAACAGGGTAGCACGTTCCTGTTTGGATGCAGTCAACAGAAAGATATTTGTAAACAAACAATGTAACTCTTCTTGTTACTGCCTGCTGATGTTTGAAGCACAACCCTGAATGTAGCCTGCCTGAGATTTGACATTCTTGTCGTGTTCCTGGGGCCCAATGTGCTGCATCTCTCATCTTACAAGGAAGTGAGTGGAGCTCTGAAATATTTGGCCTCTTCTGAGCAAGCAGAAAAATAAGATTTTGTTGAAAGCTTCAAGTTCAGGCAGCAAAGTGGAAATCCGGTCCATTGCCTCCTGCAAGGAACAGAGCAAGTTCTTGGAAATCAATGGCAGAAAGCACCATGTGTCTTCAGACCTGGCTCCCATTGCTAGCCCAGGGACTGGAGAAAGTGCTCCTTCTCAGAGAGTTTGGAGCATATGAAAGTGAGAGTCAGAACTGGTAGCGCCATTTGGTGCAGAAGTTAATAGCTGGAAGTGCAGAAGTTAATAGCAGGAGATGGAGCAGCTGCAGGGAAATAGGAGCAGCATCTGAAAGCGTTTGAACAGCAAGTTGAAAAGTGTTGCCTATTTCAATTGGAGGTTCTGTAGAAGTGCTCAGCTCAAGCAAAGGCTGCTCAGCCTTTCTCAGCAAGGAACGGCACCTTCTTGGTGACTGACTACCATCCGTGCACTGTAAGTCTGAAGTATCTGTTACCAGCTAACTAATAATTTCAAAAGTCAATCTCAAGGAGCGGAGCAGCTTCTTCCACATCAAAGACCTTGCTTGTTTAATATCAGGAGATTTGGGGTATCTGGCAGGTGTCATCAGATGTTGCTGACCTTCCAGATATGGATCCCCCATCACTGCAGGAAGCCAAACCACAGTGAATGGGATGCAGAAGAGCATGGAGCAGGTGCTGCCAGGAATTTTGCAGCACCTTTCTGACCAGCTTTGTGCCTTTCTCTTCCTTTGTTTGTCCTTGTGTGTAGGTAGGGGTCACACATGCGATAACCATGAGCTGAGGGTCTGAGCACTTTACAGCACAAGGCATCACTTGCTGCATCCCATCCATCAGGACACTTTCTAATTGAAAATGAGCTTAAATGCCCTGAGACTTTCAGAGATCTGAGCTGTACTGTGCTTATGTTATGGGGCACAGGGGAGGAAGACAGCAAAGGTATCTTGGGGTTCAGTCCTTTCTTTTTAAGAAAAAAAGCAACGTCCTTGAAGAGTCTGTTTTGCAGATGGCTGTGCTTCACAGACACTGTCACTTGCAGGATTTACCTTATTCTCTTGTGCTGATGAAGGGGTAAGGTGGCACTTCTACCTAAGGTAGAATTACAATTCTCCACTCATTCACTGAGCACTTCTGCTTTGAATGGTTGATCACAGACTGCATCCCTTTCCAGAACCCTCTTCCTGCCAGTGCTCTTGACGTTTCTGAAGAGCCTTCAGCCCTTTGTCCCTCTGCACCTTCTCAATGGTTAGACGAGCTTTTGAGCTCTTATATATCCTTCCTGCGCTAAGGAATAATTTTGAGTTGCTACTTTCACACTGATTTTCTCTTATGGAGCTTAAAATGGGAGTGACTTCTGGTTAAATTGGTTTAAATTTTGTAAGTGATTTTTTCCATGGTTTTCCTCTAGATTCTGAAATTATTTGGGAGCTTAAAACACTTCTTGGCTTGAGTTTGGGCCTCACTCCATAAGCTTGTTAGGAGAAATAAGAGGTCAATGACTGTCCATCTTTCCTCCAGACCCACCAAAATCCTACTCAAGCACTTTCACAAATGCCAGTCAGACACTACAGTCCCTGTAGCTTTGTGTGGATGTGACTACACAACAGTCTTTTAGGGCCAGCCCCTCGTGCCCTGCTGTTTAGACTTTAACTGAGGAGGTGAAATGCAGTCTGCTGTTTTCAGACAAGAGATCCTTCTTTGCATGGGCAGGTACCTCTGTCTGTTGCCACTCCTGCATTTATCGAGCTTTGAATCTGCTGGCTGATTTCTGCTGCAGTTCTTTATCAAAGAGGGAATCCAGGTAGGGGGAGAAAACTGGGGCCATTTCCAATGTGACAGAAAGACTTCATCATGCCTATGCACACTACTAGACACTAGAGAATCTAAAGAGCCTTCTGATTGCCTCAGTGTGAGAAGATCTTCACTCAACAGTGAAAATCAGTGGTGAGGTCTGTTGTCATCCTTTCCACTGTTGGTACAACCTCTCAAGCTTTTGTGCAGTGGAAGCCTTTAGATCTGCCTATACTTTCCTGTGTTGCAGATCCTTGACGAATGGTTTGGGCGGACAGTCATCTGCTCCTGCGCGAAGCTGAGCTACGACCACGCACAGAGCATGATAGAAAACCCTGGGAAGGTGTTCTCACCTGAAGAACTGCCCCCCGTCTCCCCTCAGCACTCAGTAGCTGAGATCCAGCAAGCTGTGCTGAATCTGCATCGCATCGCCCAGCACCTCCGCAAGCAGCGCTTCATCGATGGTGCTCTGCGCCTCGACCAGGTGGGATTTGCTATTGTATTCCTTTAGAATGTCCCGATAGAATAATAACTCCAAGGGAAAGGTAGGCTGGAACAGGAAGATGAGTTTGTGTGCTAATGTCGTCTTAAAAATGGCGTCATATTATGTACCAAAAGCACCAAGTAGAATGAAAAGGAAAGAAGAGAAGCTGTTATTTGAGGAGCGGTCCATCTTCCAGTGTTTTTCAGAATCCTGAAACTGTAGCAAGCCTGGTAAGTAACTTGTGCAGCAAAACCAATCACAGCAGTGTCATTCGGATATCCTCAGTGCACATCACACTGTGAACAGTTGTCCTCCACATTTATTCCTGTGCTTGCAATACTCGTGTTTTCCACCACTTTCATAGCAGTTCTCTGGACAGGGAAAATGACTAAAATGTTATCTAAGCTAATGTTTATGAGTGAGTGTGGTTCAGAGGGGAGAAATGTGAGTGAGGAGGTTTTGTGTCTGGGACAATTTAAGTAGTCTTGTATTGGTTGTGAAGTAGAAATGACACACACAACAAGTAGATCCAGATATTTTAGATTACTACAGCAAAAATAACTCTGCATTTGAGGTTCTGCTGCTCTGAGGTGGCTGTGGACGGGTTTTGTGGATAGGAGATTGCTGTAATTTATAGAACCCAGTGGCCTTCCTGACCAGGAGACAAAGTCATCTCTTATTATAAGGAAGCTCTATTGTTTCATATTGCAAAAGGAGCATGAGTCAACGTAATCATATTGCTGAGAAAGAAGCTAGCGTACCGAGATGTGTAAACAGGACTATTGTATGTAAGAGGCATGTTGCAATTCTTCCATTTTATTCAGGGCTGTAGTATTGTCTCCAGTTGCGGGAAAGCGTGGTCTGATTGTAGAGAGGGAGAGCAAGCAGTGTCTGTAATTAGTGAACTTCCTTGACAGAGCATGTGGCTTTAATCTGGTGGGGCTGCTGTGAAGAGGAGGAAATGCAGTGTCACCATTCCAGGACAGACAGGATGAGATATCCGTGTCTTGAATTTCAGAGATGGGGGTTATACTTTAAGGTGAATGTTCTGGTATAAGAGTTGTGGTGGCCAAGGCTGTTTTGCCTGCATACACTGAAGGTCCTTAAGGACTGGTTAGGAACACGCAAGTAAGCCTGGAGCCAAGAGCTTTTGGTCAGGGTCCTCTCTTGCTTGAAAGAAACAGTCTGTTCATAAACTATTTTTGGAAATCAGACATTCATTTTGAAATCATGCAGAGTTTACTTAAAACTTTTTAGGAGCAGAAGTTCACCTTATTGATGTTTATCATGCAGTGGTTAATAAGCTGGGCTTTTGTTTCCAAGCACGCTGAGTGCTAGAGAAATGCAGTTTGCATTACACAAGTCATTACACAAGCTTAGTATTGTGCTGAACGGACACCCTATGTGCTTGTCTTTAGTACCTGTTATCAAACTAACCTTAGGATATGTTTTAAAACACTTGTGACATTTTAAATGGGAGGATTTGGCCAGGGAAGCATCCTGTTCCAGTGATACCCCATAACAGATAAGCGGTGTTTTGTTTTGCTCTGTGCTTTTGTGGAGGAGCCATGAAAGAGGAGGTATTGAAGCATCACTTGTGAGATTTGGGTTAAAAGCCACTTCTGCTTCTACTTCTAAAGGGGCTGATTCCCAGTCAGCCTGCTTCCTAGGTGGTGTGATGAACTGGGTTATACTTCACAAGAGGCATTTCACTCTGTACAGAATCTGTCTCCCCTGGCAGGAGTGTCGAGGTGAAAGTAATGGTCCTTGAGAAGAAGTGTATTTTAGTTCAAGGAATACTCTTACTGTACTTACTCTTTTCAAGTACTGTGGTAGCTACATTTGATAAACTGCATCCTCCTCAATGCATGGGAAAAGCTGTTAATGTAAGGCCTGAATAAAAGCAGTATTTGAGGGGTGTGTATGTGGACACGTCCAGTGTATATGGTGGGACAAAGCAGTCTGTAACTAGTAGTAGAATGAGATTAGTCAGTCACCCTTTGTTCCCCCACTTTGAGTTCCCATGGATGCAGCTCTGCTCTGGGTCTGACTTCCAGCCTCAGGGGTGGGCCTGAGTGGGAAACACACCTTTCTAATCTCTGGACCTCTCACTGATTTCCTGTTGAGTAATGTAAATCCTGAACAATGGAAGACAAACTCCAGCAGGAAACTAGGGGCAATGAATTATCAGATTCCAAATAAATATGTGAGGAAAGGAAATGATCGTCCCATAGTATTAAGGGAGGGGGTGGCTGGGCATGAGTGACTCCTGTGCTTTTTTTTTCCCAAGGGATGTGAGCCCTCTTCCTATACATTGCATTATGTTTGAGTTCTGCCTTGGGGTCACTCCCTACTGAGCAGTGATGAGCTTTTTTCCTAACACCCATCCTGCCATTTTTCAGCATGACATGCTCACGTGCTTCCTGTTAGTATGAAGAAAATCATTAGGGGAAGAGTCTCCCTTCCTGCTTTGCCACTGGCCATGGTGGCCTTGGGCTGGTGCTCTCCCTGCCTGCCTCAGATTTCCCTTAGCAATGATATTTATTTCCCCTGTAACATCCATATAATTTAGGATCAATTCCCCAAAACTAAGAACATCTCTCTTTTGAAGCAATTCACGTTGGGTATTAGGAAAAGTTTCATCCCAGAAATAGTGGTGGTGCACTGGCACAGGCTGCCCAGGGAGGTGGGGGAGTCACCATCCCTGGAGGTGTTCAAGGACTGAGGAGCTGAGGAGTTGTGGCACTGAGGGACGTGGTCAATGGGCACGGTGGGGGTGGGTTGACGTTTGGACTTAGTAATCTCTGTGGTCTTTTCCAACCTTGATGATTGTATGTTGTGGTGAGGGGAAAGTTTCCTGTCTGAACATTGCTGCTGCATTTTTGTGACCTAATGTGAGAGCAGCATTTGCTTGCCCATAGCTCTCCTTCAGCAGTAATTTTAGAAGCAGGAATCTGTAGCTCAACAGTTGAAGAATATTTTTTTGTATAACGTGGGAATAGCACATCTGAATCACTCAGCAAACCTTGAGAAAAATTACAGATGTAGTGTATGGTCTTGAAAGCGAAGGATTTGTCAATGCAGTATCACTATAGGGCTGTGAAATTTTGAAGTCCTGGCCATGGCAACCTGCAGACCTGCCACTTTTTTTTTTTCCTTATTTCCTTTCAGAGGTCTTTAAGAAGGGAATCCACCTCCATTGGACCTTGAATCTGAGGACCTTCTGTGCAACCCGAGCCACATGCCTGATGCTCTGTGGGATCTTGCTGTTCCCACAGCCCTCTTCTAGGGCTTTTTCCCTAGCATATAGTTATATAGCACATATGCTGGCTTGCTCGCTCCAGAAGACAGCTGAGCACTAATTTTTAAAGGTTTAGAGTCTTTGCACCTTAGCAACTAAGGAGCTTACAAAACTTTGTCCACACAAACAGGGATGAACGTATTTCTTTTCTTTCTCCTTTGGAGCTGCAGCTTTGAGATGTAAAGGCAGGAGTTGCTTTGTGCTGTGGCTTTGAGCCCAAGTGTTCAGGTATTTATGGCATCATCTGCTCCTTGCCTCCCTCCTGCCCCGGACCAAGAAGTGCCACCCCTCTGCTGTCCTCTTGCAGCTCTCAGTGCACCCACGCTGTAAAGTGGAGCAGGGATTTGACCTGGTTTAAAAACCAAAGTGAGCACTCCTCACAACTTTTCTTTTTTTCCTGGCTGTGTTGCTTTCAAGCTGGATCGCTTCCCCAAACCACAGCTTTTAGAAACGCTAGCCAGAGAATCAGATAGAAACTTGCTGTTAAGAAAGAACCATCAAGTTTATAGAAAAGCTCCTTAGCTCAAGCCTGCCTAGAGGAGACCTGCTGATAAATGGTTCTCTTTTTGGCTTCGGCAGTTTATAAATGAATCACGAGGACAGATGCCTACAAAGAGACAGGTTCAAAGGGATTTCAGTGTGTATTTAAAATGAGAATGCCCCGAGATGCTGATCTGTCTCTATGACAACTGTGTGAGCTGTGAGAGGTGGTTGTGCCGGTGATTCTGCCTTTGCCGATGCACTTAGACCTGTGTGCTCAAAGTGTTGGCTTTGACCAAAGTTCATTGTGAGAAGAACCCAAAGTGCATTTGCATTTGTTGGTGGCTTTGAGTTGTTTGATAGAATAGCTCTTCTCCTTGTTTTCTGCACAACAGGTGTTCAGCTTTGCAAGTGAGTGTGAAAAAAAGAAAGGAAGAAGGGTAAAGATGGCAAAGATGAGACTGTTATGCAAATGTAAGGGCTGAATTGGTAGTGAAGTGGTCTCACTTCTGCTTGTTCTCATGCTGCGTGCTGGATCAGTGTCACCTCATCTGAGCAAGCATTGCTTTTCCCTATGGGTTTCTTATTGTTTTGAATAACATAAAGACAGTAAAAATTGTGGTGGTGTACCTCTACACCATGCTGGAGACCTTGCCTGTGTTCTATCCAGTGGCTGCTGGCGATAAGGAAATAAGTGATCTTTGAGAATAGCTGTGTTTAATTGAAATTGGTGTGACTCCCGAAGTAATAGTGTTGCTGCTGCAGGAAATGCAGAAGAACAAACACGGTGACCCCCAGTACAGGAATGTGTGCTAGCAGCATGCTAGCTCCAGGGCTCCCAGTTATGTGCTGTACTGCATGAACTCAACGCATCTGTGTAGTTTTTGAACCTCTCAGAACAGATTCTACTTGATTCAAACAGTTCTGAGAGGCCAGCTACACACAGAAGGTGAGGAGGAAGAGGTACATTGTACATGCAGGATGTGACTTTGTATGTTGGGAAATTTGGGATTTCGTTGTGGCTGCTGGGATAGGACAGAAACACATTTTTAAACAGTAACTCCTGCTAATGCTGTTTGCTTGGAAGTCTCAAAAGTCAGAGATTAATTACCATCACCACTGAAATATTCCAATATGAGCAGTTGCTAGAAATAATTATGAGACATTGTTTTGTCATGTTTTCTGCTTCATGTCTGTAAGGTAAGCATCCAGATCATCTCTTCTTTTTGCTGTGTGGAGGTAGTAAATGTTTCTACCAGGGCATCCAATTAAGCAGCTACTGTGCACTGAATACAGTATATCCGTAGATGAACAGGAGGTGCTTTGTCTTGAAACTGTGCTTGGTTCCAATGGGAACATTGGACAGTGGGCACCAAATTCCTCTCATGTTCAGTTCCCTTGGGATAGGCTGAGGTGTGTACACAGCCACATGGTTTGGCTTGGGAGAAAAACCAAAAGGCCCATTTATAAAATCTCAGGAATTGCCCTGATGCCTCCCTAAAGATGCTGCTACAGCAGCGGTGCGTGAGGCAGGACGGGCTGTACGTACAGTGCTGTGAGATAAATGGAAATGCAGACTGACAAGGGGCTTTCACTATTCACTTCCTATCACAATTCTGCCATTGTCTAGTGCTTTTCTTTGATGTCTGGTTAAAGAGACGTTGCTGATACCCAGAATGGGGACAGCAGGTGCTGCGTGATCATTATGGACAGTGGCTTATACTGCATGATACATTAGGCAGCTGGGGGGATGTTGGATATATTTGGAGATTAATTTCCTTTGGGGATTTTAATAGTCTTTTGCATAGCCCCAGTTAATACATCAAAATGAGCGTCTAAGGCCATAGCTGTCTTCTGGGGGATGCTGCTCTTCCCTGCAGGAGTAATCAAAATGCATTTGCAAAGGTGAGTTAGTGAAGTAGGAAGGATTTTCAAAATGCCTTTCCTAGGATACCACGGGGAAAGTGGTCCTTTGCAGGCCAGTAGGAAATGTCATCGTTGTCAGGAGCAGCCAGCAGCTCAGGTCAGGCAGTTTGCACACACACCAAGGAGACGTTGTGAGGTCATGTTATGGAGTTGGGTCTGCATGGGCTGAGCAGCTTTCTGTGTGTGTGGAGATGTTTGCGTTGCCTGTAAGCATCAAAATATTTTGATTAAGTTGGGATTTTGAGTTTAAAGCCTTCAGAATCTAATTGTGGTGGGTCTTTTACCCCGGGATTTTAATGAAGTGCACCCAGGGGTGTGAGTAGGATTGATGTCCTCGCACATGTCCTGCCGTTCCCTGATCGTTCTTCTAGAGCTGAGCAGCTGTGTCACAGCAGGAGCAGGTGGTGAAGTGGCCAAGTTAACTCCAGCAGGAGCAGAGAGTGGGACACTGGAGTGTAGGACTGGGCTGTAGAGCGTTGTGCTGGGAGCCACTGCAGCCAGATGTCTGGGCAAACACATCCAGGAATGAGCTCCCCACACAGCGGTGCTCCGGCACTGATTTACCACCTGTAGCGCAAGAGTGGGATACGACTTTTTCTATTCTTGTTGGAGTATTCCAGCTACTAACTGACGTATTCAAGTTCTCTGGTCATGTGCAGGTGGTTTTCTAATAATCAAATAAACACATCTTAACCTCATAGCTGTATTAAATCTACCATGTACCAGAAGCTCCTCCAAAGGGGAAAAAAAAGTCATTGATTTTGAGATGCTGTCACAGCAATAGCTTCATTCATCTGCCAGCATCAGAGCTGGTACCTACGTGTGTCAACCAGAGTGCTGCTATCCCATGGAATTACGTCGTGCTTGATCAAGCCAGAGTTGCAGTGGGCAGTGCTTCATGACACTTTCCAAATGACTTGATTTTATCCCATCAAGTGAATCCAGCCACTGATCAGCCATTGTAAAAGGGGCTGAGCAGGCAGCCATCGTGTGTTGACTTGCTGATAAGGCTGAAGGTGTTTGCAGGTGCTCCAAATTCACACATGGAGACACCGCTTGGTTTCCTGGACTATCCAGTCACAGGTGGGTCAGCAGCCTGGGGTGACTCACTCTTGGGGACTTCAGACAGTGCCGAATGTCTGTAGATGAGGGAGAGAGCATCTGTTGTAGGTGAAGGGATATGTCTCAAACATGAGGCTGTTAGCTAGGGGGTGAGCAGAGAATTCAGTGCTTGATCTAGATCTCGTTGCTATTTTTGAGGTTAGTAGGAAGAGAAGTGGCTTCTGCTGGTTGTACTTCAAGAGGTTCAAAACAAACTGGTTCTAAATGTTTGTGTAGTGCTGTGAGTTGAGTGTTAGAAAAAAATTCTGGTTTTGCATTTCTTATTGAGGAAGCAATCCTTGCTCTCGGTGTGTCTTGCTTTCCAGTTGGTTGTTGGTGTTTTTCTTACCCAGAGATGAACAGACGTCATCAGAAAGTCTTCTGTTGCTTCAGGTTGCATTTATCACATATTTGAACAGAGACTTGACAAGGGTTTTTTTTCAGGTATTAATTATTGCTGACTGCATGGCTAATCCATCATTCTGTTTAGATGGAGTCAGTGTGTGTTGAGTGATATAAGTTCAAATGTGATCAGTCTGCCGTAGGTGAAGATGTAGCACCTCTTTGTCAGAGCCAGTTCTGTTTCACTTAGCAGTAAATGGAAGAAAGGCTAATTGTATAATGACAAAAGACAACGTTTGGAAGGAGTTGAAAGATTCAGACATTGCAATTCTGTGATTCCTCATTTCAGTTCCCAAGTGAGAGTAATGGGGAAAAGCATTCTTTCTTTCTATGGCCACAGCTCACTTTATCAAGCGTCTCTGGGCATGATCATTTCTCCTGAGCCCTGGGACACTTTATCTTTTCTCATGTAACATACAGATGCTGAAATACAAAGAAGCTCAGAGAGCACCTGTGGTTTCCAGGGCGCTCTGAAATGAGATTACAAGAGTTTTAGGCAAAATCCCAGCAGCTGAGCTGAGAATGGAGCTCGTTTTGCCTGATTTGAAGAAGCCAGTGCTGCTCAAGTCCATTTTTGGGTTTGTCTTTAAACTTTCCAAGTCCAAGCCCGTGTCTCCTGAAATGATATGCCCTGCTAAAGTTTGCAGTGATTCATTGGGAGTGCATTTTGTTGAGCAACCCATTGCTTTTGTTTTGAAAGCTAGTGACTGAGAATCTGTCTTTAGTAATCTAGATCGTTTATCTTGCACTTCTCTGCATCTCCCCGTGGTAATAAGGAAGTTCTTCTAGCATATGAGTGTAATTCAGACTGTAGATTTCCCCTGAATACGTAATTGTGTAAAATGGGACAGTGAAACATAACTTCCTAGTTAAGATTGTTGGTCCACTTCACGCTTTGTTTTTGAGATTTGTCAATACTTCATATTTCATAAAGACCTCCTTCCTCCATGCACTCCCTTGTGAAGTGCTTTGCTGGGTTGTAAATGAGGCAGTGTGATGCCTTGGTGCTGCCTGCTCCCATCTCCAGCTATTGATTCCTCCCTAGATATACATATTCACAAGTTGCATTGTCAACAGCTGGAAGTAATGCATCCTCTGGTTTGGATCTGGGCTGGTAGCACACTTATTGCCAATTTTGTGCCAATTTATTGCCAACAGAGTCAGTTGCAGTCCATTGCCCGTCCGTGATGGGCTTCTGTTAAATTGCTGGTCACTTGAAAATGAAGCGAGAGGTGGTGAGAAAGCAGTCTCAGGGGTTTGCTAGGCTAGAGTGGTTTGAGAGGCTTGAGATATCTGGAAGAAAACAGCCATGCAAAATCACCGTGAAAGGTTTTTGTGGGTGACTCTTTTAACTAGAATTGAAAAACTTGTTCCTGTCTCAGAAGTACAAACTTACCAAGCAGTCACGTTTGTTTGTTTGTTTTAAAAGCCATCCTAGCCTGAGTGAAACAAATTGTGATTTGTGCCTTCCTTGACAATTGAAATAAACTATTTGCATCATGGGATTTGATCCCTCTGATCTGGCTTTCCTTGGGGACTGCAGAGCTGTAGCTTATTGGGTGTCCTGTGGCGACGCTGGGGTCAGCCCTCTGACAGAGACATTCTCACTCCCATGCATCAACAGGAGATTTTGCATTGGCTTTACGGCTGCAGCTTCACCTCAATTTCAAGGTCTCTGTTTTAATCTCAAGACTCTCCTTTCTTTTCTGAGAGAGCTCCATTGATCCAGCTAGAGCTTTGCTTTTAATTAGCATGTTAGGGTAGGAGCTCACCCACAATACTAGGAAATAAAATGCTTAAATGGCTAAAATGGGATTTAAAAAGATGCAATTTATTAAATGGTTTCTCTCAGTGATGTGTTTAGCAGGTATAGAAGAGAGAATGAACTAAACCAGGCTTTGGCATTTAGGAAAGTGAGTCATTTTTTCTGTTGCATCATGTATAAACTTTTCCCTTCTCATGTATGGTATGGTTGAAATTACTTTGAGGTTTTGAATTTTCACTTCAACTCTCTGTTTTTTATTATTTTCAAACATTACTGAAAGTGATGGTTGATAGTCTTTAAACTGTGCTCACGCTGCCTTGCTCTTTAGGGTTTTTGTTGTTGTTGTTTGTTGTTGTTTTTTTAAGTAAGTAAGCCAATGGGCAGCATATAGGTGGTTAAATGAGATGAAGAGTTAATGGTGAGAGCAAGAGGTAGCCATGATGATGGATCTGTAGTCCGTGGTGGCAAGTGGTTCTGCTGCCGAACTGCCTTTACTCAGAGGACCAGCCTTGGATTCTTTGTGCACTGTAGTCATCTCTTCAAATTCTCAAGCATTTGTACAGGTTCCTTAAAATCAGTTTAAGAGTCACAAACATGACAGTATTGTAGCTTGTTGAGGCAGCAGACAGATGAGTCTTCTGTTCAAAGAATGCAAAACAGCGTGGAACCCTTCGGGATGAACATCCCACTGACATAGGGCTATCACAAGGAAGAGTGGTTTCTGCCACTATAAAGTCTTCCATGCTTTGTGGAAACTTGGTAGTCTTCAATATCTTGAAGCCTTCAACATCTCGAAGGCATTGAATACTGAGAGGCCAGATGGAAATCAGGTATCTGAATGGAGTCTCCCCAGATTGGACGCAGCACAGAAACAGTTGATTTCCACTTGGTGTATTCCCATGGTGTACAGGCTTCTTGGAGTGAAGAAATTCAGCAGGTGGAGTTGTGTTAAACCTTCCCTGCTCTGCCTGTTTTGTAGGGAGAAATGGCTGCTCCATCAAGGAAGCTGCTGGATGGCCTTCCTTCCCTTGATCTGAAGGCTCCCAGCTGCAGTTGGGCACTGCAGCAAAGAGGGGACTTGCCCCAGCCCCCAAGCATCTGGGCACAGTAACACCATCTGGGCTTCAGCCCTTCAGGAAAATTGTTGAAGAAAAGGTAGCTCTTACAACCAAATTATTTAGTTTAGTGGTTTTGGATTTTTTTGCACAGTTTTGGCTTGGTATGCTTTTGGGCCTGGTTTATCCTTGCTCTTGCTGTTTGTAGCTTGCTTTGGACTGAGCACTGAGGAGCAGTGTTTTTTAGAGTAATATTTGCAATACTGGTAACATAGTGATGGGTACAAAATACAACTCCAGGGGGGAAGACTTGCTAAAAAGAGCCATGAAACGGGTGCAACCACAGGTATATCACCCAACCACCATTAATACTTCACTTGTAGATTTATGTTAGAGGAGGGCATTTTTTGTTTGCCCAAAAGGAAAACTCTTGCCCCCCTTCGTGGCAGTGCTACCCCAAATGTTTTGAGAACTAACATATGAATCACAGATTTGTAGGGATTGGAAGGGACCTCTGGGGATCATCAAGTCCAACCCCCAACTAAAGCTGGTTCCCTACAGTGATGTGCCCAGTCTACTTTGTCTCATTGGGAAGAGGTTTGATCTTCAATGCTGACAGATCTTGTCAAAGCCCATGTGATCCTCCTCTGTTAGATCTCTTAGAGAGGTCCTTATGAGAGGACAGACATTTCACAGCTTGCTGAATGTCGGCTGTGACTGTGTGCCAGTGCCTGGAATGTGCTGTGCCTGGATGCCGATGCCTGCAGCTATGGCATCCTGGAAATGTAAATCTGGAAAGAGTTTTAGGAGAAGATTCTTTCCTTTCCTTGGCAATAGGAGAAGCTCAGCTGGCAACGGTCCTGAGCCACATTTGTCATTGCTTTGTAGCTGCTGGGGCCTGTAGGCAGAGCATTTCCTCCAGGAGATGTCTCCATGACTTTCACCCACACAGCCATCTACAAGGGACGTGGAAGAAATTTGCTCCTGGGCCCTTCCCTCACGTGTCCCTCATTAGTCATTGCCTGGAATCTGAAACACCAAAGGCCTGCAGACACTTCATGAGCCAAGTCCACTGGGGAAGAGTTCAGCAGTCTGCAGGGCTCACCTGACCTTAGCCCGCTCGTCAAGCAGGGTGACTCACACGAGGTTATCTTGAATCTCATCCAACATTTATGCTCATTGCAGTCAACAAGACAACCTGCTGGCTGTTGTAATAGTGTTTTACTGCACCTAGCTGCAGTGTTGCACTGTGCAGGGGAATACTGGGGTGCGAAGTGCCCTTATATGCAGGCCAAGCAAGTCAACTTGAGCTGTCCACAGATAATTAGAATCACAGAATCATTAAGGTTGGAAAAGACCTCTAAGATCCAACCCCAGCCCATCCCCACCATGCCTGCTGACCATGTTTCTCAGTGCCACATCTCCATGGTTCTTGAATGGTGATTGGGATGGTCACTCCCCCACCTCCCTGGGCAGCTGTGCCAGTGCACCACCACTCTTTCTGAGAAGACATTTTTCCTGATATGCAACCTGAACCTGCCCTGGAGCAAGACCATCATCTCTTGTCCTGTTGTGGTGGCAACTGTGTTTTTTTCACTGAGCTGGTGTGGTCACAGGCAGGCAGGGGTCTCTGCCCTTCAGCTGTAAGTAGGGATTTCAGCCCTAGGTTGGGTTGATGGAAAGAAGTGTGAGGCTTGGTTTAGGGAAGAAAAAATTAGCCCATTCGAAAAGCAATTTGTTTCTGCTTTCTGTGAGCAAGGCTTCCAAATGAACTTTTAGTCAATTCTGCAGTACAATCAACAGGACTGGAAAAAAATACCAAGTGAAGTAACACAGTGGCTGTGGTAAACATGAACCGAGGCCTTGGAAGTAGCTAATGGCATACCACAAAAGAGTCTCCTTTCACCCACCACCGGCCGTGCCAGCAGCGAGCGCTGCCAGCGCTGGCTTCTCTCAGAGGAAAGCATCATTTGGCTCCCTTTTGGATTTCATTACTCTTCCTGCGCTCCCTCCTGCTTGCAGCAAAAGCCTTTCCAGTTGTAAAGAAGTGAATTAACTCCCTTGGTGTCAGTGATGGATGAGGCGCTTTCTCCCTCTTCAAAGAGGCGAGCCGTGCCGGTGAATGCGGGCCAGCCGAGTTGAAAAGTCCATGAGGAACAGGGGAGCCCATGAGGTGACCCAGCTGTCACACGGGCACCCTGGGGACGGCTCCCACTGGTGCCATGCGGGATGGGAACAAAGCCGCTCTCAGCGCGCTCCCCTCCCGCCGGGCTCCTGGGTTTTGTCCCCTTTCAATGGCCTTGGGCACATGGCTTAGCACACAGCAGCCGTCGGCACAGGGCTCGGAGCCTCAAAGGCTTTCAGGGTTAGCGCGCTGGTACTTGGAGAGCTCATTCCGGGCGTCCATGGCTAATCATATTAAAGGTGACCTCGTGGGCAGTGCTTTCCATTGTTGCCATATGTTTTGTCCAGTGCTTGAGTGATGTTGTGCATTGGAACGTATTCATGCGTCACCTAATTTAATCACCAGGCTTAATCCCTTCTCCTGTTCTACACTCTTAGAATTTACTGGCTCTTTGTGCATTGTCTGGGTCTCCTTCACAAGCCAATACAGACTCCTGCAGATATTTTTATTTACTTCCAGAATCTGTTTAAAAAAAGCACCCCAGCAACAAACCCAGTAAGCTCCGCAGAGAGTGAGTGGTGGGGTGGGTGCTCCAGAGGCTGATCCTTATCCCTGCCGTCGTCTTCCTCCATCTTTTCCATAGAGACATTAAGGATTGGGCTCATGGGTTTAAAAAAGAACAAAACAAAACAATACGAATGGAAAAATGACTGAGAAAGTTGTGCGTCTCCTTTTAATATTGTTGGAATAAATAACTAATTTTGAGAACTTTACTGTCTCTGTAAAATATGGTGTTGGTTTCTGCCTTTAAAACTTACTGCTTTGGTATGGACAGCTCCAATTCCAGGACTGAACTGGACAAGATTAACCCAGCGAAGCCACGAGTCCATCACGCTGGGAAACTGGAAAGTCTGATTTATGCAAAACTGCTGCACAAGGGAGAGAATAGAGCTCTGTGAGAGCCGACGTGGTTCACAGAAGCCAGACGTTTCTAGGGAGCGGTGCTTGCAGGATGATTTCTAAAGCTTTTCCCTGCCCCAGCTGACGCTGCAGTGTGGAGGTATAGGTTAAAAACTGGGACGAGAGATCCAGTTGTCTTGTGACTTGCTTTAGGAGTGGACGGGCTCAGCCCTGGCAGGGGAAGGCAGTGATGAGATTTTAGGATGATACATGATCAGGTTGCTGCTGTGCTGGACTCCCAGAGGCAGGAAGCCTTTTCGTTTTCTTACACTTGCCGAGGCAGATTGTTGAATAAATAGCTCATAGTGCGGCTCAGTTCTTAGATTCTCCTTCCCTGCCTGCAGCGCGCTGGTACCCGCAACTCCAAACAGCGGAATACATCCCGGATGTCTTTGAAACCTTAAACATGGCTCGTACCGATCTGACTGAATTGCAGCTTTGAGCTTTCCTCTGTGTTAGCATGCAGGGTTTCTTGCAGCTGAGTTCGCACGCGCGGATTTGCTGATCTTCTGCGACCGCGTGTTATGGTTTAGGCTTGATAGGAGGAAGGAGGAATGACGTAAAAGAATGCAGATTTGTGACCAGTTTTAAAAATAGTTTTAAAATATTATGTATCTTCGTTTTGAAGAAACGCAATACTGCTTGGAAACCACAACTACTGAACATAAACCATGTCAGGCCCCTTACATATGTTAAATAACAGTGCGGAATGAAGGGTTATAAACAGCCTGCTGCATGTTAGCGCTGGAAGAAGATCACTGATTTGCCCCCAGCGATCAACAGCAACGTCGCAGGCTCTGACATCGACTTGGCTGTACAGCACCACTTCACATTTTATACCACACCTTTTCAGATCAAACCTTGCCAGAGCCCTTTCCGAAGCGTGTGCACACAGAACTCCCTTCTCTGCTGGACCGGAGCCGGAGCTGCTGCAAGGGAAGCGGGAGGGCAGGGTGCCCACCCAGCTGCCAGCGGGCTCTTGGCACCTGGCTGGGACAAGTCACCTGGCCCCCGTCCATCCCCGCTTCCGTCTTTTCGCAGGCTGTGACAGAGGAGTTGTGGGGTCCCTAGGAGAGAGTGAGCGGGAGCAGGTCACTGCCAGAGGAATTCCAGCGAGCCACAGCCAGCCCGTTCCTGGGGGAGCCCAGCGGCAGCCTGCTCTCATTGGCCATGGAAGGGGCAGGGATGTCCTCGAAAAGCTTGGAATCTCCTGCTGAGAAGGCTCAAAGCAGCAAGATTGGGGCTGGGCTTTGGGGCTGCCTGGTATTTCACAGCAGCACCTTGAAGGATGGGGAAGAAGAGCGTGGCTTTTCAGCTGAAATCATTAAAGGTTGACTCCCCCACCCCCCTGGGCAGCCTGTACCAGCGCACCACCACTCTTCCTGAGGAGAAGTTTTTCCTAATATCCAGCTTATCCACATGATGTGATCGAGGCGTTCTGCATCTTCCCAATCCCAGCTCCAGTTTAACGGCTTGCAAAAATAACTAAGCCTAGAAATACTGTTGTGATCTCTCTCGTTACCTGGCAGAGCCCTTATCATCTCGGCACAGGGGCTGTTCATATTTTAATGAGTTTATCTCTTGTATAGAGAGTATTACAAGCTTTCGTCTGTCTTCCTGTGCAACTCTATGGAAATCCCTCCAGGCATGAGATAGAACCTGGACACTGAATTAATCTGTGCTCCTGGGTTCTCATAGCTCCATTAGGGGCTTAGCAGAGGAAGCAGCGAGCATTAACAAACTTAAGAAAATAGGATTTGCTGTGTTCAATCTGCCCTCAGCTCCTTGTATCCTCTCAGCAGCAATGACAAAGACTGAGCGTATTATAGGAGGACCCAAAACACCAGGTCTGATTTGCAAACTGTGCATCAGCATTCCCCAAAGGGAAAAAAAGTTGAGCTGTAGAGTCAGGCACAGTAAGAGATGTGGAATCACTTCTCCTCCTGCCACTTGCCCAGAGACATCTGCGCCCACAGCTCTTACCTTGTTTCCATATGGCCTGAACCATGTGAAGGCAGTGCTGTGTTCCATTATCCTGCCTCCTTCACTCAGGTTGCAGCAGCCCTTGGAAACCAGCACAGATCAGGCACTTTGTGATGGGCAGTCTGTCCTGTTGCTCTCCGTTGAATGCATGTATTTCCTTTCTTTGATCTGGAACTTTTAGTGTAGCTGGCTTTCTTGTTTTCCATGAAACAAGCCTCGTGCCACGTTTCACTCGTGATGTTACATTCCTGAGCAGAGCTGGGTATCAGTCAGTGTCCAGATCTGCTACTGCTTCGAGAGCTGTTCCCTTCTGCAATGCTGTTCTCTCCTGACTTTGGGCTCTCCCAAGCTAGCAGTGCTAAGCCTAAAGATAAGCTGCAGGCTGCTTGAGCTTAGGGCCTGTAAATTGAGACCTGTTTTCAGAGATGACTGTCAGGTGGATGAAACAGAGCGACTGGGGATAATGATGGGCTGCCTGCAGTATCCACTGGTAACAGCATTCCGAAGTGGGGTTAGGGAGGTTTTCCACTCGGTTGTGTCACTTTTCATCTAAAGCAAATAGAGAAAACGCTGACTGCTTTCCTTTAGTCTTTCAGGATCTCACATTCATATCGTCTTTTGGGACAGAAATGCCTTAGTGATGCCTTTCTGGTCAGGTTGTGCTTTTCTTCATCAGACCAAAATGACACATTACGTGGCTTAGAGAACGATAGATATCACCTCCGTAGCAGACCGTAGGCTTCTTTCAAATTCCTGATGGCAGTCAAGCCTCTTTCTCTTGGTTATCCTTCCCTCTCAAATCCCTGCTTTTCCAAGTGAATTTCCATAGCTCACGTGGGGAAGAGTTGGCCAGTTGGGCTGGGTGGTACCTACCTCTTCCCTTCTGTCTGAGTGGAGCCAGGAAGTCAGCATCACTCTTCAAAATACAAGAGCTTTCTGTAGCCCCTGAACTCCTCTCTATTAAGGCTGGCAGAGCCCAGCTTGTGAATGAGACATCCTTCACACAACAAAGTCAAGTTGTCTTTTGTTGTTTGTAGAGCGCCAGAAGGGCTGGGAGAAGCCCTGGGAGATCAGCAGGAGCCAGGAGTGCTTTAAGGGGAGGCTGTGAGTAACGTGAAACAGCCAGGCAGTGAGATTTGGCACAAATCCTGTTGGTGTCACTATTTTTTTTATGCGGCGTTTCCTAGGGATGTTTTGCTTTTATTTTAAAATTGATGTATGTGTAGCAAATACTTGAAGTTCATTGACAGTTCCCTCGTGGTCTAGAGCGTACGGTGCTGTGTCAGAATTTGTTAGTTGCTGAAGAAGATATTTTTAATCTACCAACGTAAACTCTTAGTAATTGTATAATCTTTATTTTAGCCCTGTGGTTTCCTAATCACGCATCTAAAGAATGAATCATCCAGTTTATAAATTATAAAGAAAGTGGGCAGAAACGTTCGACTCTTCTTTCTAAATAAATCTGGTTCAGTTTTCTGTGTTCTAAACTTCCAATGCAGGCAAGTGTGAATGCTTAAAAATGAACTCATTGGAAGTTTATGTTTTTGGCAAGTGGCAGAAGTGGTCTCCTGCCTTGTCTTCCTGGGAAGGATCCTCAGCTGTCAGTTGCAGCTGTGAAATAGAAGTCAAGGGTACAATGCCAACTTGCCGTTCTGGTAGCCACATCTGCATCTCTTTGCATAGGATCCAGTAGATGCCATGCTTCTCTCTGGTTTTGCTGTATTACCTGATGACCTGGAGCAGAGGACATGTGGCCACGAGACCATGGAGAAGCCCTTCTATGTGCTAGGGAGCATGAATTGGTTGTTCTGATCCCATGATGGGAAGACCCTAGGATCCTTGCTGTGTCCCAGGGTAGATTTTTGAAGAGGAAGCCCTGCTGCAGCCTGAGGAATTATTTAGTAGTAACTTACAGTGGCTTTAGGTCCCAGGCTCAGAGCCTCTCATCAAGGAGGTCTGTGGGGGAAAAGCAGGAAAACTGCTATCTTCTGTTTTCCTATTTGCTAAGGATTCACTGGCTTTCTGTGTATTTTATATTATTCTTGGGTGAACTGCAAGGAGTAGCAGAGGAATAACATGTGAGTGGAACAGTGGGATTGTAAAATAGAAATGGGCAGTGGGATTCGGGCCAGAAGTAAAGCCCCAATGAGTTTCAGCTCCTTTTCGTAGACTAGAATAGACCAGGTTGGGTTGTGGGTTGACATTTGCTTTTAGCCCCATGCGTGAGTCTTGCAGCTTATTAACAGGGATAGCATTCTGGCTAATGTCATGAGAGGGATAAGGCATGACAGAGATGTGCTGCTTGGGTGGTGCAGAATGAGTAAAGCCCACGATGATATGTTGTTGCGCAGCAAGTAAGAGAGAACCTGTCTGCTCAGAGGACTGTGAGACTGGAAGGCACGGTTGGATGGAGTTCCCATCCCACCACATGAGACTCCCTTTGCTGTGTTGTCCATTTATACCCAGTTGTTCCTCTGCCCTCTTCTGTCTGGTGGAAGGGAAGCAACATAGAATGATAGAATGTCCCAAGTTGGAAGTGACTCATAAGCAACATCAAGTCCAACTCCTGGGTACACGTGGAACCACCCAAAAACCAGACCATAAAATTAGCCTGGGCTGAATTTCTATCAAACACACCGTTGTCACCATGAGATGGGACCAGTATGGGACTTCCAACCAGTAGCAACAGCAGTCCCATGACCAGGTGCTGAGGTTGGCCAAACATTTGCTGTCTGCAAAGCCAAACAGAAGGACCACCCCAACCCAGTGCAACAGGTAATTAGTTTTGCTGGCAACAAGCTTCCACGTCTTTCCTCTTTTTGCACTGTAGGACTTTTCCTCTCTCTGTTGTTACTCCATCCTGTCCTTACTGCATTCTCTTCTAAAGAAAGGGGCAACCAGGAAGAAGTGCAGCCTCTACCCAGGTTCTTTCTCCAGCAATTCTGAACTGCAGCACAAATAGAAAAGCTCTCTGGAAGAAGTGCTTTGGACTCAAGAACAGCTTCTTTAAGTGAAAACACAGCTGTGAGGTTTGCAGGCTGCGCTTCTGTAAGGGCTCATCCAGTCAGCACAGCCAGCAATGCTGCAGCCCTTCCAGCACGCAGGAATTGGGAAATCCATTGTGAACAAGATTGAGTTTGATGGCCTGTGTGCAGGCAGATGGATGTATTTTTAAGGGACGAGGTGCCAGAAAACTCTGTGATTACGTTACTGGAGCACGGCTCGTTTTTTGTGGTTTTAAAAGTGAGTGTCAGGACTTCAGGGCTTTTTTTTGTGTATGTGTGTGTGTGTGTGGGTCAAAACCGAAGCTTGGGAGGGGCATAAAAATCTGCCTGATGACTAAGTTTATTCTTAAAAAGCTTTCTAGAGCTTGCTAGAGAAGGAAGCCTTCATTCTACATAGGAGCTGTTACCAGTCTTTTTGGCTTCCGTGCAGGTGGGATTATAATTGAACGAGTGCCACAGGTAGCAGAGTCCTCCTGTCCTTTAGGAGACTGTTTTCAGAGTAATCTTTAGATCCAGTTCCCTAGGTTTTGTCATGCAAGCTCATGTTCTGCTTCTCCTTCTTGCTGTAGTGGTATTCTGCTTGAATACCACTACATCGGTGGAATTACCTTGAGCAGCATAACCGAGACTGAAAGAAGCATGCCCTTACATTGACCCAAAATTGGGACATCTGAAACCTTTGACCTGGTTGCTCAGCTGAACTGATAATACCTCTCTGAACCAGTGCATGCGTAGAGAAGACTTTCTGTCTGATGACGGAGGTTTGGTGCTCAGAGCCAAAGGGGGATTCAAGCCAAACCATTTACTCAAGGGGCATGTAGAATTTGCCCGGTCAAATCAGTATCAGTACTGGCAGTGTTTTAGCAGCCAGAAGGCTTCTCACCTCCTTGCACTCTCTCCTTGTTGGAGCTACCAGGCTTTGTCACATGACTGGGCCTCTAATTGCTGCAGGCCTAAAACTTAAAATGAGGACTGCTGCTGGCTGCACTAAAGCCCAGGCAAGCCTGGAGATCCACAACAGCATCCCTCAGGAAGGTGGTATTGCCTTCACCTTGAGCTTCTATCATGCGCCATCCAATGTAACCAGGGGTCAGCCATGTACTGTAAGTGCATTCTCTTCCTCCATCCACCAGTGGCCAGATCATCAGCCCATCTCTGCTGGGTACCATTTGTGCAATGCTCTCCTCTACTGGGGAGAGCCCATCAAAGCCCAGCCCTGTGAATTGCCCAGGGAAGCGGTGGAGTCACCGTCCTTGGAGGTGTGTAAGGAAAGAGTAATTGCGGTACTCAGGGACATGGTTTAGTGGGCGATACTGGTGGTAGGTGGACTCTTAGACTAGATGATCTTAGAGGTTTTTTCCAACCTTAATGATTCTATGATTCTTCTGTTTGGGTGTACTGCAGTTGCGTCTGGAGCGAGCGAGCCTATCCATCACTGTATGCGCACAGATCCCAATTACTCCTTTTGACAGCTCTTATCCACGCACCTCCCTGTGCCTCTGACATCTCAATTATTGATGGGGCTCTCCTGGTAGGCAGCGCTCTGTTTGCAGCATGGCTGTGTTCCAGCTCCCTTTCCCATTGAGTTTATGCACGCACCGCACCAAGCGTTTCTTTATGTGCAAAGCTATTGAAGTGGAAAGGGATCTTTATTAGCATGTGAGCTTTGGGGCTGTGCTACTGAAGAGGGCAGTGCAAGCCAAATCGCACGGCTCAGCGCTGGGAAATCTCCCCCTCCTCTCCCTGTGAAGCCCAGCAGTGTCTTGTAAGATGAAATGGTCTCATATGTTTAATGCTGAAGATCACTTGAGCTGATGAGCCTTCCTTGTGACAGGGTCACCCTGCACTTTCATTTCTGTAGGAAACCACCCCCCCGCTGCCCCTGCAGACATACAGTCCTGTTTTTTGAAGAGCAGTGGCCTTTGCTTTGTCTGGATATTTGTTTGCTGGCTTTGTGGCAACTCTTTGCATTCTGATGAGGAACACAAAAAAGGAGCTTCAAAAGCAGCATGTGGTGCTGGAGCAATGTTGTCAAGTTGGTTCAGAGTTAGAGCTGTGCCAGAGGGAGTATTGCAGAAGCCTGTTTGTTTTGTAGGTCTGCATGTATCTGGGAGGCTTGGGATGTCTTGTGACATTGCTGTAGCAGATGTCAGATAGGAGGGATGATAAAGTGGTTGTTCTGCTGCTGACATCTCTCCTATCCCCAGCAACCTTTAATTCAGAAGGAAGCAGAAGTTTTGTGCTTAGTGAATGAAGGCAAAAGGAAAGAGCGGCTGCTGGAGAAGACGGGACCAGGGAGCAGCAGCAGCATAGCAGTACAGTCCCCATAGCACGGGCCTTCCTGGCACTGTGGGTGAACAGAGATGGCTGAGCCTGCCCAGCACGGTGTGTTTTGTTTGTCTGGACTACCAGAGCCAGAGAAAGAAGGGTTAAAATAACAGAATGTTGCAAACATGGTATCTCAGGGAGCTGTCGTCTTTGCTTTCTGGGTAGGTAGGATCTGTGGGACCTCGTCCCCCAGACAGTTGAAAAGTCACCCTGCCCTACGTGAATAGCTGTACCCTGCAGCCTGTCCAAACACAGCCAGTTTCCCTCCCAGCCCTTTTCCTTCCTTCCCATGCCCTGGACTCACCCCTCACGCAGAGCAGTGCTGCAAAGCCCAGGTGAGCTGTAACCAGAGGTGCAAGCCCAAAGGCCATTGAGCCGAGAGCTGGCAATGGCAGGCTCAAGCCATCCTCACTGTGCCCCGATCAGAGATATTGTTACAAGCAGCCAAAGCCACACATACTCAATTTTGCACTTTCTTTTGTTTTCCTTCCCTGCAATGCGGTCCCTCCCCTCAAAGCGCAGGGCGTGTGGGGCTGCGATAACCGCTGTCCCTCTTGGCTCAGCAGTGCTTTCTGATATCCCAGCAGGAAAGCTTAGGATAACCTGACCTGGGAAAATGGCTTTGGGGAGTTCCCAGCTCCTTCTGCTCTCAGAGGTGGATCTGAGCGATATTCTGGGCTGCAGCAAATCAGAGCTCACAGGGCAGGTGCAGTTGGGAACAGCCATGTGCAGGTTGCCACCTGGACAGCGGTGTGAATTGCAATACCTCTGTCTTGAGCATGGACACGTGTGCTGCATGCTGCTGTAGGAGTGTGTTTCACAAGGGCTTACAGGGTTGGGGTGTGGAAGTCACAGGAGATTGGTTGGGTTTGGCCTCAGCATTGCTCCTGGTTCTGGACTCAGTGTCCGAGATGGTGAAGTTTTCCATGATTTCATGGTATTCAGTTTTATTTAGGTCAATGAGAGCGCAGTGTAAGACTTTGCTCCTCTGTAGAGAAGGGAATATTGGTGCTCCGTGCAGTGATTCAGCACATGGAGTTTCTTAACAGCCTATGGGAGAAAGATGCTTTAATTCACTATTTACTCCTGAATAGGCCATCAATTTGAGTTAGCAATTTCATTAGAGCCCAGAGGAGAGAGTGCGATCAAATGGAGTGGCTCAGCACTGCTCTCCTCCTCTCTCTGCTCAACGAGTTCAGGCTCAGCATTACCAACATCTCAGCCTTCGCTGTGGCCTTCCAGGCCCAAGTCCTGAATGATCACAGAATCATTAAGGTTGGAAAATACCACTAAGATCACCAAGTGCAACCCCAACCCATCCCCACTGCACCACTATGTCCCTCAGTGCCACATCTCCACAGTTCTTGAACACCTCCAAGGACTGTGACCTCCCCACACTGGGCAGCTGTGCCAGTGCACCACCACTCTTTCTGAAAAGAATTTTTTCCCTAATATCCAACCTGAACCTGGCACAACTTAAACCTCTTGTCCTGTAGCTCTCAGCAACCCCCTCTAAACGATGTGGCCCCTCCCACCTGGTGAGGGGCTGCAGCCCACCTGCAGGGCACAGAGCTGCCCTGGGGCACCCACATGGCCCCGCCAGCCTTCCTCTGGAGAAAGGGGCTCAGCTCAGCCGTTTTTCGGGGCTGTTCGGCATGTCAAATCACCAGAGATATTTTCATCAGAAATAAAGTCTCCTTTCAGAACTGCTCTGTGAAAGAGGATTAGCTTTTCCCCCTTAAATAAATGGAGCAGAGCAGTGTCTGCAAGCTGCCAGCCCTCGCCGAGTGCCTCCTTGGAGCCGCGAGGAAAGCAGCTTCCAGGTCCCATCGCAGCCTCCTGCCGGACGCCGATCCAAACTGCAAACCCTCCTAACAGCTCTTTAATAACTCCGCACAGAAGGAAAAATCTGTCACCTTTCCTTCTGCGGTTTCTCCTCCGCTCTAACGCGCTGGGGGAATGGGATGGAGCCGGGAAGGCTTTCAGAGAAAGGCTCGTGGGAACTGCAGCGAGCGCTCCTCTCTTTGGTGTCTGAGGGGAACCGCAATCGCTTTGGTGAAGGGCGGTGTGTGTGGGTGGGTTTGGAGGGGTGAGCCGCTCTGACCCATGCATTGCAGAACAACCACAAACACTTTATAGTAACAAAGGGTGGAAAAAGCGAGAGCCTTTCTGCAACGCATGTGACTTTTCCCTGAGGTTTGGAACCCCGCGCTATGTTCCAGGCCACGGTGTTTGCGTGTCAGGCTCGGTGAGCTGCTTGGAGTTGCTGTGATGACTGAGAACACAGCCTAAAACGTTGCTTTCTTTTTTGTCTCTCCCTTCTCATCTTCCCCCACCCCCTCTCTGCAGCTGAAGCTCTCATTTACCTTGGACCAGGAGAGTGGGATGCCTCAAGGCTGCTATATCTATCAGTACCGGGACAGCAACAAGTAAGTCCCACGGGCGTTGCACACAGCAGATAGGGGAAGGTGCACCCAGAGGAAACTGCCCTGTGTCTGGCACAGGGAGCACAGCTGCTTGTACCGCTTAAAATTAGATTGAAGCAGGCTTCAGGCTTGACCTGAACCTGGGAACAGCTCCTGCAAAACCAGCTCCTTTAATGTGCACAAGGCCCTGCAGCCCCTTTGTTCCATAGCCCCCTGAAAGGCCAACCCTTGGGTACTGTGGCACTCAGCCAGGCTCTGTCCTGGGCTGTTTGCAGCTGACATCACACCCTACCTCTGCCCACCTACACAGAGCTGCAGCACCCCGTTCTCTCTGCTCGAGCTTCACTAAACGGCCTTTCATTTGTAGGTACCGTAGCCCAAATGCAGCCATGTCCTCCGTTTTTATGAAGTCCCTTATGATACTCAAGTTTTGGGGCACAGTCCTCCATTTCTAGATGCCCTGCCTAGTTTTGCTAGCTGCCTAGTGAATTGGCACCCAAGATGTTTTTATTTCAAATTGCATTCTCATTATCAAATTGATGGCAGCAGCACAGTTGAGGATATTTCTGTGTTCGCGCTGGGTTGCTTTGCATGAATACCAGTGTGTCATAAATCCATAGCCTGTTACCTCCACCCTTAGAGCTCTGCTGCTTGCCAGTTATTGAAGGTTGGCCTAAAATAGCAAGGTATGTGAAATTGTCAATGAGCGCAACACCCTGTAATTAGATCTGCTTTGAAACGCTGAGAGGAGCAGCCCTGACAAGGAAGAAATAAATCTGCAAACAGAACCTACCCCTTTCTAAGCTGAGAAATTTCTGTTCGAAAGGCAGCGGCACGCAATGGGTAGTGAGGAAAACCCCCAGACCTGTTGGGTTTTGTTACAGATGTGTGTAGATCCCATGTGTCTAATTATGGGGGTGTATCTTCAGAATCAGCAGCCGTGTTTTCTGCACTGACCCTCCTCTCCCCTAGCCCTCTGTGTGCCACTGTTGGAAGAAACTCCTGGGGTGGGAGTGGAGCTGTTTGGTGCAAGTGCTGAGGCCAATGGCAGCACAGTTGCAAACACTGCTTTTAGCCGTAAGCCGTCCAACAGGAGACAAAGTCACTGCAGCATGTTGGCAGCTGTTGCTGTTAGAGATGTATGGCTGTGACCTGCATTTCTGGCAACCATGAGAGCCGAGATACCCAGAGCAATGCCAGCCAGGATTGTGCATTTATGAAACACGGTGCAGGCAGGAGGAGTGGAATTGCAAGCAAACCCAGACCTGTGCGCATCTGACAAATCCAAGCTACAATGACATCTCCCCACGAGGCCCTCTGCTTTATATTTTACAGCTGACTTAAGCAGGGACTAGGGAGGAGGATAGCCATTCCCAGGGAGAGCCCAGCGGGGTTTGGGCATGCACTCACCCTCTGCACCCCATGCCCTGAGCCCACTTGTCTGATGGAGTGGAGCGTGGAGCGTGCTACAGCTGTGTATTGCTGCAACCCAGTCGCTGTGTCCACACCATGCTTTGGAGCTGTGTGCAGCCCAGAGAAGAAATGCTGGTGAGATGCTGTGCATCCCTGCCTGGCGAGGCTCCATGCCACCGGGGTAGTGTCCCTTCCCTCCAGGTGGCAAATGCTGTTCCAGGCTGCAGCCAGACGGGGCCACCGGCGCACAGCATATGCTGGCCTCCACTCTCAGAACAAAGGGCTGAGCACTGCTGCAAGTGTAATTACCAAAGCAATTAAAATTTCTGTTGCTTAGGCTAGCAGTGCAAGTACCATGCAGGCTCCTACAAGGGCAATCAATTGGAGTTTGTTCTCTTTAAAATGATAAAGCCCTACCAAGGAATTTATGCCTGCTTCTGGCAGCTTTTTGCTCCCTGCCTGCCTGTAGTGCTCCAGCAATGCTGGTTGGCACAGTGCTTAATGGGAACGGGTACTTGGGGGAAGCTGGGTGGTGCATCCTCCCCAGGACCACTCAGGACACAGAGCTCTGCACCTCCTTCTGCAGAGCTCTGTGTAGGCTCCAGGTTTGGGGGAGCTTTTGGTCTTTGGGAGCCTTGGATTGAGAACAGAAATAATGCTGAGCATGCAGCTGGTCTGCCCTTGGTCCTCTGCTGTGGTGTATTGGTATCTGATAGCACTTAGTAGTCCCAGCAGAGCTCAAGGTGCTGTGCTCGGAGGAGACAGGCTGTCACTGCAGCCACAGGGGGGACCAGGGACATCACTTCTCCCCTTGTTCCTGCTCAGACCCAGACACTTCCCTCCCTTTGGCTGCCAGCTCTTTGAGCCTTCCTGGCCCCAGAGGAAATTGCTTGACCTCACACAGATGAAAGCTGTCTGCTTTCTCATTTTTAAGCCATGGTACTTAAATTCTCCTTAACGGAAATCAGTCAGTACAGCGTGCAGACGACAGGCTGCTGTACCTGGCTGCTCTAGGAAGGCAGTCCCCAGCCGTGACATGGGGACAGCCTAATGATGTGTGCACAGTGACATTCTGAACAGGAGCGTATTGTCAGCCTCATGTTGCCCCAGCGCAGTCACATCCGGGAAAGGAGAGCCTTGCCAGCCTTCCTGCAGTGTGACTGCAGCAGGTCTGGTGCTTGGGCCGCTCCCTCCTTCTCAAGCTGCACAGGATCCAGTGGCAGAACCCAGCCAGGCAGTACAGGCCAGCAAGGCCATTCATATTCACCATGGCTCATGAATCCTGTCTTTTGACGTGCAGACCCACTTGTCCCCAATTCAGGAATACAGCGCCAGCTGTGCTGAAGAAGTGCCTGGCACCCAAGCACTGCTCCTACCCTTGCAAACAGCCAGGCAGCGGGAGGGTTGAAGCTGAAAAGGTTGTGGGTAATTATGGAAGCCTTCTTTCAGCCAAAGTATAGGAGGAACTGAAGCCATCTTGGGATGTCCCCTGGAATTCTTCTGGCTGCATCCAAGAAATGGAAGATCTTGTCTGTTCTCTGCATTCAGTGTCACCATCCAGACACTCCCCAGCTCTACTCAACTGCCCACAGCAAACCTGACTCTTCACACGCATTGGTCTTCCGCCAAGGGCTTTTATTACTGCTCTCATTCTCAGATGAGGATTTGTTCATGGTCCCCCCCATCCCACAGAGCAAAGAGCTGTAAATTCCAAGCAAGATTCTTGCTGTTTCATAGGCCATATTTGCAGGTGCTGTAGTGCTACCTTGTCCCCAGCTGGCTCTCCTCTATCACAGCTTCCCTGCTCCCTTAGCCACCAGGTACTGCTCTGTTTCTCAGGTCATCAGGGCTGCTGCCATGGCTGATACACCAGCTTGCAGTGTGCCAATGAGTTCCATTCTAATTCCTAGCTGCAGCTGGGTTTTGTGTCAGGATTATGAATTTGCAGTGTGGTCTTTCACATTCTTTTTGGAGCAATTTCTAAACCCAGAGGAGCAGCATCTCGCATGGAGGCACTTAGAGACCTCTCACAAAAGCAGTGTTGGAGTATGGATCATTTCTGCTCTCCAGGGACACAGAGCATTACAGGTACTGCTGCTGTGCGGTGTAGCCACTTGCGGGCAGCACCACACAGCTCTTCAGGATGAAGAGTGAAAAATAGCTCCAGTTGAAAGGAAAAGTGGTGCCCCCTTTTATGTGGAGATCAATGATGCCTGGTACATTGGATTATCGCTTAAAACACCAGGACTTCAAATGCCAGGGTGCATGCACTCCTTCTGCTGACAGGTTAGTGATATATAATGTTGTTTGGGTTAGCAACCCAACTCCTTTGTGCAAGCTTTTCATAAGGTGAATATAATATCTGCAGTGATGTACCCAACATTGCATCAGGAGAGCCAGCCTATAATTATGCTTGAATTGTTGGAACGGGTTATTTGTCATTTGCACATTAGCTCACTCCATTTATTGCTACCGCTCAGGGCTGCAGCAAACTTGGTGTAAACAGAGCTTGGGTGAAGGTTTTGGTCGTTTGATTTTTATTTTTTTTTAATGCAGCAAAGCAGAATTTCTTGGGTTTCTTCCTGTTTTCTGGGAGGGCTATTCAATGGGAGTGATAGGAGCAAAATATCTAAACCAGCTGGCGCAGCGTGACTCCTTTGTTTTCAAAGACAACTCTCAGGTGTACAGCTCAGCTTGGACTTCAGCATGGACCTGGTGGCTTTGGGGTGAGCTGGAAGGTTATCCACTGTATGTTTTGGGGTCTTTTGTCTGTTTGTTTTGAGGAACTGAGGCTTCTTTGTGCAAAGAACTACCTTATTATGTGGTTGTTTCATGCATACATCTCTGCAAAGCAGCACTGCTTGTCTTGGGGTAAAAGAATCAGAGAATCCATAAGATTGGAAAAGACTTCTAAGATCACCAAGTCCAACCCCAACCCACCCCCACCGTGCCCACCGACCACGTCCCTCAGTGCCACATCTCTGTGTTTCTTGAATACCTCTAGAGATGGTGACTCCACCACCTCCCTGGGCAGCCTGTGCCAGTGCACCACTGCTTTTGAGAAGCTTTTTTTTCCTAATATCCAACCTGAACCTCTCCTGGTGCAGCTCAAGGCCTTTACCTTGAGATACCTGACGGTATCTAATTTTCTAGTTAGTGATCAGCAAATACATACCCTGCCTGCTCGGAGCTGCATGGCTCAGGCAGTCGCTGAAGGTGCCATCTTCTCTTGTTTGCCTTATGCTGCAGGCACGGATTTTGTGGAGGAAATCCATATACATGCAGTCCCTTGGCATCTCAGCTTAGATGAGTGCTGTCCAATAGCAGTTATTCACCTGAAGCTTATAAAATGCCTTGTTTAGATTTCAGATCAAAAATAAAATCAATTCCATTTGCAGAACTGGATCTACCAGCTAATGTCAAATTCTCCAGAGTGGGATTTTCACTTCAGGGTGCCCTGTTGGACAAGTTGTCTTAGCTGGCACAGGGCATGTCCTACTGTTCTGTAGCCCCAGGCTCAACTCTACACATCACATAACGTTTTGCAAGCATTTCTGAAGTCTTGTTGGATTGCAGGCAGCTGAGCTGCCCTGTCACTCTTTCCTGGTGAGCTGTAGTAGGGTTTAGGTGTTGTTGGAGGGCATTCAAAGTTGTTGGGCTAATAAAGCTTGTATTTTCTTTGCTGAGAAGAAGGAATAACACTTTGGTTGTAAGCGGCCTCTGGGTTTGAGGCTACATCAGCGTCCCTTGGGCTCAGAGCATTACCAAGATCTGGTGGAAGACGTCTCTGTGTGGATGAGAGCAAGACTGGAAGCACAGGGCAAGCCAGGCCATGAGAGCAGTATCACAGAGTTGACAAAGCAGGATGGAGTTTGGAATTTTTCTTTTGATACCGTATCTTGTCTTTTGTTTGACTTTTTGGTGCTAAACTTTATCCCAGTCTGCAGGTGATGTATATCCTTCACCTGCCAAAGAGTAAGCATTGGAGTTGGCCAAGCAGTGCAGGTGAACTGTTCTGTCACCGAATGTGGAGATAAACCAGTCCTCCTGGTTTGGCATGGGTTCAGTGTAGGTGAAATTGTCCAGGAGACTAAGTCTGCACGTTGACCTTTAAAACTCCAGAAGATACGTAATCCTTTCTGCCTTAAGATAGGCACTCGATGTTCAAAACATCACAAAGGCTACTGGGACGTATGCTGCAAAATAGCCTTTGCCACCTGAGACCTTGAGCAGCATGGAGTTGTTCTTTCTTGTGGAAGGGACCCCATGGCCATTTCCAGGTGAGAAGAAGGGTTCTTACGAAGGGCTTTGCCCAGGGTACTGCTTACCTGCTTTTCTCAACACAGACCTGCCTCCTCCTCCTTCTGCCACCCAGCTACTTTAATAACAGGTTGCCAGTTCTCCAGTGCTGTAGAAATAGTAACTTGGAGTGCCACTGTCATGTGGGGGCTGCCAATGGAAAAAGTGACCAAGGAAACCTGCCCTTCCCCATTGCGAGCCGATAGAATTTGATGATCTGATTCCTTGCAGATAAAAATTTGAGGCTTTCCTTGATGTCATACGCAAATCCCATGTGCACGAGTAGATCTCTCTCTAAAACCCTGTGGAGTACCAGGTCAGTCACCCTCCAGAGGGGTGTGTGAACCCTGCTCTCCTAGATTTGAATCAGGAGTTTGTTGTTTGGCCTATTTCAGTGTTTTCACTTGGTTAGGAGCTGTTAAACCTCCTCATCAGTGCTGGACACCTGAGTGTTCAGTGACAGTCAGGTAGGTGGGAAAATCAGCTGCAATTGTAACTGAGTCAGAGATGCTGTCTCCGTGAGTCATCCCTGGAGACCTGTTTACGTATCCATTCACTTAACAGTATGTTTGGAAGCCCTCAGTAGCATTTCAGCATCATTTCCCTGGCCTATATATGTCTGTGTAATGCCCAAGGCACTGAGCTATATCTGAGTTAGAATTGTTAACCTGTGGGTCTGGATATTTTCAGTAGCGCTGAATCACACAAGTCTCTGATTAGCCCTTAGGTACATGGGGTGCAGGTTTGACGTGGGGAAGAGCAAACAATCCTCCTTCCACGTGTTCAAGGGCAAGTCTGATGGAGCTCTGGGCAGCCTGATTGAGTGGGTGGCAAACCTGCCCCTGTCAGAGGTTTTGGACTGGATGATCCTTAAGGTCTCTTCCAAGCCCAGCCATGCTATGATTCTAGATGAAGCCTCTCTCACTTCTACTTAGAAACCAAGTTGCTGGATTGACTTTGTGTCCAGGAAGACCCTGTGCTGAGAATCGTCATCCCTCTCTCAGTGGGATTTCTAGGCATAGTTTTTCATATCAAATATGGAAAAGGAGCCCTTGTTTTGGCATATTCTCCACATCCTTGAATGTACAGTCACATTGCAGTGACTCCTCTGTGAATCTAGGTTATGTTGTCCTCTTCTCTCTCTGACATTACAAGCTGGGAGCACTGAGACCAGCAAGCAAGGGCGTGCTTTCCATCACTTTGTTAGGATGTGCTTTAGGTACAACTAAGCAGTGACAACTAAGCAGGCAGCGGAGGAAGACCAAAGACAATGAAGGGGATGCTGGGGACCCAGAGAGCATGTTGTGCTGGCAGTGCCAAAAGAGGCTCTGCTCAGAGACACCTTCATGCTGCTGCCTGCTGTTTGAGCTTTGAGTTTGCTATGGGCAAGACCTGTACAGTGTGTTCACACTAAGTACTGCTGCTCCTCCGGGGATCAGCAGTGTAAGTTGGAGTAAGCGGGTGGATCGTCAGCCAGGTGGGGTTGTCTGCTCTCGAAGAGCTCGTGGCTGAAGTGGTCTATTTAGGAATAAAGTACACATCTGAAAGGCAAGAGAGATTAGATTGGGTAAAGTATCCCAAGAGAGCACAAGGGAGTTCTCCCTCTCTCAAGGACAAGAGTGCGCTTCTGGGAGATGTTCTTGGAAATCAGAGGGTGAGAGAGGAAGCACTTCTCCTTACTGACTCCTGGGCAGCAAAGGTGAGTGGTTTTCTTTTCTCCGTAACTGCCATGCTTTGCTCTGGGTCCTGCTGCTTTTTCAACTGTATATGTTTTTTTCAAAGTTCAGTGCAGCTAAATCAATCTGGTGATGGACTCTGTTCCCTCTGTTCCCTGCTTCTGCATTGAAAAAAGGAGCTTCATATCACCGCTATGTTTTGTGTGCTCATTCCCTCAGGTTATCACGGTCACCCTAAATGAGGTTCTCATTACAGCTTAGTACTTTCACCTCTTTCAATTTGTCATGTGTTAGTCAATCTGGAGCCTAATGGGTTTGTTATCTGGCTTTCCCTGTACCATTGGAGGCGTTCACAGCGATGTGAGAGGATTTGGTCACAACTTCCTGTCAAGTTAGCGGGAAGATCTTGCTTGGAAGGAACCTTCTTGAGGATTGGAGTGTACTTTGCATTAATATTTCCATTAATTTTAGTGGGAAATGGCTCTAAATTCTTCAAATCAGCTTCAAACATCTTAAGTTTTGTGTCCTTCACCTGCCTCACCTAAAATGGGGCTGATGAGCAGAAGCGCTCTTAAATGAGCAGTACCATTATTGACCAAGGTGTCTTTGTTTTTCCACCTTTGCCCTCCCTGGAAATGCTCTGTCGTGTGACGTCCCCTATGGGTGCAGAGCAGTGCAGCAGGCTGTTCCTCCACACCCAGCTTGGCCAGTCTGGGGTCAGCCCCAACTCCCAGCAATTAGTGAGACAGGCGGGATCTGCGTTGATCTGTCTGTGCAGGGTGAACCAACACCAGCCAGAAATTCTCCTTTTCCTCTGTCTCTACATTACTACCACATGGTGGATAAATGGGAAGTATGGAGCAAGAAGGAAATAAATTCTGTACTAATGTGTAGGAAAGATCATTAGGACAGAAAGACATTGATATGGTCAGGCTGCAGCTGACCTGCATGTCTGTGCTGAACATCGTGCCCTGTGGAATAGCCACTGCAAAAGGCAGATCTCAGCAAGGTCTCTACTATTTGCTTGTTGCAGGGAGTGCAGAGTCACAGAGTTTGGTTCAGAGTAAGAACCAGTTCTTGGCAGCAGTGCAGTGATGCATGCTGTAGGAATTGCCTCCTGGTGCAGCTACAAAACCATGAAATCATAGACCTGTTTGAGTTGGAAGGGACCTTTAGAGGCCATCTGGTCCAACTGCCCTGCAGTGAGCAGGGACACCTACAGCTGCATTGGGTGCTCAGAGCCCCATCCAGCCTGATAGATGTTCTTGGGTCGCTCAGGTCTGTGCAGTCCTTGCCCCAGTCAAGGCACAACAGAGGTCATGGGAAAGGAGAGAAGGGATGCATTGCTTTAGCAAATACACAAGAGGAGGAGCATGGTAATGGGCTCAGCTTGTGTCTGCGGGTCCCTTTGGGGATGTGCATTTGGAGGGGTGAACAGGACAAGCAACCTGCGAGCTCTGCTCTGGAAAGCAGAGCCAAGGGGTGCTTGTCCCAGGATCCATGGTGGGTGCAGCTGTCCCTGAGCTCCTAAAAGTGCAGAGGGGTGGCAGAGGGACATTGCTTTGTGTGTGCTCATCCAGGGCTTTCATCTGCACAGTGCCACTGCTTGTACTTGACAGCTCAGCTATTGTTGCAAAGTATGATTTAATAGTGAGACTTGATTACAACATGCAAATGTAGCGGCTGGGGGACTATCTCAGAGGTTTGTGGAGATTAGCTGTTAAATTGGCCAGTGCAAAAACATTATTAAGCAGAGAACATAATTACTCATCTTGTGCTTTTGTAGTGTATGGAAGAGACAGATTTGTTTAAAAGCCAGCAAGTCCTGTATAGAGAAAGGACTCGTGTAAATGCCACATCATGTACTGCTGTATGTTGCAGCATATTTTATTAGAGAAGCAATACTTAAGAACAGCATTTGGGAACTTGTGGAAGGAATCCATTATATTATTCTGCATCGTAAAAGCAAACCTAATGTCTGTTCTGCGTGAAGGCTGAGCAGATATTGAAACATCTCCTTTTGGTGGTGGTTGATTGCTTTTATGGAGATTGTATCATATGGATATAAACAAATCTGGCACTTGATGTGGAATCTGGGAGCGGGGCTTCAGACCAAGGCATCTATCTTCTGTCAGCATGCATTTCCTCTGAATTGCATCAAGGTTCCCATTAACACCTTAAGTGTGGGAAGTAGGATTAAAGAGAGACTGTCAGCACATAGAGAATGAAAGTCTAGGAGTGCACTTGTCTTTATTTTTTACCTTTCAGTCCTGGAGTAGTGTGTGGGGCAGTTGGTTAGTGCTGCACGCCTGGTTCTCAGAGCAGTTGTGGTTGGGGAGCTCCTCTCTGAGTTATTTGGGGTTGGGGAGCAGGGGGTGGATCCTGAGCCTCTGCACCAGTGAGCATCCACACGCAGGAAGCCTGGAACTCCTCTCTGTCCTTTCATTGCAGCTCAAGAGCAGTTGTGCAGCAGTCATTGCTCCCCGGGCTGGTTCCTGTGTGACTCAGAGCTGAACACTGAGCTGCATGAATCTCAGCATCCCAGCCCAATCTGTTCAAATCACTGCACATCTGGATCCACAGCCCATCCTACTCTCTGCTTCACTGTGTGGCTGTGTGCACATGGGCACACTGCCTTTCTCCCTTCCTGCTCCATGCTGGTACATCCATCATGGTTGGGGCTGGCTGCAGCTAAGGGAGCTCACTGCTGCAAAGTGCCTGAACCAGGAGCTGGCTGCTCGCTGCATCTGCACCATGGCTGCATCCCCAAAGCAGCATCTATCTCCCTGCTTTCATTATCCACCAGCAAAAAAAGGTAATCCTAAAAATACCTGTGAGCCAGGAGGACAGCTCTGCAAAGGTCTTGTGTCGCCATGTGAAGGGAGAATGATGTATGTCATCACCACCAAGCACGAACGGTAGCAGCAGAGGCCAGAGATCAGCTGGGGGTGGATGGCTCAGCCGCAGTGGCAGCAAGGCACACACTCAGTGGGTGCCAAGTCCAGGAGCACGGAGTGGCTGAACTGGGGCACACTGAGTGCCCGTGCAGGCACATCTTGGCTACGGCTGATTTTTTTATGGTGATCTTTGATAGTATGTACTGGAGCCCAACAGTGGGAGAAAGCACACAGCAGTATTTCACAATTTGGACCCAACTGCATGAGGGCTGAATGCATGCAAGCTGCTTTTATGTCCCTGAACAACGCATTCACTCTTTCAAGTTGCAGATGCAGTGATCAGTGCTGATAAGCACAATAAACTCCACGTGTGGTAGCGTTGCAGTAGCAGTCCCTGGTAAGCAGAGAGCAAGCAGGAGGGATGTGTTCCTGTCAAGCTCCATTCTGGATGTACAACAGAGATGTCTGCTAAATGGGTGTTAACCTGTTCTCAGCCTAGAGTGCAAAGAGTCGTTTGTGAAATCCTCTTCTCTGGCAGCATTGATGTTGTGCAGTGGCTCTCAGCTGCAGGGTTGCTGTGGGGAGAGTTGTGCTGGCTCTTTTATGAATGATGGAGTTGTACTGCATTAAGCTGAATAGCACAGTTTGAGGCAAAACTTGCTCGTAACTGGTCCTAAGAGTTCGCCGTTGCTTCTCTGAAACCCTGGGCTGGAATAAGGCAGTGATAATTAATGGAGGTTAAAGTCCTCCTCCTGTCTGTGTGCTGGTTGGAAATGGAAAAGAAGAACCTGTCACAACTGTGACTGGCTCTAAACTGCTGTCAGGCTCTCCTCCTTCCCTTCCCTTGCCCCAAGTGGAAAATTGTATTGGAAAGCAGCAGTGAGAGCACTTAAATCTTTCCACAGTTCATTTCAAGCTCCCTTTCTTCTTCCCAGCCATTCCCAGGCCAGTTCGGGGCGCGGATGGGAGACTGCATTGCTGGCTGAAACTCGCAGGATGTTAAATAACAATGGGAGAGTGGCTCTCACAGAGGGCACAGCGTGCCTGGGCTGCACGTACCATCAGCTGCATTTCCCATGCTTTGACGTTCAGCCTGTTTGTGCATTGCTTCTGAACAGCTTCCTTTCAGTGTGAGATGTATCTTGTTGTGTTATGGAGCAAGCCCAGGCCAAAATGGGATTGGTGCCACCTCTGTGGCAGAGGGACGCACTCGGTTGTTGAACAGCTCTTGATGGAGAGTTGGGCATCTTTTGGGGTCAGACTCCAGAAAGGACATGGCACTGTGTTTGGCTTCCCCAGATCTCAGTGTGTTCACACCTGTGTGACCAGAACATCAGGGACCTGCTGGGAGGCAGCAGGCATTGTGCACCCTTGTTTTTCTCCCATGCCACAGTATTTTCAGAACTTGGGAATGATAAGGGACCTCACTGTTCAATCTGATGTTGGAGGATGCAGCACTCTCCATACACATGGGCAGTTTCAGGTTGGCACTACTCAGATTTGCAAGTGGTTGGCCAAGTGGATAGAGCTGGTGGCCAAAGTCATTCCCACTGGACTGCTGAGCAGTCCTATGAAGCCTGAGCTGGGCTGCCAGGAAGGAATATGGCTGGTTGGGATCCAGCCACCACGGGAGCCTGAGTCACTCCATCTGTAGTACTGAGGACATGTGAGGCCAGGGCTGGAGCCACTGTTGCACTTCCAATAGCAGAGTCTTTGCAGGTGACTTTCCATGGTGGTTTCCCAATGTGGAGCATCAGATCCAGCACTGAGGAAGAGGAGGGCATTGCCCTCCAATGCAGGATGGCGATGTAGAAACAAAAAGCAGATTTAATGTTGTGCTTCCTTCTAAACATGTACTCTGTTCATCCAGGGGTTAAGCTGCTGGAGAGATGCAGCGCTCAGGGCCAGGTATCTGTCAGGCCTGGACTGGAGGCTTGCCAAGACGTGGGGATATATGGCTTTATTTCTGTTTTGTCATGTGGAGATTACTATTCAATGTCTGTAGGACAAGAAGGCTCTGGGGCATCTTAGGATATGCCCCATGCTCCAAAAGAGCTTGTTGTTTTGGCTTTGCAAAACTTGATGCAAAGGCAAGAATCGATGCCTGAAGTGCTCCTTTTCCAAGGATTAAAAGACACTGCCAAGGCTCTGCAAGATGTCTGTGTTGCAAATCTTATCATGATCCAGTGCTGAGATCCGTTGGTTTCAGCAGCACAAACGTGCTGACAGATCTGTGTGTCTGCTTTTTGGTGATGGTAGATTTTTTCAGAAGGCTGATCTGTGCTGTTGAGCTCTGGTTGTAGCCTGGAAGATAGCATTGCAAGGGCTCTTCTTCATCACACCTGTGTCCTTCATCAGCTGGGGATAGGTGCTACGGCCATGCCCCCTCCTCTGTACATCTCTGTTCCCATGCTGCTGGGCGCTCTCAGTCGCGTGCCCAACATCAGTAGGATGTTTAGCTGCTTCTTCACTATCCCACTGTGTAAACAAGGCTAATTTCAGCCTGCTGCGATGTGTGGGCTCGCTGGAACGTGACTATAAATCCAAGCCTGAACGTTTTCTGGTAATGGATGGGGTGGTGATGCTGCATTGCTGCCTTTAATCTCAGCCTGTCCTTACACCAAGTTAACCTCACGCTGTCCTCAGACCAAGCCAGGCTCTTCGCAGCCCTATGCCAATAAATCAAATGAAGGCACATAAAAGTCAAGAGAGAGAAGTTACAGATGGAAAAGACCTATTGTACCCCGACCCTGTCCTGCTGCAAAGGGAGTAAGGCACCGTCAGGGATTTACAGCACTGCTCCGAGCCTGACCACTGGGGCCAGGCAGGGGAAATGTGGGGTGAGGTGGGGGGGGTGGCCTCCATTTCCTGCTGCTTTTCCATCCCACTCATCTCTTTGCATTTCATTCCCCTGGCTTTATTTTTTAGGAAAGAAAACAGTTGTTGGTTGTATATTCAGCAAAGCCGATCACATTCGTTTTCCTGCTCACTGTTTTTCACTCAGAGCTATGCCTGACTTTTCTTCAGAAGCATGTTTTTCTCACCTAATATTTAGTTTAAGATTGTAGGAGCTGGATGTAAAACCTTCTGGGACGTTTACATCTGCCAAGAGGTTGCCTGAAAGCAGAAGTTATCCAAAGTACTTCAGTAGTCCCTACTTAGAAAACAGCACCCCCAAATCCCGCGTCGCCTGTTTCCCTTTCATCCTCTTGCCAACTATTATGGGTTGTTTTAACCCCGATGTGGTGTCCGTGTCCCACGTACCTTGCTCCCCTCCCCCTAGGGTTTCCATGTCTTTGAAAGCCTCTGTAACCAGAGCGTTCATTTGTTGTGCTTCGCCATCGCTTCAGACCAAGAATAATAGCTCCGAGGCCAGCTGGATCCCTCGCTCTGTATTGATACAACTGTTCCCCTTAACCTGCCCACACTCAGTGCTACAACTGCAGCTCTGAGGTTGAAACAGAGCGGCGATGGGCAGCACTGGGAGCCCTGCTCCGTGCTTGTTTTCCTATAAGCTCGAACAACGCTTACAAGCGTGGTTAGGAACTGGATCAGAGACCCAGAGGGGCTGCGGGATAGTTATCCTTGGAGACTGCTGGAACTCAGCTGGAAAAGGCCAACCTGATGCAGCTTTGAAGTTATCCTGCACTGAACAGGAAAGGGGCTCACTTGGCAAGTCACTGCCTGGCTTCATCAGCATCAAGGGGCACTTGTTGGGTCATTGTGCCACCGCTGCCTTTGGCTGCCAGATTATTTAGATTACTCTGCATGATTTTGGTCTTTTAAAACTTTTTTTTAGCTTGCTTTTCTTGTTCATCTCCTCATGAACTTTCTCACACTCCTGCTCGTTTGTCCCTGGGTCACGTCCAGGTTGGTAGATGGTTGCACAACCCAGACACTGCCCAGCTCAGGGTTTGCTTCCAGTCTGGGATGCCCAACACATCTGTTTTATTTTCCCTTGGCCTGTAAGTTTGTCTTGTTCTTTGGAAGTAATCAACTCTTCAGTAAGTAAGCTGGGAAGAAGCATAGCCAAAGGCTCAAGAGAGAGATGCACCTAAGGTCTATGTCTCCTTAGCTGGAGGGGCTGTAGAGCATTAGCCGATGGGGATGTGGGATGGGAAGGCATCAGTGGCAGTCCCAGGTGACTCCCTGTGGCACTGTCTGTTCTGAAGGTGTTTTTCCCCGTACTGAAAATTTGTCTCAGTTTAAACTACGATAATAGAAAGCTCCGTTTCTGGAGCAATCCCAAGAGTAGGTTAATATTTACAAGCTCTCAGCTTCAGGTTTTATCTCCATCCCTTGCTAGCACAGAGATAAAATCCTTTTAAAAATCCCTTTTGATCGTTCCGGTTCATGACACGGCATTAGAAGACATGTTCCGTATGAAACTGGCAAATACCTTCATGGAAATGTAAGTTTTTCTCATCCTTCCAGGGACCAGTAACAGATGAGGAGCCCCCTGCATACAGGGGCCGTGGCTTTATAATGGAGCATCAGTGATGGACAGTGTACTCCTGCTAGGAAATGTCAGAATGTTATTTCTGCCTCAGTGGCTTAAGATCATCTGTTTACCTAATGGACTTACATTTGCATTTTGCAGGTGTTGTGTTAATATTAATGTGTTGTCTGAATTGTTAATATTCCTTCACTTCAGCGTTACATTAATGAAGGCTGCGGGGGATGGAAAAAAGACCCAACTAATTAATTAAATGGGCAAAAAGCATCTTTAACTTTCCATCGTGCTGCCCTTTGCTTCCCCCTAATGGGTCTTGGCATTTCTGGTCAGCAGCCATGTAACACATGCTGCTGTACGGAGCACTCAGCAGCAGACTTGCTAATTTTTCTGACCCATAAATCATTGGCATAAACTTTTAACTGTGAGGAAAAGTGCCTTTCATTCCTGCTTCCTCATTTCAGTAGGAAACACAGCCTGATAACGGGCGGTGCTGGGCTGATGCGTGGGGCTGGAGACTCTCACGTCAGGACAGGGGCTGTCTGCATTTCTTCAGGAATTTTTTCCATTCCCCTCTTAGCCGGACTCTGGATGACATTAATATTATGTGTCTATGAGAGGATTCGTGTCATAAGCTCTGCTTTCAGAGCCAGTCCCCTTTCAGGCTGTACGTCTCAGGAATGTGGGCTGCCAGTCCTCAGTCCTGCTTTGGGAGCTGTGTCTGTAGGGTGTTTCCCCTCTCCTGAGCGCTGTCCCAGACCTGGCTCGGCTTTGGGTTCTTTTGCTGGGCACCACCTGAGCTCAGGAGCATCCTAATGCATTCTCAACAGTGAGGTTTTCCAGCCCAAGTAATGATTGCTCCCCATGAGACGCATTGGCTGAACGCAGCATTTAGTGGTATGTGTTTGTGGTCCCTGGTTATCCCTCCGTGCAGCTCTGCAGGGCTCTGATCGACCTTTTGCAGCTACTTGGAAAGATGAGATCTCCGTGAGCCAGCGGCTCTCTGCACCTGGTACAGGAGCCCTGGCAGCTCAAGGTGCAGTTTCTCACAGGGGGACACATCAGTTCCATGCAAGGAGCCTGAAGGTTGTCACCAATTTGCATGAGAAGGAGCAGACTGCAGTCATATTAACGTTTAATGAAGAGGCGCAGCCTGCAGAGGCTGTGTCCTCTGCAAGTCTCTCTTCACTTCAGCGCTGTTTCCTTCCATGCTCAGCCCAAGGTGGGATGTGGGGCCATCACCAAACCTACAGATGAGGCTGAGGAGCTTCAGGCCAGGGCGTTTCCCTTCTACTCAGCTGAGTATCAGTGGATGCTGGACGTCCCATGGCCACTGGTGCTGTCTGCAGCACTCCGACGTCCATCCCGACGCGGTGCTGCCGGATGAAGTCAGCCTTTATGTAACACTGCAAAATGTCAGTAATTCCAAAGGAACTTAGGCAAATGGGTCTGGCGGTCTAAATCCCTGCGTGCAAACCCAGTGCATCAGGCTTTAAGCAATTAATTCCTAATCATGCCCAATGCCTCCAGTAGCCCAGCTTTCAGACTGGGAGCTTAAACAGTTTTCCACTGTACCGCACTTAATTTAGATAAAGCAAAGGGAGTGGCATCATGGCATTCCCAGCCTGAAGGTGTGAGAGTGGCCAGTAAGGGACATTTGTATTCAGAAAACCCTCCCATGCATTTGTGTTCTAGGCTTCTATTACCAAAAAGGCACCATAGCTAATAAAAAGGACATTCATTATACCCCGGAAAGGGAGTTCATTAGAGGGAAAAGCCATTCTAGCTTCGTAAGAAATGAATGTGAAACTGCCTCAGAGCTGCTATTCTCATCAAGTTTCAGTGTTAACAGTTTTAACCAAGAGCTAATTGAGCAATCTCAGAAAGTGGAGTAATTCCATTATTCAGCTCGGCTTTGTTCAAAGCTACTGCCAGCTGTGAAAGGAGCACAAATGACTTTCATCGGGCCAGGAACCACCAGCCTTCTTGTCTGTTGCTACTTTTTCTTTCAAAAAATGTAGGGCTTATGGTCTTTTGGCAATTCTCTTTGGCAAAGGGAGTTCCACACCGTCATTGCAAGCCTTCTGTATAACTCAGCAATCCAACTTTTGGACAACAGGAGATGTAATGTTCATAACTCATCAAGCACCAGTGTATGGCTGAAGATGCTCCTGTCTGTTGGGCAGTGTCACAGGAGGACGGTAGACTGTTCTTGTAGGATTTTGCATAGAAAAGGGCCATTGCAGGCTCCACTCTGCCCACTGGTTACAGAGCATGGTTCTGTCAGTGGCTGCGCTCTCAGGAGATGCGGGCTTAGCTAATGTTGCTTTTAGAATAGCTTTTATAGAAACCTTTCAATTTCCTTTTCTTCACGGAAGAGCTGTAATCAAAAATAAACGTACATGATTTAAAGAAAAGAGGAAAAAGTCATCACATGTTCAGAGTCTTTGGACTTGACTCTTTGGAGAGAATGTGCTGGCTGAACTGTGCCGTTTCTTTGCCGTTTTCCTTCAACAACTGCTGCTGCTGTTGGATGTGCGTTGCTCTGTTTGCAGCCTTTCGTGGAAGGTGACTTTCTCCTAGTGAGCACAGCAGGATTTAGAGTCCCATTCCCAGGAGGTGGCTGTAGAGCTGTTTGTTATGAGATTGCGCTGCGGCGATAATCCCCTTCCAACCAGCGGAGCGCGTGGGCTCTCGGTGATGCACTGCCCCCAGCAAGTGTATCCATCCTTGTCTCTGGAGACATCTCAGGTACACACAGACAGGCTGAGGCTTTCTTTTTTGCACACTAGCTTCCCGCGGCACTGTTTAGTTCCCTGCCTTGTTCGTGCACTTAGTGGATTGCAAACAAAGTCCTTGTCTCTCTCCTTTGCAGCAAACCTTGCTTTGCTAATGTCATTTGTCAAGTTAATCAGGGAGAGTGGGCACTTCTATGGCTGCTGTGTAGCCTGGCCACATTGCTATGGAAACAAGCAGCCAAACAGGCATTTTGCTTGCCCTGCTTCGCTCTGCGGAGATTTGGCACGAGAAACCAATATTTTATTTGCCATCAACAAAACAGCTCACTGAGGATGCGAGTAGTTTTTCTAGGTTGATGTCAAGAGATGGGAAAGGATCAGAGCAAATAATAGCCTTGATGCTACCACACTTCCAGGGAGTGTGTGTGCAGCTCTTCTTCCCATGCCTCGTGGATGTTTGGTGCTGACAGAGGCTGTGCAAGAAGAGTGTTCCAGCCCAGCAGCTTGGCTTTGGGGCTGCTGGCTGGTGCCATAGTCCTGCCCAGCTGGATGGTCTCAGAGGTTCATAGAATCATTAGGATTGGAAAAGACCTCCAAAATCACCAAGTCCAACTCATCCCTACCATGCCCACTGACCAGATCCCTCAGTGCCACATCTCCACGGTTCTTCAACATCTCCAGGGATGGTGACCCCACCGCTCCCTGGGCAGCCTGTGTCAGTGCATCACCACTCTTTCAGGGAAGAATTTTTTCCTAATATCCAACCAGAAAAGCATGATGTTCTGTGTTTGAGAGCATCGCAGAAGCCTGGAATCTCAGTGGGCTGTAGGAGCCGGCGTGCCTCACTCACCTGTGAAACTCGAAGGCGAATTCTTTTGAAAACCTTACACTCAATCTGACCTCTTACATAAGTCAAGGTATAGAGTTTCACCCACTAACTCCTGCACCAAGCCCATAACTCATAAGCAAAACCCGGGTATTGAAAGAGCCGGCAGAGGATGCTTACGTACTTTACCAGGCTGTCCTCCCTCTCACACGTGCACGTACTAAATGATGCGTTGAACAGGTTTGGAAGCACTCCCCACTGCAGGGCAGGCATATGGGGCTGTTGATACCTGCAGGCACCCACACAGGGACAGCCACCTGCCTGCCCGCACCACAGGGCAGCAGAGGCAACCTCGCGTGAGCCCAGAAAGGGCAAAAGTTCAGATCAGATTGTTTATGGGATTTTAAGGAAGCAGGAGCCAAGGATAGCTCAGCTAATCCAGAGGAAACTGTAGCAATGGCGTTAGGCTGCATTTCACATGGGATGCATTCAGCGCGCGTTCGGACAGACCAGTCTTTCTGTCTCCATTTTTTTTAGCCATGAAGTATTTTTCTTTGCACTCCTGTCTGCCAGCCGCACCGAGCCAAGCTCCGAGCTCAGCTGTCTTAAGAAAAAAGAAGGAAAAAAATAAGACAGAAAGAAAGAACACCCTCTTGTCATTGACCTCCTTCTTGTCATTGATCTCCTGGCAGGCTGTTGGGCGGCAGTGCTGTTCCCAGTGCCACCAGCAGCCTTCAGTGGCTGTCTTTGATGCTGTCTGGGAGCTCGTGCTCCAGGTGTGAAGGTGTGGAGTAGACAGAGGAAGGGATTTGATGGAACAAAACTTGCTGCTTGTTCTCCTTCAAGTGTAAAAGGTGCTGCCTTCTGCCTCTGGTACAGCCCTGTTGGTCTCCTTGTCGCTACTTGCTGTCCGCAAGCATGGTGGCTGTAGCGCACCTGGAAGATGGGGATGCTGCAGCCTGGTCAGCCCTGGGTTGGATGCCCAGCACCCTGGGGCCATGCTGTCCCACAGCCCCCAGGCACTGGTGACCGTAGAGGGACCGATGTTGCCATCTGCTGGCTTAGCTGTACAGGAGCAGCAAGGTTTTGCTCGGCCTTCTTGGAAGCCGCCCCAAACAAGTGGCTGTGGATGCCACCACCATGTCCACAGCTCCTAGCCCTCTTACACCAGGCTGTGGGTGCATTGTCCACCCCACTGCCTCATCCCTTGGCCTGCTGGTAGTGTTGCCATTCAGTGTTAGGTGACTGGTGGCCCCTTCCCACTTGTGCTGTGCTGCCGTGCCATAGGGTCTCCCTCCTGCCCTCCTGTTGACCTGTCCACAGCAATACACTCCCCAGCCTTGGGAGAGCCCACAGAGCTTTTGTTAAGGGATCTCCTTCCTGTTAAAGATGAACATTTCCACTGCTTATTACAAGCAGCACGTGCTAATTCCTCCTCTGGGCTCATCTTTAATTATTTCTTTTCTCTTCCGAGTCCTTGTTAAGTCCTCCCTGACTGGGAGCACATTGCAGCTGGAGCACGCATACCCTGCACATCACACCCGTGTTCCTGGGGCACGGGGAGCTGTGGGATGCAGGACCCTGCCCCACGTCTTGCAGCCAGCCCTGCAGAAGTGCTGCCCTGCGTGCAGGAGGGCTGAGCTACCCTAATAGTAATAGCTCTCTCAGGCGTTGCATGGAGTGTGACGTTACTACTGTAAATCTATTATCTTTCCTAGCAATTAAGATCAATTAGGAGCCTGGGGAATACAAGCAGCAAATAACTGGAAGCCCAATTAAGCACATCTCGTTGCTTATCTGAGCCCAGATAAACAAGTCTCTGGTGGCACAGCCCTTTGGATGGGAGCAAGCCGCAATCGGTGGCACTGGGGTCACAGCCCTGGCGATCCCTGTTAGTTGAGCCCAAGGATGCTCACCCCAGCACAACACCCCGCAATCTGCATCCAATCTTCATTTATAACTCCCATTTCCCCCAAGTCCTGTTAGCTCCCATCATTTCTAACCCGGGGGAATCCCTTCTCAGCCTGGGGTTGTGTGTCTTGCCCTACAGACTGGTGGAGGAGTTCATGCTGCTGGCGAACATGGCCGTGGCCCATCAGATCTACCGCTCCTTCCCTGAGCAGGCGCTGCTTCGCCGCCACCCACCGCCCCAGAGCAAGCTGCTGAACGACCTGATGGAGTTCTGCCACCAAGTCGGCCTCGAGATCGACTTCAGCAGCGCAGGCAGCCTGCATGTGAGTGCACCAGACAGCGAGGACACCCAGATTTCCTTTCTTTGCCTTCTTGGGAGATCCTGGGCAAGTCAAGGAGGGGAGGGTGGGGACTGGGGACTGGCAAGAACCAGAGAGCAGTGCTGGGAAAGGTCAGATGCACACAGCACAGGAAGCATGGAGCGATCCTCTGCTGAGTGTGTCCTGAGGCTGAGCTCCAGCTGAACAGCACAGTGCACTTCCAGGATTTTCTTTGCTCGCTGCAATCGGACTGTGGATAATCCCCTGTTAATCCCATCCCCGCTGGCCTCCCACACGCCGCTCTCCCTGCTCGCTGGCCACGCCACGGCTATGTCAGCACTGCAGGGCTGCGCACTCAGCTCCTCCACCATGCTTTGAACTCTTCCAGCCCTTCCTTACCACCAGCTCCGGGCAGTGACCTCCCATCCCTACGTTCCTCTGGAGTCCCATTAGTGCACACACTGAAGCTCTCGGTGTGTGGATGGGGCCCAGGAACAGATCAGGAGAGGGGTTCTGAGCACTGTTTCATGCTGTTTGTCAGCCTGAAAACTGTCTCTCTTCTCCTTCAGAAAAGCTTAAATGAAACATTTGGAGCTGACAAATACTCCGAAGCCAGGAAAGAAGTGCTGACCAACATGTTCTCCAGGCCCATGCAGGTAAGACTTGCACATCTGTAGCTCTTTTCCAAGGCCCCATTTCCATCTCTGACCCTGTCTGCATTACCATAGCTGGTCATTGCATAGGGAGAGAGTGAATGGATGCAAGGAATGATGCTGTATGGTCAGCAGGGTCAGGCTGAGCCTTTCCTCGCACTCTGCAGTGCCCCTGTGGTATTGGGATATATCATAGTGGAGGTGATGTGCAGGATGCCAGCAGACTCACAAGAACCCAGCCTGCTCCGTGAGGAGCTGGTGGCAAGCTCCATGGTTCATATTCATGCCACCTCATGCCATGGTATCTGAACTGGTGTCTTGTCCAAGAAGAAATCAGGTGTCAGGACAGTGCAGGGTTGGGGGAATCAAAATCACTAAGAATGGAAAAGACCGCTAAGATCATCTAGTCCAACCATCAGCTCATCACCCACGCCCACTACACCACATATCTGGCCACAAATCACAGTCTGATACTCAGGCACATCCTCTTAGAAGCAGAGAAGCTCTGGAAACCCTTTGGTCACCCTCCAGACTGAGACCTTCTGTCAATGCCTGTGCACTGGAGGCTTGTTGTGCTCCTCCCAGTGATTGTCATGTTTGATGCATCTGCAGTTCAGGACATTACTTGGGTGCTTATCACCGTCAGAAACCTTTTTATGAGGCATCTGTCTTCCTACATTTGCTGCTGGGCACAGTACAGCCTCTTCTGAGGGAAGTCCTACCCCATAGGGAAAGGAGCACATTGCTGGAATGGTCTCTCTGCTGTGGTCTGCCAATCGCTGCAGGAATGAATCATCTTTCCTCCATCGCTCATTTGACTGTCACTCTTCTAATTAGCTCATTTGCTCCATTTACTCGTTAGCAGTTGCCTGAAGTCCTGCTGTACTTTAGTGACTTAATGCTTGCAAGCGGAATTGGGGACCAAAACCATTTAGTAAATCACCTGCTTGCGTATGTGTTCAGCTCAGGAGTGCTGCTTTCTAAAGTGCAGGGAGTGCCTCTGGAGCTGGCTGTGTTCTGCTGGATCCCATGTCCTGCTCTGGTTTGTCCTGGTCCTTTCTGTCACATCTTCCTTTTCTGGTGGAAGGCACCAGCAGGTGGTGTGCATTCCCTGGGGTCCCTCTCTAGTCCTGCTTTGGTGCAAGCCCAGGCTTTGTTGGAGGATGAAATCTTCTGAGGAGCAAATAGCAGGCAGTTTGGGGAAGAAGAGGAGTTTTCAGAGGAGATATTCCATGAGATACAGGATTTTAGCAGGAACTCAACTTGCACTATCCTCAGAAGGTGAAGGTGCCCTTGTGCTCAGGTGTACCGTGCAGCCCACTCTCTCCTGGCAGACCCGCTGCCTAGCATCTCACATAATAGACAAAACCCAGCTTACACTGAGCCCATTAGCTCTGCAGGAGCCAGAAGATGCAGAAATCCCTCTTGGTCTGGGGTGAGCTTGTGCAGTTGGATACACTGTGGTGTATCCATATGATCTCCTGTCCATAAGGAAGGGCTGTGGAGCTGCTGGGGCAAAAGATACCAGTGTTGCCCGCTGCAGTCCGTGTTCCCTCCCCACACATGCGGTTGGCTGGACCAGCTCTCCCAAACCCTGAGCAATTGGGATTCCCACTGTTGTTCCTACTGCTAGGAGCAGAGGATTGGCAGTGCAAGGCCGTGTCAGTGCCCCTCAGAAAGGGCAGAGCTTCCAAGTGGGAAGAGGACTTTTCGCCACCTACCCCTGCTACTGGAGCAAATGGGAGAATCAGCCCCATCTACCCATCCCCACAGCCTGTAATGGAGGAGAGCACAGCTCTGAGCTGGCAGCTGCAGAGCGGGATGACACAGGGCTGGGCCGTGGCTCTGACAGATGGTGCAGAGAGGCCCCTTGTCCCAGCGCACAGCTCCAGGTGATGGAGCGGGTGTCTCGGGGACAAGGCCACATCCAGCCAGCTGTAACAAAAGCAGGCTGATCCCATGCTCATGCCACACTGCGTCGTCCGTCTTGGCTGTGTGCTGGTGGCCATCAGCCTCATGGAGGAGGCAGGCAGTGGGTAACGCGTGTGTCTGCCTGGATTGCCGCACCAGGAGCTTGTAACAGATGAAAGAGCAGTGACATATCATTTTTCAGGGGCTCAGTCACTCGGGGATTCAATCTGTCCACAAGAGCAGAGCCAGCCCGGGTTGGCTGGGGCTGATTTATTTCCAGGCTCCTTATTGTTCTCCTGGGATTGTGGCAGTCAGACCCTGGGGCTTTGCGACCACTTGCTAGTCAAATCTGCTAATGAGAAAACATCTGCTCTACATCAGGCTGGTATTACTGTGGAGTGCTGTCGTGGTAGTGAGGACAGGTAGCAGACAAGTGCCAGCGTGTAACCCTACCACAGCCCAAAGGAGCATCCCATCCCATCTCCCATCCCAGGAGGCACCAAGGCCAGGTTGGATGGGCCTGATCTGGTGCGGGCAGCCTGCCCACAGCGGGGGTTTGGGGCTGGGTGGGCTTTAAGGACTGCCCCCAACCCACACCACTGTATGATTTTATAAGTGATGATGGTCATCACTTGCTATCAGGGTGTTGAAAACTGGACCAGCAGCAGCTGGGCTTGGCACATCCATCTGGAAATGCCCTGGATAACAGAGGCAGCATCTCTCTGACTTCTCTGAGTGTGTCTCCCTGCCCAACCGCGCAGAGCTGCGTTCAGTGGGAGCTGAACTAATTGAGTGGAGACCATACTTCGTGGAGTCCATCAGAAACAATTTAGTTCTGGGTTGTGGAAATTGGCAGCTCCTAGCCCAGCTCTTGGGTCTCATAATAAGGCCGGGACCGACGCTGCTTTTTTTAACCTGCACTATTTACTTGCCCGGATCAGTGCGTTGCTGCTCAGCGGGAGCTGGCTGCGCCGCCGTGCTGGAGAGAGGAGGATGCAGCTGCCCAAACCGTGGCTCCCACGACAGCTCTGTAATCAGAGCTGCCTACTCCTGTTTGTTTTAAATCACTTGCTCTTATTTTTAAACGGGTTCATTCAATCGCCACTGTGCCGTGACCCCGCTGCCACCCCCTGACCCCGCAGCCTCCCCTCCCCGCCTGGGCTCAGGCTGTGTTGTTTTCCCAGCCCCGAGGGCTGCTGTTTCACAGATGTAAAAATAAAAGCTGTAACATGTGTGATGAGAACAGGGGCGGCAGAGCCTGCGGCCAGACCCAGAACCCAGAGGCTCTGTCTTGCTGGCTGAGATCCCTCCAGCCTCACGGTCCTGCACTGTCCTCCTTTCTTACACCCTCCCCTTGCTTCTCACCGCTTTTCAGATGGCTCTGTACTTCTGCACCGGCGTCCTGAAGGACGAGACCCTCTTCCGCCACTACGCCCTCAACGTGCCCTTCTACACACACTTCACTTCGCCCATCCGCCGCTACGCAGACGTCATCGTGCACCGGCTGCTCTCCGCATCGCTCGGTGGGTGCCGTGAGTCCCATGCAAGTGGGGCTCCTGGGTTCCTGCCTTGAGTGCTTGGGGTCTGCATCCCACCAGGCAGCTCCCTGGCACGTGGGTGTCATCAGTGCGCACAGGGGGAGCTGGGCATCGGGCTGCTGTGGGATATCTCTGGAGCAAGAGAGAGTGTGAACCTGTCGTTGTCACTCATCTCCTTCCTAGGTATCAGCTCTCCCATCAAGATGGAGAAGGAGGCCATCCAGCGACAAGCAGAGCACTGCAATGATAGGAAGATGGCTTCCAAGAGGGTGCAGGAGCTCAGCACCGACCTCTTCTTTGCTGTCTTTGTCAGGGTAGGAGCAGTGGTGTCTTCTCCTGAGGGGTCTCTCGGATTTCCCCATGAGTGCTCAGTCTGGGGTAGAGAAGGGGACACACTTGGACTGTCCCTGAGCTTCAGGACCTGCAGTCACCAGCACAGTGAGACAGGGCACCCCTTGGGCATGCTGGTGCAGAATCATAAGTGATAGAATATCCCAAGTTGGAAGGGGCCCCATAAGAATCATAGAGTTCAATTCCTGGCTCTGCACAGGACGACTCAAAAATGAGACCATATGTCTGAGAGCATTGTCTCCTAACAGGAGTGCGGTCCTCTGGAGTCTGAGGCCATGGTGATGGGTGTCCTGAATGAGGCCTTTGACGTCCTGGTGCTGAAGTTTGGAGTCCAGAAGCGAATCTACTGCAACGTAAGTGCCCCCAACACTGCCAGTGCGCTCGGTGCCTCACCACACTGAACACAGCCTGGGTGTTCCTCTGGAGGGGTTTGGGGGCCTGGAGCAGCCTGGTTCCTGAAGACCAATTCTCTCCACTGCATGCTGTGGGTAATTTGTCTCCTTAAAAAGGAATGAAGGCCAATTTGTGGGAATGGAGATCAACATGGGGCTGAAGCAAGGAAAGGGAAAGAGGCTGGCTTCCATTTCATTTGATCACATGGTGTATCTGGGGCTGTGACAGCACTGCCATAGGCCAGCACCTGCGGTTAGTGACAGCAGCTTCTCCTAATAACCTAGTTATATGGCTGGCAATGACATCTTTAAGCAGGACATATAGCATGATCTATGAGCTGTTTGTGTATAGCAGCCACCCCTGATTTACTTGCTCAGCTCGGATACATGGGCTGCTGCATCCTGGTTGCAACAGAGCTGCAGAGGGCTCTATGCAAAAGCAGTGTTATCACCATCCGCAGGGTGATAGCAGGGAGTGGGGCTGGGGGTGCCAGGGGCCACAGACTGCTCCCAACATCTCCCTGCCTGCAGGCACTGCCCTTGCTGGGCTTCCACTTCCAGAAGGTGGGGAGGAAGCCAGAGCTGACACTCATGTGGGAGCCGGAGAGACCGGAGGAGGAATCTGTGTCCCAGGTAAGACCCCACAGCACAGGATGGACTCATAACCCCATGGATCCATCCAATGATCTACACAGGGATGGATCTGGGAGGCACGATGCCTTGCTGGCGGTCAGATCCTGCTGCCCCTCTGTCCCCCCCTCAGAGAGCCCAACCCCAGCCTCCACCTCCCCTCCCAGCACCCAGCCCTACTCCATCCCATCACTGCCCCCACGCCTGACCCCACCACCGCCTTCAGACTCTGCCCTGCCCGCTATGTGCACTGCCTCCCAATCCAGTTTTCTCTTGAATTTAATTAACTTGCTGTTTACTTCCTTCTTCCAGATCATCAATTAAGATATTAAGTAAGATCAGGCCTAAGGCAGCTCCTGCTTAGCCCCTTCCCCCCATTCTGGTATTTCTTGCCCCTCTTGCTGACACAGCCCTGCCATCAGGTTTCCACCCACGTGACAGGGCTGAGACCCAATTAGGAAGATTTTTTTTTTAAATCAGACTTCCTGAGATGCAGCGTCAAATGGTTTAACAGCATCTAGAAATCTCTCTCTTGTGTCCCTGTCATCTATTAACTTGGTAACTCAATCAGAGGGAGCAATCGCATTTGTCTGGCTTGATTAAGTGGTGCCTCTCTGCCAACGTTTATCTGGCGTGGCTGTAAAATCACAGCTGTGTTGATTGCTGTGATCTCTGCCTGGTGCCTGGGCGGGGATGGGAGGGCTCAATCCAACCCTGTCCTCACACTGAGAGCTCTGTTCTGGGAGAGTATTACTCCTGATAGAGCTGACCTGGAAGATGCCTTTCTTCCCAGGGGAAATGTTGCTTAGCTCAGGAGGGTCAGAGCAGAGCTCCCCAGGGCTGCTGCAGGCTTTCTCCTCTTGAGCTGCGTTTGGCTCACAGAAGCCCCTGCGTGCGTCCTGAAGTGGCCTCGGTTCCTCCTTCGCTACAGGAGTGGGTATCACTTACACCCTAGCAGGGACCTGCGTTGAAAAACGAAGCCCCCAGCATGAGCAGAGCCCATTTTGGTTAAGCAAACACTCGGCAATGGAGGAAACTCCTCCACACCTCCTAAGAAAACACCAGAGCCCTCCCCATTGGAGCAGCTCTGAGCTTTCCCCGAGCACATCCCCAAGCCAGGAGTGCAGAGCTGAGCACAGGATGGCTGCAGAACGGCTTCCCTCTGCTTTGCTCCTCACTGAGTGCTTTGATGCATTTAAATCTCAGTCAGATTTTCCTGCTCAAAGCGATGAATCTGGAGCAGCAGGTGCGGGAGGAGCAGGGAGGGTTGGACTGGGTTATCCCAAGTGGCTTTCTGCCTGCTCCCACTCCCTAAAAGCCCAGAAGAATGGTCCTGCCAGACCTTGGGGACAGTGAGAAGGGGCTGGGGGCACACACCAGGGCATGATCCCCAGCACCACACATGTCCCTGCCGGCTGTCCCTGCCATCTTGTTGTCCTGTGTTGGGTGCAGAGCTGGTGGATGATTTATGTCCCTAAACTGCACCATTGCACGAAGTGATTGATCTGGGGGCCGGCAGGCAGCGTGCATTCCTGAGCAGCAGGCATTGATTTTCTGCAGTCTTTATTCCCTCACGTCTCCCTTATCCAATCCCTTCCCAGGTCTCCTTTCGCTGTGCAGGCACCAGCGGTCATTCCCTCAATTATAGGATGCTGAGAAAACGCGACTCAGCCCAAACCCTGCTGTGATGGCAGCCTGCTGAAAATCCCCTCTCCCCTCTGTGTCCTTGCTGCAGGAGATCACCATTTTCACGCTGGTGGAGGTGGTGCTGAAGTCAGAAGGCGTTCCCCTGAAGTACAGCGCCCTGCTCAAGAGGCCCAGCACCGAGAAGTGAGCCCGGCCGCAGCTCCCACACTTCGTCACCAGCGCCGCACCGGCACCCACGGGGACAGAGGGGACCCGCCAGGAGTTTGGGGATTTGAATTTTAAAAATGACGTCATTTTATTTCTGGTTTGGATTTTAACCCGGGGAATCGGGGTTGCCCCAGATGGGGCATTTCTACTGGCAGATATTTTTAGCTTTATGGTTTGATCTTTTTCCTTTGCGAGGCAGTGGGTACCCGTCCCTTGCCACTGGGGGTGCCTGTGGTGGGGGCTACATGGGGACTGATGTCCCTGAGAGCGGAGGGGCTGCTTTAGGCTGGGTGGGCTGACCAGGCCTCTCAGGGGGGCTCCCGGCTGGGCCATGTGTCATGAAATAAAGCCAGGTCAGCAGCCGTGGTGGGGACTGCGCGCAGGTTTCATTTTGCCTTGTTACCCGGGCAGGAATCTGACCATATCTCATCTCCCAGGCTGCCCTGTGCCTCCCAGGGCCTTGTGCAATCCCCGCCTCTCAGTTTGCTCAGCAGAAGGTGGGGGTCAGGGAGATGTGTGTGCTCCCAACCTGCTCTGCTTCTGCTAATCCCCCAGTCTGAGCCACCACTGACCAGCACTGGGTGTCTGCCCCAGCCTGGCCTCCAGCCTAACCCCACACCGGGACCCTTCAGCCACAGACAGAACTATCCCTGGCTCTGCTCGCACCCGACACCGAGGAACATGGGCCATGTCCTCACTTCTCCCTTGGATGTGGAGAGAAGCACCCAGCTTCAGTCTTTCACAGAGTGTTTCATCTGTCTGCTTCACTGTCCCTACGGTGCTCTGGCAGCATCTGTGTCATCACCTCTATGGGGCTGGGATAGGCTTCTGGCAAGAAGGAATGGCTCCATTGTGCTGGCATGCAGGGAGGGAGAGTGAGCACTGTGCTTTGCGTTGTCGGTGGTGACAGCTGTGGCCCTGGCATGGACACAACTGCTGTGCACAGCAGCAGGGACCTGGCTGAGCCTGGGCTGCCTGGCTCAGCAACAGGGATTGGGCCCTGGGATGGGTCAGAGCTGGGTACTACATGCACCCCAAGAGCTGGGAGATGTTGCGGTCCCCTGCAGTCCCCAGGGCATGGGCTGGTGGCATCCTTCCAGTTGCGTCCATGTGCTGTGGCTCTGCCCTCCACTCATGTGGGATGTCACTTCTCCCTGACTGCGGACACAGCAGCCCATTCCTCTGTGGGTTTCCATCTCTCTCCTGCCTCATGGACACAGAAGGCACTGTATCACCCTGTCCCTGGGGAGAGGGAACCTGAGGACACTGACACAACAGCAAGCTGTCCTCCCCTACCCCTCATTCCAGCATACTCTTCTCGTGTTGTTTCACTGGGGAAACAAGCTCAATCCAGCCCAGCCCAGCATATCTGCAAAAACAGCCCTTTGACCTACGCACTCCCCACCTGTCCCCGGGGTCTCTGCAGGTGTGGAGCTACGGACCCCCAGGTACCTGTACAGCCTCGGGGACACTGAGTGCCTCAGGGCAACCCCACTCCCCAGGAATGGGCTGGAGGTCCTCCCTCACCTTGGGGGGGAAGGGATGGCCCGGGGGGGGCTGGGGACACCGGGAGGGCCGGGTCACAGGATGTCCCTGAATGTTATCAGCCCATCGTCTCACCCGCAGCAGGGGCTCAGCCCTCTGGCGGGACAGGGCAGGGCATAAAGGGCTGTGTATCCCCCAGCCCTGCACACAGGCGGCCGTCAGGAAGGAACGTAGGCTGGGCAGCATGGGACGGCTGCTCTCTCCCAGGATCTGCTTCCTCCTTCTTTTCCTCACCCCACTCACTGCCACTGTGACCTCAGGTGAGAGCTCAATGGGGGACATGGTGGGGTGGGAGCTCTGGGGCTGCTCTGGGGCCCTGCACACCACTAGCTCTGATCTCACGTCCAGACGCCGAGAAGACCCCGCACTACTGGAATGAAGGGGCCAGGAGGAGGCTGGAGGCAGCCCTGGCCTTGCAGCCAGTGGCACAGCGAGCCAAAAACATCATCCTCTTCATGGGTGATGGTGAGTGCTCCACGGGTGCTGCCATTTCCCATGTCACCGCCTTCAGCACACTGGGAGCAAAGCTGTCCTCCAGCAGCTGGTGGATCCCTCTTCCGCTGGTAGCGTGGCCCTGGAAAGGGAGGGCAGGACTGTCCCCAGTCGCAGCTCTTTGTCACCCCTCGCCACAGGCATGGGGCTGCCCACGGTGTCAGCAGCCCGGATCTACAAGGGGCAGCTGGCTGGTGGCTCGGGTGAGGAGAGCATCTTGGCTATGGAGACGTTTCCCCATGTGGCCCTGGCCAAGGTGAGCGGGGCAATGCCGGGGGGGCACCGTGCTGCCCCCAGCCCCGCTGACCCCTGCTTGCCCACAGACCTACACCATTGACCGGCAGGTGCCCGACAGCGCCGGCACGGGCACGGCCTACCTGTGTGGGGTAAAGGCCAACGCCAAGACGCTGGGGCTGAGTGGGGCGGCCGTCTACGGCAAATGCCGCACAGCATTCGGCAACGAAGTGGACTCCGTCCTGCACCGGGCCCGGCTGGCAGGTATGCGGTGGGTACACCCATTGGAGAGCCCAGCACAGCACAGGTGGGCTCCCCACAGACCCTGTGCTGTGCTGCAGGTAAGTCGGTGGGCATCGTGACCACCACACGGGTGCAACACGCATCCCCTGCTGCTGCCTATGCGCACTCGGCCAGCCGCAGCTGGTATGCCGATGCCAACATGCCTCGGGAGACCCTGCGGGACGGCTGCAAGGACATCGCCCACCAGCTGGTGTACAACACTGACATCAATGTGAGCTGGGGACATCAGGCTGGCTGCATCCATGGCTGCTGTGTCCCTGTGCCGGTGGCAGCCCTCCCCCCACTCCCTGCAGGTGATCCTGGGTGGTGGGAGGGCCTACATGTCCCCCAGGTGGACCCCGGACCCTGAGTACCCAGAGGACCCAGCGCAGAATGGCACCAGGAAGGAAGGGCGGGACCTGGTGGCCGAGTGGCTCAGCGCCAGGGAGGTAGCGCAGGGGGGACACAGCGCTGGGCACGGCATGTGTGCCACTGCCACCACTGTGTCCTTGCTGTCAGGGCGCGCGCTATGTCTGGGACAAGAAGGGCCTGGATGCAGTTGATGACACCTCTGTGAGCCACCTCATGGGTAAGAGCATCTCTGGCTTTATGTCAGCAATGCCACCCCAGTCTGGGTAGCACGAAGCAGCCCCAGCCCTGCTCCCCCAGGCCTCTTCGAGCCCAAGGACATGAGGTACGAGCTGAACCGCAATGCTACCACGGACCCCTCCATCGTGGAAATGACGGAGAAAGCCATCCGCATCCTGCGCAGGAACCCCAACGGCTTCTTCCTCTTTGTGGAAGATGAGTGCAGGGCCTGGGCTGGGACATGAGTCCTGGCAGCCAGGTGGGAACAAGGCAGTGATGGCCTTATTTCCTGTGCAGGTGGAAAGATCGACCACGGGCACCACAGTGGCCAGGCCAAGCAGGCTGTGATGGAGGCCGTCATGCTGGACCGGGCAGTGGCACGGGCAGGCGAGCTGACGGAACCCTCTGACACGCTGACCGTGGTGACAGCCGACCACTCGCATGTCTTCACCTTCGGGGGCAACACGCTGCGAGGAGCCTCCATCTTTGGTGGGACCTGGGGAGGGATGAGCATCCCTGCACCCACTCTGTGCTGTGCCCCCATGGGAGGCTATGGGAGCTCGGGGGAGGCTGCTGGCTGGTGCAGGGGGTGACAGCACCCTTCCCCATGCCAGGGCTGGCCCCTAAGAAAGCAAAGGACAAGCGAGCCTACACCAGCATCCTCTATGGCAATGGGCCGGGATACAGCATCCGTGATGGGGGCCGCCCGGCCGCCAGCCTCCCGGCTGTGGGTAGGATTCTACTGGAAGAGAAGGGATAGGGTGGGGGCCTGGTGCCTTTCTGGGGTTCACTTGGGCAGGAACCTCCCCAACACCAGGTGAGGGGAGCTGCTTCATGCAAAGGGCAGAGGAGCTGCCCCCAGCACCATTTCTCCTGCTCTCTCCACAGAGGACAAGGACTACAGGCAGCAGGCGGCCGTCCCCCTTGACGTGGAGACCCACAGTGGGGAGGATGTGGTGGTGCTGGCCCGGGGCCCCATGGCCCACCTCTTCCACGGGGTGCAGGAGCAGCACTACATTGCCCATGCCATTGCTTATGCAGCATGCCTCAAGCCTTATGATGCCAGACCCCGCTGTGGTGCACCCCGTAGGGCCTCCAGCAGCACCCAGCACTCCCCACGGCCCCCACTCGCTCTGCTGGCCCTCTGCATGGCTGCCTTCATGGTGGTGGGCTGAGAGACCCCATCAAGCCCTGCTTCAGCCCCCTGTTGTGGGCAGGATCACAGGATGCAATAAAACACAAGATGTTTGGCTTCATGCTCCATAAGAGGGTTTGTAGCAGTAGTTGTGCCTCAGTTTCCCCAGGTTGTGACTCCTAGTGGGGGCCTGCACTGGGGTGAAGCAGGAGAAGAGACAAGGGTGAGGGGTGGCCATGTCCCCACAGCTCCATCCCTGGGGTACAGCCCACGGTACAGAGCAGTTTGCACAGTTTTGAGGTGCTGGGCACAGCCTGGTACAAGGGCCGGTCCTGACAATTAGTCCCCATCAGTGCTGCCTTTATTGCTCCAGGAAGTGCTGGTTGGTGCCACCAGGAGCACCCCAAGTCCCTCCTTCTGCACCCCATGTTCCAACCCCCCACTTCTGCAGCACCTAGCAATAAGGTGGCAATGAGATGCCAGCAGCCCAGCCCCATGGCCTTTGCGCCGATGGCCCGGCAGGATGCCACGCCATCTGTGAAATGCCAAACCCCTCAAGGTCCAATCCTGGTCCAAAGTCCCCCCCTGAAGTCTGCAAAAGAGGCAGGCACAGCTGGAGCTGGTGACAGCTGCTCTAGTCCCATCATGCGGCTGCTGGCACCCCTCGCCCTCTGCCTCGGCCTCTGGGCAGAGCTCAGCACTGCCATCATCCCAGGTAGAAATAGGGATGGGGATGGGGACAGGGACAGACACCCCTTGTGCCAGTGTGGTGCCAGCCTGGCTGCTCAAGGGCACGGCTCAGCAGGGAGCAGGGGTACCCGGCACTGGAATGGGGCTTTGTGTCTGCTTTTTGGGGACATTGGGCTGGTGTTGCCCTGTGGGGTTGGGGTCCTGCTTTTGTTTGGCCTGGGACAGGGGGTGCGATGTGCATATAGCTCCTTTACCTCCATGCATTTGTCCCTGTCCCACTTGGCAGCTGGTTTCTCCCACTGCATCCCTTCTTGCTGCACACCCCCTTCCTGTCAGGGTGCACACCTCTGTGTCTTCCCCTCATCCCAAACCTGTGGGTTCATCTGTACCCCCCCAGTGGGGTTATCCCATGAGTGGGAGCCCAGTGAGGGTCTCAGTGTGGGGATGCCCACAACTGGGTGTCCTGGGGGAGTGGGTGCCGTGAGCTGATGTGGGCAATGCCCCCTTCCCAGTGGAGGAGGAGGATCCATCCTTCTGGAACAGGCAGGCAGCTGCTGCCCTTGATGCCACCCTCAAAATTGAGCCCAGGATGACTGAAGCAAAAAACCTCATCATCTTCCTTGGAGATGGTGAGTCCTACTGGTGCCAGCGCACCGCAAAATGGGAAATGGGAGGGCACCTGGGCTGGGGGTGACCTGAACCCTCTCTCCTCATCCAGGATTTGGGGTCCCCAGCATCACAGCCACCCGGATCCTAAAAGGGCAGTTGAAGGGGAACCTGGGACCCGAGACCCCCCTTGCTCTGGATTCTTTCCCCTATGTGGCTCTCTCCAAGGTAATTCCTCCACTGCTGGGCTTGGGGCCATGCTGCAGGCCATAGGGCTGTGGGTGCAGACATATGGCAAGGGGTGCCAGCATGCCCTGCACATATCCTCTGCAGACATACACTGTGGACCGGGTGGTCCCCGACAGCGCGGGCACAGCCACTGCCTACCTGTGTGGGGTGAAGGGCAACTACAAGACGGTGGGGCTGAGCGCGGCCGCACGCTACGGCCAATGCAACACCACGGAGGGCAACGAGGTGATCTCGGTGCTGGAGCGAGCCCGTAATGCTGGTACTGTGCAGGGCATGAGGTGGTGGGGAAGTGGGGCATCACACCATTGGGGCTGCCCTCCATGGTGGGGTGTGATGGGGCAGGAAAGGCAGTGGGCATCGTGACGACCTCGCGGGTGCAGCATGCATCGCCCTCGGGGGCCTACGCGCACGTGGTGGATCGCAACTGGTACGCGGACTCCAGCATGCCGGCTGAGGCCATAGAGCAGGGCTGCAAGGACATCGCCTGGCAGCTGGTGCACAACGTGGACATCAACGTGAGTGCCTGTCCATGGGGGGTACCCCCTGCTGACCCAGAGACATCCACACACTCTGTGCCCATCTCATCCCCTCCAGGTGATCATGGGAGGCGGTCGGATATACATGACGCCCGCGGGGACACCGGACCCTGAGTATCCTGAATATAGCTCTGAGAATGGGATACGGAATGATGGGCAGAATCTCATCGACAAGTGGCTGTCAGAACGGCAGGTGGGTGACAAGGAGGGGACAGCCCTCTGCCCACCACCCCTTGTGCATGGGGCCGGGCATCACCGATCCCATGGGGATCTACCCACAGGGTGCCCGCTACGTCTGGAACAAGACAGAGATGCTGGCAGCTGCCGAGGACCCCAGCGTGACTTATCTGATGGGTAACAAATGGCCCACGTGCCAGGACGTGGCACTGCTGGGATGCCTGCAGGCACTGAGGCTGTGCTCACTGTGTCCCCCTGCTAGGTCTCTTTGAGCCCATGGACATGAAGTACGAAATGGTGCACAATTCCACCCTGGATCCCTCTCTCACTGAGATGACGGAGGCAGCGATCACCATCCTGAAAAGGAACCCCAACGGCTTCTACCTCTTTGTGGAAGGTAATTTGGGGCTGAGGTCCCAAGGGTGGGTGAGAGAGGGGTGGTGAACTCTGCATTACGGGGCACTGTGGTGGTTTCCAACCCACTGTGGCCACCCGCCTGCAGGTGGGAGGATTGACCACGGCCACCACGAGGGCATGGCACAGCGGGCACTGACGGAGGCAGTGGAGTTCGACACGGCCATTGAGCGGGCGGGCGAGCTGCTGGACGAAGCAGACACGCTGACCGTGGTCACTGCTGACCATTCACACGTCTTCTCCTTTGGCGGCTACACCCTGCGCGGCACCTCCATCTTCGGTAGGGCTCAGAGCAGGGAATGGCCCCACGCTGGGTGCTGCCCCTCTCTAGGGTTGTGGTGTGGGTCTTCCTGGCTGATCCCCCCTCATTATCTCCTCCCCAGGCCTGGCCCCTCTACAAGCCACTGACCAGAAGAGCTACACCTCCATCCTCTATGGGAATGGGCCGGGCTACCCAGGTGCCACCCGGCCCGATGTGAACAGCAGCATTGCCGGTGAGGGCACAGGGCAACAGCGTGGTGGTGGGACAGGGCTGGGAGCCACCTCCCCACTCACAGGCTTCTCTCTCTCCAAGGGGAATTCAGTTACATGCAGCAGGCGGCCGTCCCCCTCAGCTCGGAGACTCATGGGGGTGAGGACGTGGCCATCCTGGCCAAAGGCCCCATGGCCTACCTCTTCCACGGGGTGCAGGAGCAGAACTACATCGCCCATGCCATGGCCTATGCCGCCTGCCTCGAGCCCTATGAAAACTGCCGCCAGCGCACCAGTGCTGCACCCTCACCCCACCTCACCCCGCTGGCCCTGCTCCTGCCTGCTTTGCTCTTATCCCTCTTCCACTGACCCCACAGCTTCCATCCCCATCCCACAGTGCACACCCATGGACAACAGCTCTTCGGAGCATTCCTGCTTTGGATGTGGTGCACCAAATCCCAGGCGTGGACTGGTCCTTGCTGCCTGCACAGGGTGCTCGCTGTTCAATAAACCTTGGTGTGATGCTAGCACATCTGGTACTTGGTGTGTGGGATGGGGAGGATGCTCCTGCCCCATGAGTCTCCCCACCACTGTGCTGCCTGCTGCCACCTGTCCCCATACCATACCCTGGCACATCTGGCATATCCAATGCTTTATTGACCAGAAAGAGCAGCAAAAAATACAGCACATGTCTGTGTGCACTCTCAGACAGGCTGGCATCACCCCAGCCCCCAGTGACTAATGGGGCTGGCACAGGGATTAGTACTCTTGGTACACACAGTACCTCCAAGTCCCCTCCCTGCCCTGAGCAGCTGGATGTGGGGAGGTTTGGGGTAGTGTGGACAAGATGGTCCCACTGGGAGGGAGCTCATAACCCCAATGTGTTCCCTCTGCCTTGCCACCCCCCGCCCCCAGTGGTTGCCTATTTTGGGGTGCACCCTTTGCCTGTAGGGTAGGAGGGGAGCAGGCAGAGAGGGACACAGGTGCAGGGATGGGTACTGGGGTGCCAGCCTGTGGGGACAGCAATCTCACCACACCGAGCACTTGTGCACCGGGTTCATGGGTGAGTTCTTGGGGCAGTGGAAAACCCGGCCAAACTCCTCAAACTGTGAGACGCTGCCCAGGACCCTGTGGGCAGGGGGAGAAGCTCAGAGCTGTCCCAAGGACCCTGCCCCTCACCCCTGCCCACCCCAATGGCACCACACCCCATCAATGCCCCCATTTCTACCTGTAGTGCTCTGGGGCATGCTTGTCTGTCAGCACCTGAAGGTAGATGGACTGGGATCGCCTCTTGATGCACCAGTTCTGGGGGAACAAGGTCCCATGGGTGAGACAGGCAGGAGACCCCAGATTCTGACATCCATCAGAACCCCCCAGGGCCTGGCACCCACCAGGATTGGCCCTTCTGGCTACAGGGGGATGAGGGCAACAACGCTGTGTTTGTTATTGTAGGGTCTCCCAGGAGCCTACAAATGTGGTTCAAATGGATTGGGAGCATTGGGGAATGTTTGTTTTTGGAGGGTCTCTTGGGGCTGTAGGATGTGCAATGGTGGGGTCCTCCAGGTTCAAGTGAAGTTGTTATAGTGGGAGGTCTCTGGCAGAGATGGGGGAATGTGGTTGTTATTGTAGGGTCCCCAAGAGCACACAGGCTGTGGGGGGTGGTCCAGTGGATAGTGGGGGTACCTGCAGAGCCCAGGAGCTGCTCATAGCCACAGACACCACCTCACCTGGGCGAAGGCAATGAAGAACAGCTGGTCGTGGGTGTACTTCAGGTGGTGCAGGGGGTGCTCGGGGCCATGCTCCCGCACCCACTTCTGGTAAGCCTGGAGAATAAGAGGCGCCAAACTCTGCCACAGAACTCCCAGCAAACAGGACTGCCATGGCCCTGCCAAGGCTGTGACACCCCAGGGTGGGGGACACTCACATAGTAGGCGAGCTTGAGCCCCCCCATGTCAGCGATGTTCTCCCCCAGCGTGTGTTTGCCATTCACCTGCCAAGAGAGGAGCGACATGGGTTGAGCAGAGATGTCCCCTGTCCCCATGGTGGCATGAAGACAGTGCCTCAGTTTCCCCCTCAGGGCTCTGAGGGTGTTCCCAGCTGAGATGTGTTGAGTGTTGGGGTCCCTGGGCATCGTTGTTGTGAGGTCTCACCCTCTGGTTGTAGACAGTGAAGTTGTCGTAGAGGTTGACAATGCACTGTGCCTTCTTTAGGAACTTGCTGTAGGACGTCTCTGTCCACCAATGCACCAGGTTCCCATGTCGGTCGTACTGTCCCCCTGCAGGCACCACTACTGGTCATGCCGAGGGAGCTGGGTGGCCCCAGGACCCCCTCTCCCACCCCAGCAGGGTGGGGGTCTCTCACCCCAATCATCGTAGCCATGGGTCAGCTCATGCCCGATGATCGTGCCGATCCCACCATAGTTCAGCGACCTGCCAAGGGGAGAAGTGGTCACCCCAGGAACTTTCCCCACCCAAAGCCCTGCCCTGGCCCCCTCCCCAGCCTCACACTCACTGCGGGAACTCAGGATCATAGAGGGTCGGTTGCAGGATGCCAGCAGGGAACACTGGGGACAGAGGACAACATTGCAGGGAGAGGACAACCCTTTTCTACCCCCCAGCATCCCCTGGTGCCAAGGGACCCCACATTGTGCCCCCATCCAATGCTGGGCGATGCCTCACCCATCTGGTTCTTGTTGGGCAGGTAGTAGGCATTGAGGGCCTGGGGGGGCAGGAGCCACCTGCAAGGAGAAATGGAGGCTGTGAGGACATGGAGGGACAGGGAAATGCCACCCCCTAGCACAGCAAGGACGCCCCATGGCCCCCCTCCCAGGTAGAGTGATACCCACGCAGACTTGTCCACCTCCTGACGGATCTTCTTCACTGAGAGCTTGATGCTGAAGGCGATGCTGTTGAGGATGTTCTTGAAGTAGGTCTTCTCATCCACCTCAAACTGTGGGGAGCATGGCCATATCAGAGGGGACTCCAGCCCCAAAGTCCAGCCCCATGAAGTGTGGGGAGCAGAGCTAAGGTGTCCTCCCACCCCTATGAGCCTTGGGGACAGAGTTGTGGTGTTATGCTGGATGGGGTACAAGTGCTACTGTGTCCCCATCACCTCCCTGGAGTCCCTGGGTCATCAGGGGTAGGGGCACCTCCAGTCCCTGCCAAGAATGGGGTGCAATGTGAGGAAAGGTTCCACCTATGTGGCTGTGGTCATGCAAGTGATGGAGCTGGTGATCTATCAGGAGGTGGCTTGTATTGAGGTAGTATCTTCCCATCCTGGTCTGCCTGCACCTCTAACTAGCCAGACGTAGGGCCCATCTCCCACACTGTGTGCCCCTGTGTGCCCCTTGCCTCATACTCCTTGTCGATGGCCTCTGGCTTCAGCAAGAAGTCGGGGTACCCAATCATCACCATCATGTACTGGAGCTGTGGGCAAAGCAGGCGGCAGGGTCAGGGCCCCTGTCCCACATCTCCCCATGGGGACAAAGACAGGGGAACATGCTGGGGGCTGCCACCTTGGCCCTGGCAGCTCTCCGTGTCTCCTCATCCATCCAATCCAGCTCATCCAGGCGCTGGTCCAGGATGTATTTGATGTCCTCCACCAGCTGCTGCACCTACAGTGGGTCACCACGGGTGGTGGGATGATGTTCCAACCACCCACCTGCAGGGTGGCACCTTGGCAAGGGGACAGGAAAGCACCTACCTTGGCCTTGCTGGCAGAGGAGAAGTACTCCTCAACAAAGAGAGCACCCAGGGCCATGCCAAAGTGCTTGTTGGCCTGGCTCAGGCAAACCTTGCCCAGCTCCAGCTGCTTCTCATTGCCCTCCATCTCTTTGGAGAGCTCATGGATAGCATCACGGAAAGGGGTGGAGAGGTGCTCACTCAACACCACCACAATGCGCCACAGCATGTAGTTGTGAAGGATCCTGGGGAAATAGAGTGGGATCAGGTCCCTTTTGGGCATGGACCAGAGTGGGGACACCCCAGCATGGAGTACCCATGTCCCATGGCACCCAGGAATGAGGTGGCTCTGTGGAAGTCCCTGCAATGTTCATGGCACGGTGCAGGTCTGGCAGCGTGATGGCTTTGTTGGCATCCACAATGGGGAGGTCTAGGTGGGGACTCATGATGCTGCCCTCCACCAAGGTTTTGAGGGTCCATCCACAGCTCCCCATGTGCCCACCCCATTGTGCCTTACCACCCCCTCACCTGCTGGGTGTCACACGGATGAGGTCAGACACCTTGTACATGTAGTCGGTGGCCAGCAGCACCACCTCTTCATCCTCTGAGAAGTTGTCATGGAAGATGCGGTCCAGCAAGCGCTTCCACTTGAGCTGGCAGCAAGAGGTACATCAGGGTGGGGACCCTATCCATGTCACTGGGCTTTCAGCCTCCACCAACCCTTCCCGTGGGACCGAGTCTAGCCCTAACACTGCACCAAGCACCCAGGGAAGTGCAGGATGGACTCATCACCATCCAGAGAGCATTGATTTGGGGGAGCAGTGCAGAATATTTCTAGGCACATAAGGGCATTGCACCACAGGGCTCTTCTTACCGGGGGACATGGGAGTGGCAGGACTGGAGCAAGAGCACAGGGACAAGCAGGGGGGCACAGGGCAGGCAGGATATGTGGGTAGTAGGGTGCTAGTGGGGGGGAACGCACCGTGGGGGTGATGCGCTGCAACTCGCCCAGAGTGACTTTGTGGTACATGCTGCTGACGTCCCTCCGCACATCGTCGTACTCGGACACCGTGATCTGCATGGGGTGGGTACAGTTCTAACCTCCCCACTTCCCATCCAGGGGAGTTGGCATGGGGATAGGCACAGCTCTGGGGCAAGAAAGGCTGTGGGCCCGCATCCACCATGGCTCGCTGCCCCACTGGGAGTCCCAAGGGCTGGACACAAGGTCCCTCAAGGCTGGAATTTGTGTTCCCCAAGATAAGGGCATGGGGCCCTCCAGGAGCTGGGGTACCCAAGGGCTGGGCATGGAGGTCCCTCAAGGTTGGGACCCAGGTTCCCTAAGATATGGGCATGGGGTACGTAAGAGCCTTGAGTGGGTTCCCAAGGACGGGGAATGGAGCTCCCTTAGAGTGGAACTGGGAGTTCCCAACGTGATGAGGCTGGGGTCCCTGGGAGTTCCATGGACCAGACATGAAGGTCTCTAGGGCCTTAGAGTGCAGATGTCCAAGGGGATGGAGTCCTCAAGGGCAGGGCAGGGGCACCCCAAACCTAGGACAGTCACCCCACTCACATTGGCGAGATGCTGCTCCAGCTGGAGGATTTCCTGCGCCTTTTGCTCGACATGCTCAGCCCCCAGGAGTGTGAGCAGCCTCTCCATGAAGACACGGTAGGCAGCCAAGATCTATTCCAAGGGAAGAGACGTGTGTGCCACCTGTGCTGTCCCCTGTCCCCCTTTGTCCCCCACTCCTCACCTTCTCACTCTCCTCATCCTGCCCCAGGTACAGGGTGCGCTCAGGCAGTGTCAGCCCATCCTGGTCAATCTGTGGAGAGATGGGGGCAGGGGGTGAGCAGAGCTCCAGGGTGGGTGGGGAGCTGCACTGGTGGCAGGGCACCCCCTGACACCCCAAATGGTGGCCTCACTCCTTTGTGCAGGATGCCCCATGGGGAGCACAAAGATGGGTAATGCTGCACAACCGAACACGTCGCAAGCCTGCACCTTCCCCATCACATGGACCCAAAGCCTTTCTCTGTGACACACGCTCCCTCTAGTGTACACGCACACTCCTTCAGCATAGCCGCTCTCCTTTCCATCCCCTGCCTCACACACAGTCACACACACACCTACACACTCACATCCCTCATCCGCAGCACCACCAGGCATGGGGACCAGGGAGGCTTCATGCCCACCAGTACCACTGCCATGCCGATCATCTTGTCCCCATCATGCCATCCCCATCCTCACCATGCCATCTCCATCCCCACCATGCCATCTCCATCCCCACCATGCCATCACCATTGCCATCATACCATCATCATCCCCACCATGCCCCCGTGGTGTCCACCCTCATGTCCCCCCATGCCGACCACTGTTCCATTGCTGTGCCCCACAGCCATGCCATCATCATGCCCACCGTGATGTCCCCACCATGCCACTGCCATGTCCCATCTGAGCTCACTGAAGATGCTTGAGGCTTGGCCACTTGGACAGAGCCCACCCATGCCCTGATCGCACCATAGGGTGAGGGACATGGGTGCCAGGAGTGGGACAGCCTGTCACAGCAGTGTCACTGGGATGAAGGTGGCAAGGTGTCCTCACCCGGATGACATAGCGGGAGGTGTTCCTGTCATCTAGGCTGACAGTGAGCGAGAAGAGCACGGCGGCACTGTAGACCCCCTGCGTCTTGTAGAGCAGCTCGTTGAGGTCTCCGCTACCCGGCGATGCGTCCCATCCACCACACTCCCCGATCACCTCTAACATGGGCCGCGGCCCCAAACGGTCAATCTCAGCCCGGTTGAGGCACGAGCGGAAGAACTCTTTCACCTTCCTCTCAGCTGATGTGGGGGCACGGCGGCGCACGGGGCGGCTCAGCAGCGCCCGCAGCTTGGCCTCGTTCTGCTCAGCGATGGCCCCAATGGTGCCATACACCAGTTTGTCCTCAGGGATGCCATGCCGACGCAGCCATCCTCCACAGGCAAAGGAATAGAAATCCTGGCAGGGGTCGATGGTGGCATCCATGTTGGCACTAAGGAAGCGTGACGCTCGTAGGAAAGCCTTCTTCTCCTGGCAGCCCTCCAAGCAGTAGCTGTCCCCTTCAGCCGCCAGGTACTTGAGCACCAGCATGCACGTCAAGATGACACAGAGCCCGGCAGCAAACACCAGCCCTGAGAGCAGGCAGATCTCCCTGCGGCTCCAGCGTGGCAGCCCCCCACCGCCACTGCGCTTCTTGGTCCCAGCACCCAACTGGAGAGCAAAGCCATTGGGCAGCGTGCCGCTCTGGTAGCGGCTCACGTACTTCACCTCCTGGAACTCGTCGTAGTGGGCGGTCAGTGAGTAGGTCTTCTCCATAGTGGGGGCTACAAGTGGGGCTCATGGACCCCAGTTCATGCTGGAGGTGTCCAGGTAGGTAAGATGCTCCTGGAAAATGCAAAGGATGTGGTGTAGGGCGGAGCAAGATGGGGGATGTTTCTTGCCGTCATCTCCCATGTCATTGTCCCCAGCACTGCAACACGCTGGTGGCCTTGATGACCCTAATGCCAGGAGCTCAGTGGCATCCCAGCCCTGCTGCTGTCCCCTTTGTCCCCGCCTAGTGTTGGGGCAAGGTTCCACCTGCACCCAGCCCATGGCTCCATCCCACCCACCTAGAGACAGCACTCCAATTGCAAATGCAGAGTGATCCAGGGAGCTCAGCATCACACCGCACCCCATGGGATGAGGGGGTTACAGGGCTGCCAGCCCCTCCAGGTGGGGTTCTGAAGGGGAAGAAGGGCTCCAGGGAGATTTTGGGGGAGGAGGGCACTGCACAGGGTTGGGTTGGGTGGTTGCACACTGGGTTGCATTGCCTTGCACTGCGTCGTGTCGCGTCGTGCCGTGTTGCATTGGGTTGGGGTGGGTCGCGGTGTGCTGCGTTGCAGTGCGTTGTGCCCGATCGTGTTGCATGCAGCGCACTGCGTGTGTGCAAAGTTAGCTCTTGTCTGGAGGGGTCCCTGCATCCCCCACAACCCCCAACAACCCCTCTCCGCTAGCCGGTACCCCGTGGTCTCTGTTCTGGAGATGGGGGGGGCTCTGCACATGGGGAGAAGAGGGATAGAGGGTGGGGAGGACTTCAAAAGGAGACCCCAGTCCTTGCTCAGTGCACACTGACACCAGATTTGCAGGTGTGGGCAGGACATGCTGGAGACAAAGAGCTGCTCGGTGGGGGTGTGGACCATATTGCTGCAGCAGGACCCCCTCAGCACTCCCAAAGCCCCACTGCCTCTACTCCCTCTCAGCAACTTAGGTGAAGTTGTGCCTGGGCATCACAGCCCTGTGCCGGGGAGAGGCTGTGTGGCTGCTGCTGCCACCGGAAAGTTTGTGGGGTGAGCGGTGAGCACGGAATGGGGGGGGGGCTGCGAGGGCTGCAAGGAATGAATGGTCCCTGGGATGGTCCCCGGGATGCTGGAGGGATGCTCAACCAAATGCTCGGGGCTGCTCAGGGGATGCTCGGGAGTGCCCAGGCAATGCTTCTCAGGATGATCTGGGGATGCTGCCCAGGATGCTCGCGAGGAGCTCGCCGCGGTGCTCGGGGGATGCTCGAGGGACGCTCGGGAAGTGCTCCCCGGCATATTCGAGGGATGCTCACGGGATGCTCACCGGTAGGATGCGGAAGGGTGCTCGGATCTGCTCGGGAGATGCTCGCCGGGATGTCCGGGGGTGCTCGGGGGTGCGTCCCTCTTGCTCACCGCGGCACTCGGGGGCTGCTCCAGGCTGTGCTCGGGGGATGCTGCTGGGGATGCTCTTGAGGTGCTGCCCGGGATGCTCGGGGAGTGCCCGGGGGGTGCCCACCGCCGTGCTGGGAGATGTCCGCAGGATGCCCCGGCGCTGCTGTCGGGCCGGTCCGGCGGTGCCCGTCCGGCTGCGCGCCCCGTGCCGAGCTGAACGGAGCTGCGGGGCTGGAGGGAGGGAGGCAGCGGGGCGGGGAGGGGGTGGCGTCTCCAGCCCGGCTCTCCCGCAGGCCAGGCTCCATTAACGAGATTATTATGCAAATAGAGCAGCCTTGTGCCACCCGCCTGCCTTACCTCATCCCCGGCGGCGGGGAGGCAGGGCAAGGGGAGGGCGGGGGGATGCCCGGACCCCCACCCCGGGGGCACTGGCATAGGATTGGCAGTGCCACCAAGGCTGGCATCGCTGTGTGGGGACGCCGGTGCCACATCCGACTGCCTGGTACATAGGGTGGGCACTGCCCTTAGGCACATCGCGACTGTCGGACCCCTCTCCGTGCGGTGCCTGAACACCTCGGGGTGTCCGTCCCGTCCTTCCAGGGGGGATGCAATGGGATGGGCAACAGATGGAGCTTGGGAGGCTCCAGGTGAGAGAGAGTGGGCATGGGGGTGGCACAGGAGGGGGGTATGCTCACTCAGACACACACACGCACACACACGAAGGTCCAGGAATATTAAACTGCATTGCAGATAAATCCCCAACATAAATATTGTGAGCTGCTCTGCCATTGGGGGGGGGCAGCAGAGAGATTTATGGCCCATCCATTGCACAGCCCAAACAGCAGCTGCAGACCCCCAGCCCCACTTAGCCATCCTGGGTACCATGGCACCTGAATCCCACACAGTTCTGGGTTCCCGGGGTGAGCACTGGGTCTTCCTGGTGCTGGGGTGGGTGCTGTGCCATGCGGCATGGGGACACTGCTTGGCATGGGAACTTGTGGCTCAGCCGTGGGACACACTCATGCACACTCACACCACCTCTCAGTGACAGTGATGCTTTCCTTGGCCACATACTGTGCTCCACTAACCCCACCAGATGCCTCCAACTGGCCCCAACAGGGCACAGGAGCATCCAAACCCAGCACCCAGACCCATGGGTGGGCAGGGGATGCCCAGCCCTGCTGCTCACCAGGGGAGGACGAAGAGTCCCAGACCTGCTTGGCACTGTGGTGGGAGCATGACAGATGCATACAGAAAAAGGGGGTGGTGGGGGGGGTAATGTTATTAACAGCCCTGGGTATTGCTCCAACAGGGCCATAAAAATTAAAGGCGTGTGGATATAAAAGAATGGATAAATCTGAGCCGGCCGCAGAGTGTTGCGGCGTCCCCTGGGGGGTGGCAGCTCCAGAAAATGGGGTACAGTGAGCATGGGATGGGCACTGCATGTAGATAGATCCTGGGGGTCAGGCAGCACCCATCCCCGCTGCAAAGTGCAATGCTCCAGCAAAAAATGCTGTGGGCAGTGCCAACCTGTGGAGCTGGTGCTGCAGAGCAATGGGCTGCTCCTAAGGCAGGGCTGGAGGGAAAAGGGGTTGCATTGGCTGGTGGCAGACATGGGGTGGTCCCTTCTGGGGTGCCCACAGCCCACGCACCCAGCCTGGCCCCGAGGATGGTGACAGCACCCCTGTGCCATGCACCCTGGTTTGGCCCAACCTCGTGGGTCTGGGGGTCCTGCAGCCCCCAGCTCTGACCCCCCCTCCCCGCCAGCCCCACAGGCCACCCCGCCAGCATCCTCATTTTCCCTGAGATTAGCTGCGGCGCGGGAGCCCCTGCGCACCGCCAGCAGGTGACAAATAAGATTTTTCCACTCTCCCGAGCACCCGGCATGGGTCTGTCATTGAAAATGCAAAGCAGCGCAGTGCCAACCTCTGCCGCTCGCCCTCCCCTCCGCCCGTCCCTCGGTGCCCACATGGCTGAAGCCACCGCCGCTGCTGCTGGGACCCCAAAATGCCATTCACTCCCGACTGGGTGTGAGCCATGGGTGCCCTCGTGATTGGTGCAGCAAGGTCCTTGGGGGGTCTTAGGAAGGGGATTGTCTGGGGGTGTCAGTCCAGGTTGGTGTTGTGTCCCTTGGGTGGGAGAGTGACATGGGGGGGTGGCTGCAGGGGATCTCCGTCACCTGGGTCATTGTATCCCAACATTGGTGCCAGGCTCTCCCAAGTGATAGCAGCATGAGGGTTTGCCCTCGGGGTGAGCACTGCCCCACATACCTATCCCAAGTGACCCCCATCCCAGTTCCCAGTGGAGGAGAACGGCAGTAGTGCCTCACCCCAGAGCTGAGCACATCCACCCAACACTCATTACCCAAACCCCTCCATCCCCCAAGCCCCTGTTTCCCTCCCCCAGACCCCTCAGTCCCCCCCAGGCCCAGCCCTGGGCCCCCTTATCCCACACCCCCCAGGTTGAATACAGCCCCGCAGCCCCATCCCTGAGTCCCCCCCTCCGCTATTGTTACAGGGTTGCCTCTGCCTCTGTTTGTGAAATTAATTCGGAGGTGGAGAGGGAGAATTATGTAAAGTGTGGTTATTCTGGAGCGGCGGGGGAAGCGCGGCTGATGGCAAAGTGCCTTTTTGTGTGTTTAATATGCATTTTTTTTTCCAGCGGTGCATTTTCAGGCGGGTAATTTGCTGTCTTTTCAGACCCCGATCAGTATCATTTCTCCGGCAATGACAGCTTTTATTTGCTCTGAAATGAATGCTGCGAAATTTCCAAGAAATAGCCGAGGCCTCATTGCCTGCCCACCCCCGCGGGCACCCCACAGCCACGGCCCCATCCAGCGCCAGCACCGTGCACACCCGTGTGCACACCCTATGTGTGCTCACACATCCATGTGCACACCAATGCACATGCCTGTACCCTCACACCTAGCCCCCCCATAGGTGCAGACATGGCTCCCACTGTGCACTGTGGGGGGTTCCTGATTACGGTTCCTCCGTGCATCCCCTCTCACTTGCCACAGCCCAGCTATTGGGGAAACTGAGGCACGGATGGGCGCTTTCACCCCAACCCTTGCCACAGGGCAGGTGGGCGTCCCCCAACCCCAGTGCCTGGCACTGTCCCCGTGGCCCATTCAGCACCTGGGGAGCACCCAGGGTGAGCCAAAGGCTGGTGGTGCCAACAGCAGGGACAGAGGGCGCTGGGACTGGGAACAGCCCTGGGCACCAGGAACATGGGTATGGGCAGCTGTGGGGGTGCAGAGGATGTGTGTGCGAGGAGGGAGGAAAGGATGCTGTTTGTGTAGGTGTGCATTGAGTGGGCGTTGTGCGATACTGGCTTTGCAGCATGCTGTGTGCATGTGTGCACGTCTCGGTGTGTGCACGTGTGGGACTGCGTCAGCCCCCCGGCCACCTCCTGGTGCATGTGCAAGGTGTGCAGGGCCACACGTGGCCGTGCGATGCTGCGCGTGCCAGCACCCATGTGCCATGCTGGATATAGGGGTGTGTGTGCCCAGCACGTGTGCACCGCCCCACATGTGATGAACGGTGTTACGGTGCTGTGTGTATAAGGCATAAACCCCCAAACGTTGCACTCTAATACAAAGCCCACTGGGGGTCCCCACCTCCCTGGTGCCAGGGCCTGGCACAGCCAAGGTTAACTCTGCCAGAGGCCGGTGGCGTGGCACGGCGAAGCTTTAATTTAATGAAGTGTGAGGCTTTTTTATGGGCTTTTAATTACGTGGTGATAATTAACATTACCGGCTGCCGGGTCCCGCTGGTGCCCGGCTGCCCTGTGCCAGCTCCTGACTGTAAATAAATGCAGTGGGCAGCTGGAGCCGTGTGGTGCCCACGCTGAGGGACCAACCTCCCACCTCCAGCAGCAAAGCCAGCCCCAAGTCCTGCTGGGGGGGCACAACCCCCTGCTAGAAGTGGGGAGCAATGCAGCGCCCCTCTATTTCCCCAGGGAGCACCCAGGTATATAGGTTTTCCAGCCCTCTGGCTGAGCACAGCTGCCTGACGGCACCGTGGTGGTGATGGGAGTGGGAAGCAGAGGCTTGCTGTTAACCCTCCCCCCCACACACAGCCCCTGGCCCCAAGCAGCCTCCACACCCATTTGGGCTAATAGGAAGCAATTCATCAGGCAGCACCCGGGCGCACTGCCCACCTGCCAGGCACCCAATAGATTTATCGCCATCACCCAGGCAATTTCCTGCCCTCCCCCAGTCAATATAGTAGGGTAAGGAGATGGGAGGGGGAGCAGCATGGGGAGCAGCATGGGGAGCTGGGGGTCAGGGCAATGCCACTCCGCCCCTGCTCCCTGTAGGCACAGGGATATAATGTCCCACACGGGCAACCCCTCCCACTGTCATTTCCCCCTCTCTGGGGGCAGCAGGACCCCCCACCCCATAGGGTCACACATCCACGAAGGGCTGCCCCCTCCTTCCCCAGCCTCAAGCAGGGAACTCAGGCGCACGGGCTCCCTTCCCCCAACCCCTTCCCATTTAATTTTCCCTAATGAAAGGCACGGAGGATGGCGGGGAGCTGGGGCACCAAGGTCGAGGCTGCCTTTAATCAATCCCCGCTGCTGGCTGGGTGCCCGGAGGAGCCTGCGGAGGAGAGCACTGGGAGAGGGCTGCAGGCAAAGGGCTCCCAGTAGCAAAACGGGACCCCCCCCAAGGACCTCAGAGAAAAGGCACAGTGAATGCATTAAGTGCCCGGATCCCGCCAGAGCAGCTTTAAATGCTGTGCCTCCCCCCAAAAACCCAAACCCCCTACTCTCCTCCTAGCACAGCCCCTAGAACAAGGCCTGCAAATGGGAGTCACGGCCAGGGCCAGCTCCCCCCAGGCCGTGCCCAGCCCGAAGCTGTAAGGCACTGACTGCAGGAGGGTTGGGGACACAGGGACAATCCTACAGCTGGGTGCTGGTGACAGCGCTCACCCCATGCACCAGCACAGTAGGGCCAAGGTCGCGGGTGAGCAGCTCCAGCTGCCGCAGGTACAGGGGGTACAGACCAGTGTCGGCCGGAGGCCGTGGCAAATAGAGGAAGCGGACAGCAGGCGCCGGGCCCTGCTCCAGCACCATCTTGTTGGCGGCACAGACGTACTCATCCGACACTTGGGTGGTGTTGGGTGGGAAGTTCACCGCCGCCTCCTCCTCCTCAGCGGGCGCCGGGCCGCCTGGGGGTCCCCGTGGGGCCTGCCAGTGCAGGCGGACCACCCCATCCCACGGCACCAGCTGGATCTGGGCCTGGATGCGCAGGTCCTTGAGGAGCTGGCGTAGCTTGTCCTCCTGCGCGTGCGGCATCGCGCCCGCCTCCACGCAAAGGAAGAGGCGCAGGCGGGCCCGGCGCCAGGCCCGCGCCATGTTGAGCACGCAGGCCATCTGCAGCAGGAAGAGGCTGCACGTGTCGGCATAGCGGGCGCTGTCGGGCCGTAGCAGGTTGACGGGCCAAACGTGGATGGAAGGCGGAGGGCTGGCAGCCCGGCGCAGCTCCCACACCTTGTCCAGGCTCTCCAGGTGTCGGACCAGCAGGACGTTGCGGAGCATCTTCAGGGCGTCAGCCACGATGCCTACGTACTCACGTGGAGACAGCAGCTTGGGGGCGGCGGCGGCCCGCAGTGGGGGGAAGCCCAAGGGCAGCTCCTCGCGGGCACTGGTGAAGGCAGGGTGCTGGGCCAGGCTGTCCTGTGGTGTTGCATCATCGTAGAAGCCCAGCACCAGCGTGTTGGGGCGCATGCCGCCTGAGGAAAGATCACCAAGGTCTGGAGTAGAAGAGAAGGATAGGACCCTACCAGCCCCACAGGTACCCCCAAGCCCCAGCTAGGCTTTGACACTGCTCATCCAGGTACCACCAAGACCCACCATAGCCCACAGCAGTTACTTCCAATCTCCCTTTGGTATTGCCCATCCAGGTGCCTTCAAACCCCACAGCATGACCCATCCTAGATGCCTCCAAGACCCAGATAGGCTTTGGTACTGCCCATCCAAGTGCCTCCAAACCCTTCAGCATGACCCAGCCTAGATACCTCCAAGACCCAACTTAACTTTGGCATTGCCAAGTGCATTAAAAACACCTGGTGTGGACACTGCCCACCCGTGTCTTCAAGTCCCAGCTTGGCTTTTGCACTGCATACACACAGGTGCCTCCAAGCCCCAACCTAGCTTTGCAGGGTGTCTCCACAGCCCTCAGCACTTCTCACTCCACAGGGATGGTAGGGTGGACCCCCACCAATGCCCAGCCCAGTGACACTCACCAAGGCCAGAGGTGAAGAGGAGCTGCCGGACGCCGTGCCGCACCGAGGGCGCGAGGGTGAGGCTGATGAAGGCCTTGACATTCAGCTTGTCCACCAAGCTCAGCCATGAGTCCTGCTGCGGCTGCAGCGGGTCTGAGGGCAGTGTGTCTGGGTGGGAGGACAAGGACAGCATGATTCATGGGGCTCCCCGTGCTGGGGGTCTCCCTGATGTCCCCACAGCTCCCCAGCATGGCACTGAGCACTCCTAGCACCATTTTCCTCCTGAGCAGCCCCATCACCTCAGCACACATGAGCATAGGGAAGGCATAAGCAAGTGCTTCCAGCCAGAGATATGAAATTAAACATAAATATATAAAAAATACTTAGACAGCCCCATCCCCCTCCCCAGTTTCAGGCCATTAGTCACCACGGCAACAGTGATGGGGGGGAGCGGAGCCCATGCATCCGCTGGGGGCGGAGATGGCCATGGTGGGGTGAGTACGTGTGTGAAGGAGCACACGTGTAAATGAACGTGGAAACACATCTGAAGCATATGGATGTACAGCAGCAAACATGAAATGAGGACGGACACAGGAACACACGTGTGCAAGGCTGTTCCAAGAGTGCACAAAATGCCCACACTTGCTGGGTGTGCATAAGACCAGTGGAGTTGGGGTGGCACATGCCATTTTTGCGTGCCTGTGCCAACATGCAGGAGCTCCATGTGTATGTGCAAAGATGAAAGTGAGTAGGATACATGTGTGCACACAAATTATGGGACAGAGATAAGTCACCCACATCCCTTACACTATGCCAAGCTGTGGGTATGTCCAAAATGCTGTTATCTCCCTCCCTGGGTCCAACATGCCCAGCTGGGAGATGGTGTCACCCAAGCCAGGGAGCAACGCTGAGGGCCACAGCATCACAGAAAGGGACAGAGGCCACCAGTGCTGGGACAGAGCAGATCCTCACCCAAGTCCTGTAGCTCCACATGGCCGAGGACATAAAGGCCACTTTTCTTGAGGTCATTGACAAAGTCAATGAGGCGGGCACTGCCCCGCGGGTTCTGCACCATCAGCAGCATCTGTGGGCGCCAGAACTTGACATGGTCCTTCCTCACATCCAGCATCAGCAGGTACTTCCGCACCTGGGTGGAGGGAGGGAGGCAGGTAAGGATTCCTTCAACATGCCATCCCATGGGGATGCCAGCCCTGAGGACACACAGCTGGGACAGGACTGCCATAGGGATGCCAGCTCCAGGGACGTCAGCTCTCCAGCCCACAGTGGGTGAGAAGAACAGGACTCACCTGGTGGAAGATGAGAGCCTGGCTGATATAGCCCCAGGTGCTGCTGGGTGAGAGGTAGTGGAGGGCGAGGAGGAGGATGAGGAGGAAGCCCAGGCTCGCTGAGGCCGACACGGGGCTGATGAGGAACATCATGACGCAGCAGCCGGCGATGCCCAGCAGGCACGTGTGCCAGGTGAAGTAGCGAAAGGTGGGCCTGAAGCAGGGAGAAAGGGATATCTAAATTAGCCAGCATGGCTTATGGGCTCCTTGCAGCAGGGAGGTCAGCCCAAATGAAGCTTGGCCTGTGGTTTTGTGCCACTCGCTTCATGTCAGTCACATAGACTGGCTATGGGCAACCCACATCAGGCACAGGCAAGTTGGCATTACCTCTGTCCTCATCAGTGACACCATATAGCCCCTGGCACTCAGTCGTGCTCAGCTGGCCCAGGAAATCCCCAATGAGAGGCAACAGGCATGTGCCAGGCTGTCAAGAGGATCGTGAACTAATTACACTGGGGATAACCACAGCCCACATCAGGGCTGAGCAAGGCAATTTCCATCCCCATCAGCTCCTTTCAAGGCTTGAGGGAAGGACGGCCTGGAAATGGCACCCAGGAAAAGCCACCCCAAGCCCCCATCTCCCCTTGTGACAGGTTTGGTGGCACAGACGGTAACGGCACAGAAGGGGGACTGGGCACTCCTCTACTGTAAGGCAAATACTTCATGAACGGAGGGGAGATGGCACCACGCAGGGCACTGGGCAGACCCACGCTGCCTGCCCCTGGCAAACAGGGATGACTTGAGGCAGCGAGGATGGCCTGGGGGTGGGCAGAGCTGGGGGGCACACAGCAGCACCAACAAATGAATGCAGCACCCACTCATCCCAGCACAGGGAAACGGAGGCGGGAAGGCGAGATGCTGTTATTTTCTCTAATTGTTGTTTTTGCTGAAAGGTAATTAAAATCCTTTTCCGCTGCACTTGATGGGAGACCTCAATACGGGGGGGGGAGGGGAGCACCGAAGCGTGGGATGGGCGAAGGGCCCTTTGCCACCCACCCCCACAGCCTCCCCGCAGGCACCAGTCCATGCCTGTCTGTGCCCCACATCCTCAGGCACAGGGAGGGGGAACATAGGCTGAGCTGGGGGGGGCGCTGTACCCAACCCAGGTCCCCTCAACCACCCTGCCTTGCTCCCCCCAGCTTAGGGCAGCCCCGCACCCACTGCCCCACGCTGGGGCTGCCTGTCACACACTGTCCTTCCTGGAAGATCTTCTCCTCCCCCCTTAGGCAGGATCCCCCATCCTCCCCCTTTCCTTGTTAGTTTAATTAGCGCTAATGGAAAGTGGGCTCCATCACCGCTTGGCGAGCTGCCTGGGGGATGCCGGGCGGCACAGCCTATAAATTACCTCTGGAAAGCCTACAGGGAGGGGACCCAATGGTGCTGCATTTATCTGTGCCCGCTCAGTAACACAGTGCCAGGGTATGGGAGTTGTCCCCTTCTGCTTTCTGAGGGGTCTCTGCCCCCCTAATGCTCAAGGAGAGGGTGGTCTGCTCTGTGCCCTCTAGGCAGATGGATGGACAGACGAGTGGGTGGACAGCCCATCACAGAGCAGGCAGGAGGTACCTGAAGTTGGGGGCCGATGCCCACTCCAGTGCCAGGCAGGCCAGGTTGACAGTGGCATAAACCAACAGGAAGAAGGTAGTGACAACCCCTGCAATGGTGTTGAGCTTCCCAGAGAAGAGCACCAGCTGAGAGGACAGCACACAGGTCACAGCGTGTAAACAAACCAGGGAAGTCCCATAATGGGGCACACAGCATGGGCACAAAGCCCAGGGACTGAGACAGGAGCATCACCACTAAACTCACCTGTACCACCAGCCAGGAGAGGATGACTGCCATGATGGGGTTCCCACTTGCAGATGTCTTCTTGGCAAGCGCCAGCGCCCGGCCTGCAGGCAGAGTGAGCAGGTTGGGCAGGCACAAGGCAGCCCAAAGGCCACCAACTAGCTTGGCCATGAGCCCTGCCCCCATCCTGAGTGCTGGGGTTGGGGCAAGCGCGAGGGCACAGTGGGGACCCAAGTGCTGGCATCCCTACAGGCAGACTTGTGTGCAGGCATGTCCCCAGCCTGGCAGAACCAGGGTATGCTCTACAGACCCCACATCATCTGCAGGGGCACTGCCAACCCCAGGGTGGAGTGGGTATTGCCGGGTAGAACAGAAAAGGAGCCTTGACACCCCAATCCCACACTGATCCACAGAGCATCATCACCCCAACCACAAGGGGAGTTCATTTTGTGGGAACAGCCCTGGCACCATTTGGGTTCTGGCTGATGTCAGCACGCTCCAGGCACTCACCAAAGAGATCATCCCGTGCCAGGGCATACAGGATGCGGGATGCCCCGATGAGGTTGCTCATGGCTGCGGAGAGCGTGGCAGCGTAGATGCCAACCGTGACCAGAGGTGGGAAGATACTGATGTCACGCAGGAAGCCATAATCTTTCTGCAGGAGGGTCCTGGAGAGGAACACGCACATGGTGGCACTCACCTTGGCTCATGCCAATACCAATAACCCCAGAAAGGAACGGTGGCTGTACCTGTTGCAGGTGGCACACATGAGGAAAGCCAGCAGGTTGTAGACGAGGTAGGTGAAGAGCACAGCAGAGATGGTGCCCCGCGGGATGGAGTAGCTCGGGCGCTTCAGGTCCCCTGTGGGCAGAACAGCAGTGTCACCACCCTGTAGGTGCAGCACTCCCAGCACCATTCAGCTCCATCCCAGTGCCACCCTGATCCCTACCTGACATGTTGGAGCCTGCCATGATGCCGGTGCAGCCATTGAACATCACTGCGAAGACAGTGCTGAAACTCATCATCTGCCCCGTGGTGTAGTCCACTCCATACCCACCTGCAGGACACAGGGGCACAGGCTGTGACTTGGGGTGGCACAGCACTGCCACATGCCCTCTCCTTAACACCCCTGTCCCCAAAGGAGGACCACTATGGAACAAACCACCCCATGTGCCCTCAAGCTCCCCACACCCTCCATTGAGCCCCTGCTGATGCAGAGGCAGGTGCCACCCCTCTCCATCCCAGCAGGTACAGGACCACGATGGGGACCATGGGAAGCCCTCAGTGTCCTCACCACCCAGGTTTTCTCGCAGAGTGGCAAGTGAGAAGCCCGTGAAGCTGCCATTCTCAGTCTCTGAGCTGTTGAGGTGCGGCATGTGGATGGGCACACCGAGGGGCTGCATGGCGAAGAAGCTGACGAGGATGGTGCCCAGCACACCCGCCACGATGAGGAAGATGAGGAAGGTGGCTTTGGCATAGATGGAGGCACCCACCAGGCACACGACGAGACACAGGGCCAGCAGGATGGTGCCATAGAGCAGCTCATACCAATAGCTCTGGGGGAGGACGTGGATGCCTGAACCCACTTCCTGCCCTGGGCAGAGATACACAGGGATCAGTAGGGCTCAGTGCAGGCACCAGAGGTTGGCCAAGCCATATCAGGCACAGCGCTAGGCACAGCGCTAGGGCTGCTTGGGGAAGGGATGCCCCACATCCCCTGCTATGGGGTAACTTACCTGGTGGGATCCCGAAGCTGTCCACCACCGCCTCCACCAGTCCCAGCAAGTAGAGGGCACTGCCACACACGTTGGCCAGGAAAAACATGATCCCAATGCTGCCCCCAAACTCCGGGCCCAGGGCACGACTGATCATGTCTTGGTGGAGTCAAGGGAAAGTGTCAGCAACCCAAACCAATGCCCAGCAGGCATGGATGCCCCATCACGCCCACAGCCCCACTGTGGCACCCAGGTGCCACTGAGCGTCCCCCCAGGATTTCCTGCACCCAGCAAAGGATACAATAGGCTCCTCCAGCATCCAGTGCCCCGTTGGTGGCGATGGCACACACCGACAGCACTGTCATGCCAATGATGAAGTAGGCCACCGCAAACATGGCCAGAGCTTGGTACAAGCCAGCGTGGCCCACCACGAACCCTGCCAAGGTCAACCTACAGTTAACTGGGCACAAACAACCCCACAGAGCTACCCCATCCCCATGCATGCCAGCCCAGCCACTGCCTCCAGCCTCAGGGCATCTTCCTGCTGTGCCCAAGGAGCCACACACCCAGAGAGCAAACAAGCAGGGAGGGAGGAGAAGGCAGGGTGGCCCACTGCAAATCAGGAAGCAAAAGCAGCCCAGGGAGGGTGTCCCTGTCAGCCAGGCACCAAGCCCAGCTCCAGCAGCCCCTGGGGGTTCAGTGGGACACTTGGACTCCCCCAGGTCCCTGCCTGGGGCATGGTCAGGCTGCAGGCAGCGAGCGGGACTGTGGGCAGGAAGGGGTTGCCCACAGCAGCAGTGGGAGATGCCCTATCTCAGCCACGAGATTGGCCACAGAGATGCCTAGGGGAGGGCTCAGGGAAGTGGGGGGAGCAGCAGGGAGCCCTCAGGGCTGGGTTTTCTCCCTTCATTCCAGTTTTAAAAGCTGAGGGTGGAGATAAGGGGCGACAAGAGAGCAAAGTGGGTGCAGCCAGGAGGGGTTGGAGGTCTCCGGGTCATGGAGAGACAGAGGTGTGTTTGAGGTGTGCAGGAAAGGGGGGAGGAAGCTGCCTGGGGCCCCCCGAAGTGGAGCAGTTCCTCTTCCAGGCAACTCCCCTCCCACCAGCCCCACACTTCCCCTATGCCCTCCCCATAGGTAACACCACCCCATGAGGGTCTGGGCTCAGCGTGGGGCTGGGAGTGCCTTGGAGGGCAAAGCTTGGGGGGTGGGAAGGGATGAGGGATGGGGCTGTGCCTCCCATCTCGCAGCTTGGGATATCCCATAGCCACAGGAAGGGGCTCAGGGCCCCCTCCAGGCCCCCCAGCACGCAGCCAACTCCCGCCCAAGGTTTTCCGCAGACGGAAAGCAAAAGAGGAAAAGCCTTCCCTGTTCCTGTCCGGGCCTCTGCCTGAGCTGGACCAGGGCATCCCAACACCGAAGTACCTCCAAAGGGCTGCTGCCTGCCTCTGGTTGGGCCCAGCCTGCATGCCCCTCCAAGGTCCTCCATATTGCCCAGTATCAGGCTTATAGATCAAACTGGGATCAGACTGGGAGCCAATCTGTGTCCTCCCAACAGTGTGGGAGAGAGACCCAATTCTGGGGAATGACAGCAGGGTGCAGCCCTGGGGACACCACAGGGAACAGAGAGGGCACTGGGGCGCGGCACTGAGGGATGCTCAGAGCACAGGGGTCCTGGTACTGTGGGGTGGGGGGACACAAACGCACTGGGATCTGACTTACGGAAGGGATCTGGGGGGGGCACAGGGATCCTGTCCCAGGGATAGGGGCCTTCAGACTAGGGGCGCTGGGTTCCTGCCTTGAGGGTACCACTGGAGCCCTGGGGCTGCAGACTGAAGGGGTGTGTGTTTGGGGGACATACAGCACTGGGACCCCTGACTAGGAGAGACCTGGATGGAGTACAGGGACTTCAGCTTGGGGTTGGAGGATACGGAGGGTGCTGGGAGCCCCTAAACAGGAGGGCCTGGGGGAGAGCACTGAGATTCCAGACTGGGATGCTCAGGGGAGGGCACTGGGAAGACATTGGGCGCTGAGTGGGGAGCACAGGGCGGCACTGGGACCCAGACCAGGGGGAGCAAAGGGTCCGCAGCCGGGGGAGCTCGAGGCGGGCTCTGAGGCTGCAGACAGGGGATGCCCAAGGAGGGCCCGGGACTGGGGAGTCCAGGAGATACTCACCGAGGCGCAGGAAGAGGACGACGCTGAACATGGAGAGCAGAGTGGGCACCACGACGCCCAGGAACGTGGGCAGCTTGCGGGGGGTGGCAGCGGCGGCGGCCCGGCCACATTCCCGGCCCCGCTCGTCGTCGCCGGAACCGCCGCACAGGCGGTATGTGAGCAGCGCGCTGCGCTCCGAGCTCGCCATGGCCCCTAACCTAAGTCGGCCCGGCTTCAACCAGGCCCACAGCGGCCCCAAGCGCGCCCGCTCCCCGGCCCGGGCCGCGCCGCCCCGCCCGCCGCCTCCGCACCG
>JACDJE010000006.1:630343-749931 GCA_016647715.1 Pavo muticus
CAGCGCCCGTCTGATGCTGCCCGCCCAGAGGCCCCGTCGAACAAAGGCGGCATTGAGGCCCCGAGCTGCGTCCCCAAGCCCGGACCCCCCCTCTGGGCTGGCATCTTGGCGCGACATTAATGAACTCGCCTGTTTGTGCTCCCCTGGCCCCTCTCTCCTCCCACCACCCGGGGGGCACTGTATATATCCGTGCCTCCTCACCCGCCTCGGGCACTTCGGGGCTCACCCCCTAAAACTTTTGCCCGGCTGGGATGGAGCAAGGAGGGAAGAGGACGCGGGGTGCTGTCCCCATGGTCTGCCTGTCCTCCCCCATGATGCTGCTGCTCCTACAGCTGGCTGGGGGGGCTCCCATGAGCCAGGGGCTGTACCCCATGCCAGCTAGCGTCCTGCAAGGTCAGTGCCAGCGGTGGGCACGGGGCATCATTTGGGCTTTTAGGGGGCAGCTGTAGGAGCTGGGATTAATTTATTTTATTTTTGCGGGTGGCACAAAGAGGATGCTCAGCTCCCCATCCTGCCCGCGCCACCTCCACCCGCCCATGTGCCAACCCCACGGGGAGGTGACATCACCCCAAGCAATGCCAATGTGACTGCCAGAGCATGTGCCCACCTAACGCCCATCATGGAGATACTGGGGCATGGGTGGTGGGCTGGGGGGCTTGTGGGGGGGGGTCACAGGGGTCTGAGTGAGCCCCCTGCAGCGCTGTCGAGCCGGGGGACGCTGGTGCTGGAGGCGGCACTGAGGAGCGCGCTGCTGGCACTGGAGCAGGCACTGGCTGAGCAGCAGAAGCAACGGGGTGCCTGCGGGCTCTGTGCCCCCTGCCTCTTCCCTCCCTGTGCCAACATCACCCAACGCTGCCCACGTGAGTCTCATCCCCCCGCAGCCCTACCCCATCCCCTATAGATCCTACCCAGACAATATCCCCCATAGTTGCCACCCCTATAGGTTTTACAAAAACAGTGCCCAGTCTGCTAGAGACCCTACTGAAACACTGCCCAGAGACCCTACCCAAGCAGGTTCCCATTCTCTTGAGATCCTACCCAAACTGAAACCCTACCCAAAACACTGCCAGACCCTTTCTTCCCACCCCAGATACCCCCCCAAAACATACCCTGAGACCCTACCCCACTCAAAACACAGGAGACCCTACCAAAACACAACAGCCCCACCATGCCCCCTCCCCACCTACCCTGGGATGGCCCAGGCAGAGATGGGCAGGGGGCAATGAGGACGTAAGTATACCCACAACCTCACTGTCCTTGCAGCCCCTGCCGTGCACCCCACCGTGCCCCCCAGCTGCCAGGCCCTGCTGGATGCCCAGGAGCTGCCCGAGCTGCCCCAACGCCACTGGGCTCTGAGCCAGGCGTGTTCCCCCTACCTGCGCCTGTGCCCCCCCCAGGGCACTCAGCCTGCCTGCACCCTGCTCAGTGCCCAGCGCTGCCAGCACCGCCTCCAGGAGTGCCGTGAGTGGGCACCTCCTAGAAAGGGGAGACCCTACAATAACAAATGAGGCATCAGAGGGAGGCCTGGAGGGATATGGGGCAGTGAGGGTGGGATGGGATGGGAGGGGGAGGCTAGGGGCGGATGGGCTGAGAGGGGGGAGGGGGGTTGGAGGATGGAGCATTATGTGGTGGAATAAGGGGAGGAAGAAATGGGGATGAAGGAGGAATGTGGGGTGAGATTTGTGGGCTGGAGGCATCGGGATGGGGAAATGGGGGTGGAGGCATTGAGGGGTGATTGGGAATATGGGTGGGATTAGGGGGAGAAGAACTGGGGATGAAGGAGGGATCTGGAGTCTAGATGAGATTTGGGGGATGGAGGTTTTGGGAGGAATGGGGAAATTGGAAGTGATGCAGGAGATGAGGTGGGATGAGAAATAGGTGGCATCGGGTGTTCAGGAGGGGGATGAAGCACTGGAAGAATCACAGAGGGATCGAGGTGGAACAGAGAGATATGGGGTGGAATGGAGAGATCGAGGGCACGGACACACTGAGGGGTGGAGGATCTGGAGCGGGACAGGACACTGGGGGTACAGACTGGGGACACAGAGCCATCGGGCACAAGGACATTGGGTGGCACTGAGGGCAGCGGGCACATGGCCCCCACCCACCACACCAACCCATCCCACAGTGCTGGCGAAGGCAGCCCCGAATCCCAGCATGGCAGCAGCGATGCCAGGTGAGCCGGGGACAGCAGCTCCCACCACCCCCACAGCCCCCAGCCGCACGCTGTGCCGGGGGGCAGAGGTTAGCGTCGGCAGCTGCCGGCCCGCGGGGTGCCCCCGGCCCACCGCCCGCTCACCTCCGTGAGCACGATGAGGCGTGACAGCGCGTCCTACCCCCGCTGCCCCCTCCTTCCACAGCCACACTTCTCACAGCTTTATCCCCTCAGAGCGCTGCGGGAGCCGGGCGGACCCCCCCACCAACAGCACAGCCCCACGAGGACGCATCATGGGAGGCAATGCAGCCCGGCGCGGGGCTTGGCCATGGCTGGTGTCAGTGCGGCTGCACGGGGAGCTGGTGTGCGGTGGGGTGTTGGTGAGCCACGTGTGGGCCCTCACCGCCGCCCACTGCTTCAACGGGTATGGTGTGGGGATGGGGGTGTGGGATGGCACTGCTGTCCCTCCTGCCTAAATCGCTGCTCTCCATCCCTGTGCCAGGAACCAGAACGAGTTGGCGTGGACGGTGGTGGTGGGCGACCACGAGCTGGGCAAGGCGGACCCCGGGGAGCGGGCAGTGCCCGTGCGGCGCATCGTGCCTCACCCCAAGGTTGGTGGAGGTGGGCACCCCCAGATCGTTCCTACACTCCCCATAACCCCTCACCCACACTCCCTTCACCTCCTTCAGTTCAACTCCAAGACGTTTCATGGAGATCTGGCACTGCTGGAGCTGGCGGAGCCGCTGACACCATCGGGCACCGTGAGCCCCGTGTGTCTGCCCAGCGGCATCACCGAGCCCAGCCCCGGCACCCCCTGCCACATTGCAGGGTGGGGGTCCCTGTATGAAGGTAGGTGCCATCCAGCACCCATGGGGTCTGTGCTCGGTGCTGAGCCACCAAGCCAAAGGAGCAAAAAGAAGAGGGTGTGGGCACCCCAAGCATGGGGTACCCCATAACGGGCACCTTGCCTGGCAGAGGGGCCATCGGCTGAGGTGGTGATGGAAGCACAGGTGCCTCTACTCAGCCAGGAGACGTGCCGGGCAGCCCTGGGCAGAGAGCTGCTCACCAGCACCATGTTCTGTGCCGGGTATCTGTCTGGGGGCATCGATTCCTGCCAGGTAATGCCACCCCACAGCATGGCAGTGCCCTGGGCATGGGATGAGCACACAGTCCTGCCCTGCTTGGGCTGATGTGCAGATGTCCCCCCCAGGGTGACTCGGGTGGTCCGCTGGTGTGCCAGGACCCCTCTTCGCACGACTTTGTCCTCTATGGCATCACCTCTTGGGGTGACGGCTGCGGTGAGCGGGGCAAACCGGGTGTCTACACTCGCGTGGCTGCCTTTGCTGACTGGCTCAGCCTGCAGATGGACCGTGAGTGCCAGTGGGGGACACGGGGTGGCACCCCAGGGGGCTCAGCGTCTCACAGCAGCGCTGTGCCCTCGCAGCTGCTCCAGGCAGCCAGGAGCCAAGCTGCTTCGACCTGCTGGCCCTGTCCCAGCTGCCCCCTGAGGAGCAGCCCCTCGAGCGCACCCGTCTCTGCTCCTTCTTTGCGGGGTCCTGCCGGGCTGCCCCGGGCCAAGCCAGCTGCACCCACCTTGCCAATAAGACATGCCGTGCCCGGATGAGGCGATGCGGTGAGATGAAGCGATGGCACGGGGCTGGGGAACTGAGCTGGGTTGGCACGAGGCTGGGGACACAGCTCTCTTGCTGAACCCACAGAGCTGCACTCCTACGCCCAGACCCTGGTGGGTCTCCTGCGCCAGGCTGGCGACTTCATCCGAAACCAGCTTGACTTCTCCTTCCTCACCCGCACCCTGCCCCAGCTCCTGGGCAAGATTTACGGGCACCTCTTCCCCGTCCGCATCCGTAGGGATGCCCCAGGTACCCACATGGGCTGTGCCTCTTCTGGGGATGTGTCACCCCTGTGCTGATGGCTGGAAGACAAACACACTGCCCTGGGCTGCCCGACACCCTGTCCCTCCTTCTCCATGCTTGTCTCTGCAGACCCAGCGGTGGCCGAGCACCCCACATCTGAGGGACCTCTGAGACCACCCCACAGGTAAAGGGGGATGTGTGGGCATCATGGGTTGTGGCAGAGGGGGGGTCAGGTTTTGAGGAGGTCAGCACTGATATAGCTTCTTGCATTCAACAGCAGGGTCTTGCTCTTCCCAGGACCCACCAGGGATGTATGCGAGGTGGCAGTGCCCAGGGGATGGGTGGCACCAGGCACCCACCTGAGCTCACCCTGCTGTGCTTGCAGGCAGCTGCCCATCTTCACGGAGTTTCTTGGGTCTGTGGGGCCGCGGCTGCAGGACTGGGTGCAGGCTCTGAGGGCCACGGCGAGGGGCAGCGCCCTGGCACCCACCCCAGATAGGGAGCAGCTCCCTGAGGAGACATGGCTCTTCTTACAGGTACTTGGAGAGAAATGGGCTGAGGGGAGCACTGCTACTATGGTGGTGCCAGCAGGGACCATACCCCTGCAGCACCCCATGGGTGCCCCACTGTCTGCACTGTTCCCCTCCCCTTCCCTGCAGCAGGGTGAGGAGCTGGTGGAGGAGCTGGTGGTACAGGGCAGAGCCTTCCTCACCCAGCTCCGGGCAGAGATGGGCTTTGACACCCCCTTGGAGGCCGTGGAGGCACCCAGAGAGCCAACTGGAGAGCCAACTGGGAACCCTGTGCCGAACCGTGAGCCCTGGGAGGCAGGGGGGGGGATGTGATGGTGGGGTGTGGAGCTGATCAGGTATGGGGCTGGTGGGGTATGTGGGGCTGGTGGAGCATGGGGGTATCCAGCACTGAGCTCCATGCCCAGGCAGTGCCCACTGAGAGCGTCACCAATTACGTCTTCATGCAGGGTCAGTGCTGAGGGAGAAACGAGAGCTGGTGCCCACAATGCCAGGGCTGGAGGAGGAGGGGGAGGACGCAGGCACAGGCAAAGGTAGGCACCCTGCATGCTGTGTGATACCGTGGGGATGGTGACAAATCCAACCCCAGCACTGCACCCCAGCCCTGGGGCTGGCAGCAGCACTGTGCCCCTACACACTCCCTGACACCACCCCTCCATCTCTCTCCTGTTTCCCCCCAGCTGCAGCTTGCCCCGGCCTCAATGCCTCCACACTGCGGGTTGGCATGGTGCAGGAGCTCTACGCTTGGGTGCTGCAGGTGCCAGAGCCAGACCTGGCCATGACCTTCCAGGAGGTGCGAGCAGTGCTATTGCCAGCATGTCACTATCTCCCCAAATGTGGGGCTGACAGCATTTTCCTCTCCTTACAGATCCTGGTGGACCTGAGCTCCAAAAACACCAAGGGGCTGTACCGGGCACAGGTGCGGGCCACGGTGGGCGGCCGGCCCACGGCTTTTGCAGGGCTGGTGGGGCTGGAGAGCGACTCACTGGCACGCAGTATGCCTGGCCTCGTGGCCTTGGCACTTGAGGCTCTGAAAACCTAGGGATGCTGGCAGGGGATGAGGAATGACTCCTGTTCCCTATGGCACCTCTTATTTATTTGTACAGAGAAAGGTTTATTTTTCAATAAAGAAAAGCTCTATTTTCTGGTAGCTGGTGAGGATGAAGCAAGTGACGTGCCAAGCAGTGCCAGTGAGGTGGGCATCAGCAGGATGTGACACCCCTGTGCATCCCCCCCATCACCTCCCACCCCCAAGAAACATACCTCATCCTCAGGTCCTTCCCCTGGCATTGTGAGGGTTGAGCACCCGCTGGCCACTGTACCCTTCACCCCAGAGTACAGCAGAAATGCCCACCCCCTGTGCCACACAACTGGGGACCCTCACCAAAACTCATACCAGTGTCAGACCACGTGTGCCATAGACACTGATTAGGTGCCAACACCTCCACATCCCCCAGCAGCATCTGCTGAGCAGTGAAGGGACTGCTCCTCCCAGGTGACGAGATGGCACTGAGGGGTGGTGAGCTCAGCTGTTCCTGCCTGTCTCCCTTCTCTGGGCGTAAGGGTGCCGGAAGCAGGGGGGCCAGAGTGGGTATCCGGAGCCGGCAGCCTTCCCCCCAGCACCTGGCACCATCCATCTCTGCGGCCGGACATCCGCTCGGGCAGGCCAAGCAGGGAGGTGGCGAGGAGCTGGCGCGGCACGAAGGCACCGCGGGCACCGCATGGGGGACATGGCAGTGCTGCTGGCCTTGTTTGGGGCACTGGTGCTGTCGGGTGAGCGGAGCCGTGGGATTTGGGCACAAGGATGCTGGGGGTTCTTGGGTCACTGCAGTGAGGTTGGGGCTGGGGTGGTGGTGTCTATGTTCCAGCTGAGCACACGTGTATGCCTATGTATCCTAGTCCATGTCCATGTGTGCACTTACCGCCATGCCCAGTGCCATGGCTTCTGCACTGGCATCTTGTACTAGTTTGTCCCTACATGGCTTTATATCCATGTGTTTGTATATCCCTGTGTTCCCTGTGCATGCATGCCCATGTGTCTCCATATGCGTGCCATTCCTGTGCCCATGCACCACATCTGGGTGCCTACCTCCCTGCCCTTGCATGTCATCAACACGCTGTGCACCCACACCCTCTGTCTGCCTCTGCCCATCCCCTCTGCCTGACCTTGAGCCCCCCAGGTGGGCTCTGCGTTAACCAGGAGGAGCGGCTCATCCGTCACCTCTTTGAGGAGAGAGGCTACAACAAGGAGGTGCGCCCCGTTGCCTCTGCTGATGAGGTTGTGGATGTCTACCTGGCCCTCACCCTCTCCAACCTCATCTCGCTGGTGAGCCCCAGTGGGCAGTGCCTGGGGTCCAGTTGTACTCCAAGGGCTGCCTTGGGTTGAAGGTCTTGTTTTGGTCAGTGGGTATGGCCATGGCATCTCAGTATCCCTCACGTTATTGCAGAAAGAGGTGGACGAGACACTCACCACCAATGTATGGGTCGAACAAGTGAGTAGGGACAGGAGGGGCCGGGGGGGACTGGGGCCATCACTGACAAACTCCTGCCCAGACCCCTCTTCCCTCTCGGTACCATCATCCCCGTGCCATCTCCACGGGCAAGGGGTGTCACTGGCCTGGTCATGATGAGGTGACCCAGGGGTGTCTCCCACTAGAGCTGGACTGATTACCGCCTGCAGTGGAACACATCTGAGTTCGGGGGAGTCGACGTGCTCCGCCTGCTGCCAGAGATGCTGTGGCTGCCTGAGATAGTCCTGGAGAACAAGTGAGTAGAGCTTGGTTCCCCTCCCCAATCTCTCTGGGCAAGCATCCTCAGCCAGAGCTGTGCCCAGTGCCCAGGGCTCTCCATTGCCTTGTCACCACCTCAGTTTCTCTCATGCAGCAATGATGGGCTCTTTGAAGTCGCCTACTACTGCAACGTGCTGGTCTACAACACCGGCTATGTCTACTGGCTGCCCCCTGCCATCTTCCGCAGCGCCTGCCCCATCAAAGTCAACTTCTTCCCCTTTGATTGGCAGAACTGCACCCTCAAATTCAGGTGTGGGATATAGCATAGTCCCAAGTGTTGTGCCAGAGGATGGGGTGGGAGGACAAAGTGGTGAGTGCAGACCCTCACTGCCTGTATCCTACCACCACGTTTCAGCTCATTGGCATACAATGCGCAGGAGATCAGCATGCACCTGAAGGAGGAGAGCGACCCAGAGGCCAAAAAGTATTACCGGGTGGAGTGGATCATCATCGACCCTGAAGGCTTCACAGGTAGCGCTGGTGCTCCCTGCTGAGTCCTGTGGCAGTGGGACACCCTGTAAGGGGCTCAGGGTCCCCCATGCTGTCCCATGTGTCCCAAAAGAAAATGGTGAATGGGAAATCATCCACCGCCCGGCCCGCAAGAACATCCACCCCAGCTACCCCACTGAGAGCAGCGAGCACCAGGACATCACCTTCTACCTCATCATCAAGCGCAAGCCACTCTTCTACGTCATCAACATCGTCACACCCTGTGTCCTCATTGCCTTCATGGCCATCCTTGTCTTCTACCTGCCTGCTGACAGTGAGTGGCACCTGCATTGGGCAGGGGGACACCTGTGTCCCATACCTATCCTGGAACATGCAGATACCCCAATATCCGACATGGCACTAGGACAACCCTGTGCAGGACGCCATCCAACCACCCCTGAGCAGGGCACGGGATAACCCACATTGGACCCTAGGCTACCCCTAGAGCGTAAAGCCCCATATGGAGCACTGTAGGGTGAGACACTGGGAGGGGACATGGGATGGCTCCCTCTGCTCTCCAGGTGGTGAGAAGATGACTCTGGTGATCTCGGTGCTCCTGGCCCAGTCTGTCTTCCTCCTGCTGGTCTCCCAGCGCCTGCCTGCCACCTCCCATGCCATCCCCCTCATTGGCAAGTGAGTTTGGGGCACATCTCACAGTCCCAGGGTGGCAAAGAATGGCTCTGCATGTTCCCAGACCCCTGCAACAATACCAGCCCGAGATCTGTGTCCTCCACCCCCACAGGTACCTTCTGTTCATCATGCTGTTGGTGACAGCTGTGGTGGTGATCTGCGTAGTGGTCCTCAACTTCCATTTCCGCACCCCCAGCACTCACATCATGTCTGATTGGGTCAAAGAGGTGAAGGGGTGATGGGCAAGGGAGGGCAGCCACCGTGCATCATAGCACTGGGGTGTCCAATCTGTGCCACCCCAGACAGTTGCATGCTTGGGTTGAGGACAGAAAGTGGAGACACAGTGGCATGTCCTATGCTAGGTGTTTCTGGAGATCCTGCCCCGCGTGATGCACATGTCACACCCAGCCGAGAGCCCAGCAGGTGCCCCATGCATCCGGCGCTGCAGCTCGGCCGGGTACATCGCCAAGGCAGAGGAGTACTACAGCGTCAAGTCCCGCAGCGAGCTCATGTTTGAGAAGCAGTCAGAGAGGCACGGGCTGGCCAGCCGTGTCACCCCTGCCCGTGAGCCTCAGCCCCCATGTGGGGATGGGAGGACATGGGATGGGTGGCTGCTGTCCTTGGGGGCTCAGTGTCATCCCGTCCTCAGGCTTTGCACCAGCAGCCACGAGCGAGGAGCAGCTCTATGGTCACCTGAAACCCACCCTGGATGAAGCCAACTTCATTGTCAAGCATATGCGGGAGAAAAACAGCTACAATGAGGTGGGGGCCATGGGCACAGTGGGGAATGGTGGGGCAGAGCGGGATCCCTAGGCTCTCCATGCTCTGCTCCTGGCTCCCTCCCCAGGAGAAGGACAACTGGAACCGCGTGGCACGCACCCTGGACCGCCTCTGCCTGTTCCTCATCACCCCCACGCTGGTGGTGGGCACGCTCTGGATCTTCCTCATGGGCATCTACAACCACCCACCGCCACTGCCCTTCTCTGGAGACCCCTTCGACTACCGGGAGGAGAACAAGCGCTACATATAGGGCAGCCCTGAGGGTGGGGGGGGGGGGTCCTTTGTGGCAGCCCCTCCACTCCTTCCTGCCTACCTGCTATGGCTAGGAGAAATAAAGCTGGGTGCTTCACAATGTGGGGTGCAGAGCTGGTGGTTAAATGGGACCCACAGTCCCCATCCAGACCCACAAGTGTTGCCCCATCACTCAGTGCCCCACTGGCGCCCAGGGGGTGCCTCCTTCCCTGCACAGCTCCGGTTTCAAGGGACACAGCTGACGTCCCCATGCCGGTGGGGGCCCAGGACAGCTGCCACATCCTCTCCACTAAGCCAGGAATGCACTGATGCGGGGCTGGACAGGATTCAGAGCCTTGGAATGGGCATTGCTCCCCAGGCTGAGCTGGGGGAATTCCTCACCCTGGGGACCACTAGTGGACACCAAGGGGGACACAAAGCACTGTCTGGGGGGGTTGCAAGAGTGCACACATGGCTGCAGATTTCCACTATGGAGCTATACACATCTCTTTAGGGGATATGGGGAAACTGAGGCATGGAGCTCCTTTGGTCCCCAACCCCAAATCCAGCTCTTCTTCCCAGCACACTGCCATGACCCCACCAGCACAGAAGGGGGGATGTGGGTTGTCACCCACCCCTCCCTTATCCCACATTGCTGCTGAGAACAGCTGATGGGGTCAGGGACAGCTGTCCCATCCCAGTGGGCGCCAGGCCCAGAACGCTGGTGCGCAGGCGACTGAGCAGAGCCCCAGCCCCGCGCCCGCAGCTCCAACATGCGCTGCTCCGATCTCCTCCTCCTCGCCCTCTGTGTCCTGCCAGGTAAGGTGCACCCACCCCAGGGAGAGGGGAAGCTGAAGGGTCCCTGGTGCCCCCTTCCACCACCTTTTCCCTGGGGTTTTGTCACCCGTGGGTGCACAGCATTATGCACTGTCCCCATGGGGTGTCCCCATGTGTGCTGTCCCCATATCCTGCTTGCACGCCACCAAGGCTTTACATGCACCCCCTCCCCACGCACACCCCCCAACCATATCAGTATTGCCCCAGGACCAGCACTAAGCTTCCCATCCCCTCCTGGGCTGCCCCCCCTCCCCCAGGCATAAGCTGCAGGAATCAGGAGGAGAAGCTGCTGCAGGACCTGATGACCAACTATAACCGTCACCTGCGCCCAGCGCTGCGTGGGGACCAGGTCATTGACGTCACCCTCAAACTTACCCTCACCAACCTCATCTCCCTGGTGAGACCCCCTTGGCACTATGGATTTGGGGTGCTGGGGTGGTGCTGCAGGAACTGGGGGCCCTGGTGGGATGGGATGGTGGAGCTAAAGGTGCCTCTCCCCCCTTCCTTCCCTGTCAGAATGAGCGGGAGGAGACCCTCACCACCAATGTTTGGATCGAGATGGTGAGATCTCAGGCAGGACACCCCCTGCTCACCCCTGGTGGCAATTTGTGATGGGCTGGCACCATAACCTATGCTCCCTGTTGTGGGTGCTCCTTTTGGGGCAGCCCCAGGGAGCACCATGACCCCTACGCTTTGCTCCCCTCTCCCAGCAATGGTCCGACTATCGCCTGCGGTGGGACCCCGATAAATACGATGACATCCAGCAGCTGCGGGTGCCCTCCACCATGGTCTGGCTGCCTGACATTGTATTGGAGAACAAGTGAGGCCACACTAGGGTACAGCAGGGACACTTTCCCACATGTGGTTGGCCTCACTTTGGGGCTGAGTCTGCTCTTTTCCTCCCAGCATTGATGGGACATTTGAGATCACACTCTACACCAACGTGCTGGTGTACCCTGATGGCAGCATCTACTGGCTGCCCCCCGCCATCTACCGTAGCTCCTGCTCCATCCACGTCACCTACTTCCCCTTCGACTGGCAGAACTGCACCATGGTCTTCCAGTGAGCACTGCTTGGGAGTGTTGGGAGTGGCCCCATAGGGACAGATGTGGGATGTCCCACTTTGCTCCAGGGTGGGCATCTTTCAGTGAGCCCCAGAATGGGCGAGCACCATTGACCTGGCACCTGGTTAACAAGAGATATGTTTGCCCAGTTAAACTCCCATACAGCAGGGATGTGAGTGACTGGCATGATGCAGTATCACTTTCATAGAACAGCTTAGAAGGGAATGGATCTCAAAGACTGTTGAGTTCTAATTCCCTGCCATGGGCGGGGTTGCCAACATCCCCTGCTATTTTCCCATTGGTGCCATCCCTCTGCCCCTCCCCAGGTCCCAGACCTACAGCGCAAACGAAATCAACCTGCTGCTGACAGTGGAGGACGGCCAGACCATAGAGTGGATCTTCATCGACCCTGAAGCCTTCACAGGTAACCCCATGATCCCCCCATGTCATCCCAAGGACAAACATTCCAAGGACGAGCATCCCACTTCATGATGCCCCACAGCCTGCAACAAATCCAGTGGCCGCTGAAATCAGGCAGTGTTGGGGGGAGGGCTGTTAGCAGCCCTTGCCATTACACGGGCACTTAAGTTATTAGTGGAAGAAGGAGCAGGGGGGGAGAGATTTGTTTTACCAGCCCCCCAGGCTCGCAGCACTCACCGCTTGGCAGTCCCTCCAGGAGAGCTGCTCCTGGCAGTTTGATTGATGCTGGGAACGTATCTGTCACGGCCAAACGATGACGTTTTCCATCACATTTTAATTGCATATTGAAGGAACAAAATGCTTTTCGGGCAGCGAGATTTATTTTTTCATTACCGGCCCAAGCTGCGATCTTGATTGGGAAAAATCTATCGCTCCCGCAGACAGCGGGAGAAAACAACACGCCTTAATAAAGAGTCACGCTCGGCTTCCCCACGGCTGCCTGGTGGCAGGGAGATGGGGGACTCCCAGCCCCGCACATAACTCATCCCCAAAGGGCTGCAGGTATTCCCTCCTATAGCTTCCAGGGGAACTTTGGAGCAGCCCTCGGTGCTCAGCTCCCCATTGTGGCCCTGGCACCTTCCTCCCACCTGGTGCCACTGGGACGTGGGGACTCAAATGGTGGCATCACTGCACGGCAGAGAATGGTGAATGGGCCATCAAGCATCGCCCTGCACGGAAGATCATCAATTCGGGGCGCTTCACCCCAGACGACATCCAGTACCAGCAGGTGATCTTCTACCTCATCATCCAACGCAAGCCGCTCTTCTACATCATCAACATCATTGTGCCCTGCGTCCTCATCTCTTCCATGGCTGTGCTGGTCTACTTTCTGCCTGCCAAAGGTACCTTAGCTGGTGGGCACAGGGGTACAGTAATAGGAATGTGGGTTAGTGGGCATGGTGGTGATGGGTCAACAGCTGAACTTAATGATCTTTGCAGTCTTTTCCAGCCTTAATGATTCTATTATACTTGGGATTTGAGGTGGATTTCTGGGCACCTTAGAGTTAAGCTATCTTGTAGAACTTGGTTGGGTCAGCGCTGGAACATGGCAGCCCCTTTGGCAAAGTGGTGCCATGCCCACAGCATTGCCCCCTGCCAACCTTACCCTTTACTTTGTCAGCGGGGGGGCAGAAGTGCACCGTCTCCATCAACGTCCTCCTGGCCCAGACTGTCTTCCTCTTCCTCATTGCCCAGAAGGTGCCTGAGACCTCCCAGGCAGTGCCACTCATCGGGAAGTAAGTGATGCAAGGGGATGGGGAATGCCATGCCAGCAGGGTCTCCAGGTGCCATGGGCAGGTGGAAACCACTTCCAGTCTGCCCATATCCTAGGCAGACAGGGGACAGGGAACCGGGGCTCACTGACAGCCACATCCCGTCCCTCCATGTGCAGGGCTTGCATACGGATGTCACGCACTCATGTCCCACTGCTGGTCTCCAGTTTCTTCTGGCATCAAACTGGACCTATCAATCACAGCTTGTAAGCCAGAGGTTGCACTGCCTCACATTCCCTCCCCAGGTACCTGACCTTCCTCATGGTGGTGACAGTGGTGATCGTGGTGAACGCCGTCATCGTCCTCAACGTCTCGCTCAGAACACCCAACACTCACTCCATGTCTCAGAGGGTGCGCCAGGTACCCGTCTCCATCCTCCTGCCCCATGGGAAATGGGGTCAGTATCTGTGGTCCTTCCCACAGACTGGGGACCCCTAGGTGTCCCCAGGGGACCACACAGTGCCATCAAGCTACTGAACATTGGGGAGCAGTAGGTGCCCGTTGGCACAAGGGTACCCTAATGGGATGCTCCCCAATGGGGGGAACATAACCACACCTGGGCAATTTGGGTGGGTCATGTCCATGTTCCCAGGTGTGGCTTCACCTCCTGCCCCGCTACCTGGGCATGCACATGCCAGAGGAGGCCCCGGGGCCACCGCCAGCCACCCGGCGACGCAGTTCCCTGGGGCTGATGGTGAAAGCCGATGAGTACATGCTATGGAAAGCCCGGACTGAGCTTCTCTTTGAGAAGCAGAAGGAGAGGGATGGACTGATGAAAACCGTGCTGGAGAAGATTGGTGAGAGAGTACCCCCTGGGCAGGGATGTAGGGCATTCACCAGTGCACTGAGTGATGCTGGGTCATGCAGGACGTGGCCTGGAGAGCAACTGTGCACAGGACTTCTGCCAGAGCCTGGAGGAGGCAAGCCCTGAGATCCGGGCGTGCGTTGAGGCCTGCAACCACATCGCCAACGCCACGCGAGAGCAGAATGACTTCAGCAGCGTGAGTTGGGGCCATATGGCACAGAGGGGCTGGGGGCAGTGGGATGGGCCCTCATCATCCCCTTGGTATGAGCCAACAGGAGAACGAGGAGTGGATCCTTGTGGGGAGAGTGATCGACCGCGTCTGCTTCTTCATCATGGCCTCGCTCTTTGTGTGCGGCACCATTGGCATCTTCCTCATGGCTCACTTCAACCAGGCGCCCGCCCTGCCCTTCCCTGGGGACCCCAAGACGTACCTGCCCCCGTGACAGGTCCAAATGAAAGAGCCTGGGGGTCCCCAGCCTGGCTCCCAGTGCCAAGTGGGGTGATGGAAGCATGGGGTGGCTGTGGTTGTGCTGCATGTGAAAGTAAAGCCCATGGTGGTCTCATGAGCCACTGAACATCTTTGTACCCATTGGTGGGGTTACTCCCATTGGACAGCCCTGGCATGATCCTGAGGGTCGCACTTAGCTGGGGACAGGGACGGTGCTAAGCCACACAGCGTCCCATGGAGGCACTGAGGGGTGGGACAAGGGGGAACCAGAGCAGAGTTGGGCATCTGATGGGCCGTGCACTGCAAGATCCGCTGGCAGTGAGATTCACATTGCCCCCTGCAAATCCACAGCTTCAATGCTGGGGCAAATGCAGACCCTGGTATCCCCACAGCCATGGTGGCAATGGGGCAGCAGTGGGGCCGCAGGTGAGGACAGGCAATTCCTCCTTCCACTTCTATCCCAGCCACAGCAATTCAGCTGCCCCTGCTCCTGGTAAGCTCCAGCAAGTGGCTTTGAATGGGAAGAACTAACAGAGCACCCAAATATTCTTTGGGGATGGTGCTGCTTGGCATCCACCATATTACAAGCATCAACTCAGTGCCTCAACTCATGTACTGAGCACAGCCCCTTCCCCCTGCCCCCACAGTGTCACGCCCCCCATCCCCCCGCTCCTCCCTGACCCCTGGGACCTGCAGCTTTGTCCCTGCTGGCAGGGGGGTGCGGGAGCCAGCTTGGGAACGCCAGCAGGCAGTGCATGTTGCCAGCAGAGCGGCACAGTGATATGGCCTCATTTTGCCCCTGTGCCCCCATAGCCATGCACATTGATGTCCTATCCCTGGTCCCAGGGATAGAAAGGATGGGGCTGCCGTGACCAAATGCTCCCAGCCCTACAAGGGACAGGAACTGATCTCGGCTGCCTAAGCTGCAGCACCAGGCACATCCCCAGCCCCTGGGCTTTCCCTCCCTAAGGAGATGCAGCATTGATGAGCTCTGGTGGGGGAACACTTTGCAGGTCACCCTGCCCAGAGCTTGCAGGGCATGTGCTGTAAAAGGGAAAAATCTCCTCCAGCCCAGCACCAACTCCAGGTGCCTGCGCCCCATCAAGAAGCACTAAAAAGGGCAACATCTCCCCACGCCTACCAATACTCACCTGCTCTACCTCCAAAATCGAGGACTCCTTTCATCTCTTCCTGGGTCAGGAAGCAGTTTTCCTCCTTGGTTCCAGACTGGAAACACCCCATAAGCTCCCACCACCATTCTCTGAACCCCCAACCCAGCCATCAGCCCCCATGTGACTAGCTGTACCCAGACAGCCATAGTTCACAGCCTGGCACAGCCCAGCATCCCCTGCCCAGGGAAAGCAAAGACCAGGCGATGACTCCATGGCTTGAAGGAGTTCCAGGCACTGGTGGTTTACTCAAAGGCTGCTACACAGAGATCTGAGCAAGCTTAAGGTTGCACAAAGCCTTCAGGATGAGAGCAGGGAAGGTCATGACTCAGCACAGATCTGGGGCTCCTACACAGGCTTGCTTCCTGAATGAAGATGTGAAACCTTTTCTTGAGCACGACAGGTTCCTTCCCCTCCCAAACAAATTACGACCATCTTTTCACCACTCATACTAGCAGGACACAGGAGACCACAATCCAAAAGCAATGCTAAGAAACCTATCTCCCAGGCCAGGAGAAGCACCAAACCCGGTGCTTCACATTATCAAGGAACACTCATTTTCTTCTGCCCTCCAGAAACCTAATATTGAAAGAAGTCATAGTCCGCATCCCAACCAGCTCACTCCTCAACTAACAGGAACCAGTGCTGGGTTCCTCCAAACCTCCACCACAGAGGCAGCAGGAAGGAAAGAACAGCCCCAGGGAAGGGCTCTTCCGCATTTCCCTTGCAATGATTACTTAAGGGTGAGCACAGCAGGACTGCAGCGTTTTCAGATTTAATAGCAAGCCTGCACTCAGGAGCACCAGCTTAGACGCAGGGTATCAGAGGCAAGAAGTGGGCGAGTACACGAAATAGCAGAGGTGGACGCGACGCACAGCTGGGCAAAACAACAGGACCAAAGCCCTAAGTGATGTCATCTGCAAGAAGCTAAATGCACTGTGAATGAAAGGAGCCTGCAGCTAGTATTTCAGCCTTGCCTTGCAAGGCTATTTTTGCTTAGATTGCTAAAATGTAATTACAACTAAATCCCCCTAACAAATACCAGAGAGCAGCAGGGGAGAGCTGTATTTAAAAGGAATTTTAAGTAGCAGCTGTAGTAGTACCTGATCACAGTGGGGAAAACAAACTGCGCCTGGGAAAGATCATTTGGTTGAAAGCTGGTGGCAAACGAGTGGCAAGAACAGCAATACGGCTGTGGGGTCTTAAGAAACATGAAGAGCCATGCCACAGTCAGGGAAATGGCCTCTCCCCCTGCCCAGCCAGATGCCAGGAGTTACAAGCTGCGTGGCCGTGGGGATGTGGCTGCAGGGGGCAGTTAGTCATCGCTGTCAATGCACCGAATGCTTCCAGAGACCGCCTGGGACTGAAACCCTCAATGCGGAAAACAAGCCCTTCAGAAGATTGAATTATTTCAGGCTGTCTTCTCTGCTGGTCCTGGCTGCTTGCAGTCTAGACTTCAGTAATAACATGGAATTTGCAATTTGGAGTCATGAGGCTGAAGGTCTCCTGGGCCCCAAGGCCAGAATTTGTCCCAGACACAGGTTGCTGGTTCTGCAGTCACTGCCAAATTGGCCCCAGCAGCCCCTTCTCCTGGGGGATTGTGCAGAGAGCACAGGGCAGGAGGTGTGCCCCAGCTCCAGCCGCAGCCTCCCCCTCGGGCCCTTGCAAAGGCTCTATTAAAAATGAAAGGCAATTGTGCGATTCCCCAAGGAAGAGGGGAAAGGCTAAAGCTGTTAATGAGTACAATTAGTGTTGTAGTCAAGCAGAATCAGAGGAAATAATTAGCTCCTATTGTTTCCGTGGCATCTGAATTGCAGCCATGCTGGCTTTCCAAGCAGCAACCCATCAGTCCAACCTTACCCAGAGCACAGGAGACAGGGGTCACAGCTTTCATGCAGCTCCAAGCAGCAGTCCAGGCCATCACCCTCTTTCACTACAGCCACTGGGGTCCATTTCACAGATGGCTGGAGACTTGCAAACAGCAGCACACCCCAGCTCAGCTGCCCACAGAAGCACGCACAACCCCAAATTCATCCTCTCCTGATGGTTCTCCAGTGAGACGGCTGGAGTACAGCAATTAAGTGACACCAAATACCTCTTTGTCCTAGTTTAAAGGCAGCTTGCAGCCCCCTCCCAAACAAGGAAGGCTGGGTGCAAGGCACTGCTAACCAGGGAATATGAAGAAGTGGCAAAGACAAAGTAACCATCTCATTCTTCAAATGAACAACTACACTACAGTGTGTCCACATAACTCCCCAAGTACAGTGCAGTTTGACCACCACTGGCACTTGGGGTGCTTTGCTGCTTCAGGGCTAGGGGTCATGGAGGCGGGCAGCTCAGGGAAAGATGCCTCATGGAGCTACCAGAACAACCCTAGGGCCTCACCACAGACTAGGAAAGTACCACGTCACTATTTTAGACAAAGCAGAAGAAAAAAAAAAAAGACTGCAAGAAACAAAGAGACCCAATAATTTATTGGCAGAGCTGAAAGTGGGCATTTGAAAACCATGGGGCTGACTCTCAACTGGGAAGCTCCTCCCAGCTGCAGAGAGATTTTTAATACTGGTATCCCTCAGCAAAAGGCTCTGACATCAAGGCAGAATCCCAGAGATCCTGCATGCCATGTACAGAAAGAGAGGAAAGTGCTGCAAGATGCGGCCCCGAGGGCACACTGCTAATCGAAAGGTTGGCCTCCCGCCCCGCTGCTAAAAAAGTTTGTGTATGACAAAATCAGCCTCTATCATCACCACTGCTGGAGGGCTTCAGATGGATCCTTCCTCCGAGGAGGAGTGCGAGAGTGGCCCATGAGTCCCTTCAGAGGTCGGAGGGCACTGGTGGAGACCTCTCAGTGCTGTCAACACGGAGAGAGGAGCTTAGTGCCAACTCTTGTTCTCACAATGTGATTTTTGTGTTTCGAAAGCTTGAATTATCCCTGGAAAAAAGAGGGAAGAAAGAGGTTAAAGATGTGCATTGTTCAGATCCCAGCACCCAGTGATTCCACCCACCATGGCTACCAGTGTTGCCATCCCAGCCTGTCACCCAAATCAAGGCTCGTTAAATTTCCTTAGCAGATCTGCTTCCTAACTAAAGACTTTCCACCTGAGCCAACCTGCTGCTCCAGAACACAAGGAGATCTTGCTTCATCATCACTCACTGGGAAGAAAAAGGTGTTACCTCCTGTGGTCAAAGCATACAATAGGCACTGCAAACCTCCCTGACAGATTCTGGGATTTAAACTGCAAGATCTCTTCCTTCTCAAATATTTGCCCTCACAGATTCTGCTTGGAGCACAAATATACTGGCAGTTCAGTATATTTTGTCCCATTATCAACAAGTTTCCTCTTTTAAGGTAGGAGAGACCAAAGGACTACTTAATCTGAAAATGACAGTTTCCCCCAAATTTAAATAGGAGAGTTTCCTCAGCAGCTTTTACTCACATGAGTGCAGACATGGGGCTACCAACAAAGGAGTGCTGGTCCACCACCTTCATTTGTACAGTCTTGCAGGATGCAGCAGTGATTGAAGATGGGGCAGATTACAGAAACCTCTGTTACTGCTTACTGCTAGCTGTGAGCAGCAGCAACAGGCAAAGCATATTTACTCATCAATAGCAAGGTATTGCTTTGTTTTAGTTTGTTTTCTTTCTTATCCAAGTGGGATTAAAGGAGATGATAATTATTTTGGGAGGATGGGTTTGGCGCCTTCCCCTAACAGGGCAGGACAGCAAGTTGCCCAAACCAAACACCCAAGGATGCCCCAGCACACATCGCACCAAACTGGGACAGCCTTGTTGAAGAGCGAAGGCAGCTCATAGCTTCAGAAGCAAGGTGCTTTGCAGGACTGCAGAACCCTGTTTAAAGCCTTGAGCTAGGTTTGTGCACTGCTAAGAGCCACGTGGCAGCTGTAACATCACAGCGCATGCTGGAACAGCTCCAGGAGGCAAGCTGGAGGAGCAGAAGGAAGTCAAAAACACTCTTCAGGAGAGTTAACCGAGTTATTCTGCTATTACTTGACAGCAAAAACCATGCTGGAGGCCATCTGTAGAAGACTAGGGTTCACCTTTGTACTTGCGAACAAAGCAGGCTGTGCTGCCATCTGGGAACACGATTCAGAATTCATTAACTGGTTTCCAGTTAATTTGCAATAGCATTATGACTTTTCATCCCATAGTGTACTTTCACCTGTGTCACCTACCCCAGGAGGATGGCACACTCTGGTTAGCTCTTGAACAGTTATTCCATCTTTCGTTTTCTCACCGTTATCACAATGCCCCCATCCCTCTGCTCACCACTGCTCTCCCTGCTTAGCATAGGTAACTCAATATAGTGGAGAACTAAATCAAATCTGTCACTGTCTTCCTACCCACTTGGCACACGTACTGCCTTCTGAGACTGGTATTTAATGAAGTGAGCTGGTTTTCTCTTCTGGAAGGTCACTTCAACATCCTCTAACAATAAAAATACTGCTAAGTGCTTGTGAAATATTTTGTAAACATTGATCCTCACAAAAGCCCAGATCTGTGAGGAAGGAAAGATTTCAGAGCAAACTACGAAAGCACTGCTTGTCCAAAGCTGTGGAAGGTGGTTTGGGAGCAGCAGGACTCCCAGCAGCCCTCCAGAGCTCAGCTGTGTTGGAGCAGCTACATCCCATCACAAGGTGGGATTCAGACAATAGATCTGCTTCTCTGAGTGGGTTCCTCTGCCCTGGCACTTGGCAACACAGCAACCCCACTTGGCTACAACCAAACACAGCCCTCATCACAAGGCCTCATGCAAGCCCTTTTTAGAGAAAGCGCCTGCTGTCAGGGAACTGGGCCCTAGAGGGGAAAAACAATCACAACAGCACTGAGCTCACCTTGCCTATTTTCTCTGCACATGGTTGGCTGCCATTACCAGAAGTAGCAGGTGGTTTCATCCCTTGGGCCACAGCATTATTATTATTTCTAAATACAGTAGCCACGGTGTCCTTCCTGAACAAGCTTTTATTGACAGACTAATTTATTCTGCCCCAGCCCACTGACGAGAGCAAAGGCATGTATGCCAAGCTCCAGGCGCCTCTCTCAGCATCCATTGCATGGATGTGCTCAACATTCATTTACCACTCTATAGTTGCTAACAGACAACCCTAGGCAGCAGACCCAAGCTGAAGACGTACCTCTCAGCCTCCTAGGACCAGGTCTGGGATACAACTGGCTCGCACAGTGGAAGGACACATTAACAAAACAGCACACAGCATTGCAACAGAAAGTGCTGAGTGAATGCAGACCACTGTGAATGTTGGGTGTCTTTGGTCAAAAAAAAAATGCAACACAGCAACAACCAACCACACCTTTTTGACCTTTGGGAGAAAGCCAGCAGTGGAACGGGCCCACCAGCAGGCCTACAAGGCAAGAGGAAAACATGCCAGCCCGTGGGAAGAGGGTTGGAAGCTGAGAGGTATGCCATGAAGTCACATAGGAAGAAAGATGAGGCCCTACCCTGGGTGTGACAGAGGGGGGGGAGCGTTCGATCAGCGGCCACTGCTGTTCACCAGGCCATGAAACTCCTCCCAGGCCCTGGCAAGCCAGAGGGAAAAAAAAAATGAAACAAAAAACAAAAAAACAGCACTTCAGATCAAAGGCTTCTTAACTTTTAACAAGAGCAGAAACATTCAATGGCGTTTGAAAGGCACTCGTCTTCAGAGAGCAAGGCAATATTCTCTGATAGCCCTCGTGGATAGAAGCATCCTTAAAACCCAGCCAAACATCTGACAGCGCAAGGCAGCTTTAACGTTCTGCACGGACATGAGGCGTTCCCACTGGCTGCTGGCAATATAGCCACATTAATACCCAGAGACAGGTACGACCTTCCCAGTCACAAATGGAATATCCATTTCCTATCGCTAATAAAATAGCCAGTGTTTTGTATTTCTAGAGGATTATCACATTCCTTGGCTGGTTAAACTCAGCCAGTTACTGGCCTCGTGCTTCACCACATATCTGCAGTAATCCCCACGATAGGGTCTTCTTTTAATGCCACATGGCTCAGTTATTAGGCCAGTCTTTGATCAGGCAGCAGAATCCAACTGTTTATAGAAAGTCTCACTTTCTACTGTAAACCTGCACTGTTAATAACAGCCCAGTAAAAACACCAGAGCTATCTGAAATGAAAACGTTTTCAAACAAGTTAGAGGGACAGGCCTAACACTGCATTCCCTGGTGGAGAATGTTACTGACGTACAAAGTTAGCAGACTGAAAAATTGCTGTCTGTTTTACAAAGGCACTATTCTGAAAGCCCCTCTCAGGGAAATAAAGAAACGATGCTGAGGTTAATGTGAGCATGACTACTATCTCCCAGGATCAGAGACATCAAAGGACCTCATCGTTTTTCATACGCAGCTACACAGTGCTGGAGGCTACAGCACATGCCAAGCCATTCACCAACCTAAAGTCCACAGAGCCAGAGGGACCCTAAAGGGAACCCAAGTCAGCCATAAACCCAGGCGGTCTCGCTGACTTTAGCTGCTAAGTGCCAGCCACACCTCACATCTTGTTTCCTGCATTGCCTCATCAGGCCACTGCAACATGACAGGAGAGTACAGATGTGGAAATTCCACAGCAGTCAGCATCTGTGCCTAAAATGGACCCTCAGCCTGGCTCCTACCTGTGCCTCACAGTCAAGCTCCTCATTAGCATTTGCAAAAGCAGCTCAGCTGTCACATGCTCTTTCCCAGCAAAGGCCCAAATAAACAGAGAACATACCAGCAGAGTGCATGTCACGGGTACTGTGAAAGACTACATCACAAACAGGCAGGCTTGTTGGGAACACAGCAAACAGGGCATGAGCAAGAAGCTAGTTACCATGATGTCTACCTTGGAATTTGTGACCCTTCCTTCCTGTAAGGATGGCAAATACCTCTCTCGAAGGGACCAGAATTCACCTTTTGAGCATCCCCAGGAGCACAAAAATCTTCCTGATCATGACTAGGGTGGACAAGTAACAGTCATCTATGGGAGTCCCAGAGCTACATCTAATCTCTGAGCTGACACTCAGACGCTTTAAAGCAAAGAAAACATGAAGAGAAAAAGCAGACAGCAAAGGTGCTGTAGATGCTGCAAGGACGGCACACCAGACAGCTGGGGCCCACTAGCACATCAGTATTCTCTCAGCACTAGTTGGGAAAGTGCAGGGCAGAATAAAGGGTACGTTAGCACAAGGTCTTGCTAAGGCATCTCACAGATGATTGCTGAGGTCAGATCTGCAATCCAGCTTGACAGACAGCAGAATGCTGCTTTGTCAGAGACAAACCCACAGGTGGCTCATTCTAAACAAAGCACCAGCGCAGGCCCCTAAATGGGTGCCTTTCCCCCAAGTCTCCCCTGATAAAGCCAACACACAGCGCCCTGAAAGGCCACAGAAAATTGCCTGTGTTACCCAGCCTGTGCACAGCACCAGATGCTGCAGGAACTCTTCAGAAGAAAGTTGGGGGAAGACAAACTTGCAACCAGAATCCCTCTCAACTAGAGACAACACGAGTTGGCAAGCTACCCACACCTCCAGCCTCATTCCAGTCTCTACCTTCATATCCTTCCTTCAATCTTCCATTCCTTCTATTCCTATACCACATTTCCACTACCAATAATCACATCTTCTCTCTTTCCTCTCCTGCAGTCCCCCTCAAACCCACAACTTCTGTCCTCTACACAGAAGGGACACAAGGGCAGATTATCTGTCTACGTAATTGATAATGTACTACCCCTTTCAAACCAAGGAGTTCTGTTCCAGCATCTCATAACATCATGCACATAGTCCTTCAGCTGCCAAGCCCTTCTCACACACAGAGAAAAGGACCTTCCAGCCAAGAACTTTTAAGCTAAGACCCTCATACATATTATACTGCTAATTAATCCAACTATCTGCTGACTTGACTGAAAAAATCCACCAAGACGTGTCTGCTCTAATGTACCTAAACTGTGCTAGCAGAGCAAACTGCTCTCCATTTCGTACCGAACGAGGCTGCCAGTTAATTTTGTCTGGCAGAATCTTTATGACCTGCGATGTGCCAAGGGCACAGTGCCAGAGAGTCTAAGAGGTTATTTTTATATATAGACATTTTTAGTACCTTAGTGCTATACTGTCTGTGCGGCGATCAGATACTCAGTGAATTGATCCCCAACACTTAGGTTATTCCCACTGAACAGATGGGAAATGGAAACATAAGCAGGCTAAATAAAGCCAGAGCTGCTCCTCCACACTCATTCCTGACCCACAACTGTTGAAGTTTCCCACTCTCTCCCTCACTCCCAGGGTCAAGATGCAAGCAGAGCTCCCTATCAAGTTGAAGGAAAAAAAAAAATGCAAAAAGGAGCCATCATCACAGACTTCAACAAAAAGGGGAAGAGCAGCCAGAGCTGTTTCAAGGGAGTTTCCAAATCTAAATTGTGAAAGCAGCACTAGTTGTTTTTTCAAAATCCCAGCAGTTCCCCTTCAATATTTTTCTACGTAGCCCTGCTTCCCCACCATCTCCTTCCCCAGATAAAAAAAAAGCAGGAGATAGAGAGCTCACAGTACACGCTGCTCTCACGGCACTCACCGAGGTCTGTCCCCTCCACCAGCCTGCATGCAACCTGCCAGCACGTCCACCGCTCACTGCGCTCTGCACACACGGTGCCCACAGCGGCACTGACTCCTCCTGGTGCTCCCCACACTCTAGCAAAGTGCTTAAAGGATTTGTCCAAAGCCAACCAGGAACTCTGTGATAAGCCTACAGGCCAACAGCTTTAAAAAAAAAAATAAATACCCAGGATATTCTTGTAGCTTGAAATAATCCTTTCATTTAACAGGCAGTATCTGCAGCTAAGGCCAACGGGGAAGCCAGCACAACTTTGATATCAACGTATCTGAACTGACCTCCATGAAAAGAAACATGAAGTGGATTACAGCAGCTCCTTTGCTAAGAGACAGGGCACCAAGGTATGGGAGCCTTTTACAAAGTCACAGATGCTTCTGAAGAATTGACAAAGAACAAGGCAGTGCATCCATCACTTCAAAGCCCGAGTCTACGGAAGTGCTCTTAACTTGCAGCATCAAGAAACGTTACTGGAATTGGAGAATGGAGTGATAAATGGATTAAGCCAGCACTGCAGAGCCTCAGGAGAAGAGGACAGCTATCAGATCTGGAACCTCACCACTCTTTTCTGTCTTTTATTCCTGTTCTTCGACTTGATGGAATGAGGGTGAAGCAACACAGCCCTCTAGAGCTGGCAAGGTCCAAGACAACCCATTACTCCACTGACAGGCATCAGTGTGCACGGGGCCCATTTGCAAACTGGCTAACTTCAGACAAGGTGCAGCTGCAGACAAAGATTACACAAGTAGGACAGCACCACTGAAGAGTATCAACTCCTAATGGTCCTGGAAATTAGCAAGCAAATGAAAACTAGCGCTACAAAAACATAAAGTTTACGTAATAGTTACAGGAGTAGCTGAACTCCAATGCAACAACAAAGGAGGCTTCTCACCAGCACACCATCACCATCTTACTGCTTCAGAAACACACGTCTGGCCACACATTTACCACTTCCCTGAGGATTTCTTTTGTCACGTGTCCCTTGAATTCAACACTGCACTCCCCACCCCACCCCCCCCTTCTTTCCTTTTTTCTTTTTTTTTATCTTTATAGCACAAGAACCTTGTTCCTGCACCCTTCTTACAGTGCATACCCTTATTCCCTCCCTAGGATTATCTGTTTGCTTCCTAGCTAAAATATTGTCCAAGGCCATTTCCTCCAACCGCCTGCAGTGAAATGAACCCGGTGCCAGCCCTATTAAGATCAACTATGCTTCTCATTTACTCGAGCCATCCCATTAGTTATCAGTAGTGACTTTGAAAGGAACAGAGAGTTTTATACCCTGCTCAGCTCTCACTGCAGCAGGCACTTACAAATAACTGAAGCTTTGTTTTCAGAAAAAAAGTAGCCTTGCTTTTGAGCTGACAGGACGATCCATAAAGTCACACAGCAACCAAACTATTTCCAGGCCACTCAGCTCAGCGGAAGCTTGCAGCACGGCCGTACAGTGAATGCCTGGTCTCTCCTGTCACATCAAGCAACGCTGTTCAGCTCTCCTGGGCATCCTGGATGGTGCTGTATATATGGGAGCTCTCAGCACAGGAGGTGGTCATTGACCACACAGGTAGCAGCGAAGAAAAGTAAGGCTGAAAACCCCAGGCAGGGTAAAGAGATATGCTTTCCAAAAAGAAACAAAACAAAAAAACACACAGGAAAATACACTATAAACCACAGAGTATACGTTCTAAGACAGCAAAAAGATTAATTCCAAACCACAGAGAGTGCTGCTGCCCATAACCCACTGTCACTGCTGAACCACGTCACCTCCAAGGTCAAGAACACTGATGGCAGAACCTTTTACATTGTCCACTTCAGGTGAGTGCACCTCTGGGAAGGAACAAAGAGAAGCAATCTCTCTCCAGCTACTGAAAGAAGGCAGCCCACAAAATGTGTTCTTCTCAGGTACTCAGTGAGCACTGTAACGTCTAAGGTACTATAAATCCTCTGGAATTAAGAAGAGTCCAAGAAAATGCTCTAGCTCTTCCAGTAAGATTGGTAATTAATACAGACTAGGCTGACCCTTCCACTTGCAGGGATTTAGGCAGCTTGTCAATATAGCAAGCAAGAGAAAGGACGAACGTGTGAATACTGCAATGAAAGACCTGCTTATCTAGCTAAATGCACAAGCCCCACCACTGTGAGCAGAAGGAACAGAATGCAGAAGAGCTCCTTGGAATAACTGTGAAGCAACAGATACTTCTCAAAAGCAGCCTGGCAGTACCACCACCTTCTGAAACAAAGGAGGCTGCAGCCTCTCTGACAACTCATGAAAAATGGTGTCTAAAACCAAGTTAATATGAAGTGCAGTATCACAAAAGGAATATATAAAACCTGAAACACAGTGCTCAGCTTCCACAGCGAGGGGCACGCTACCAATTTCTACCAAAGTGTTCATTTACAGTGTGTCAAAAGCTAATCCAGGTCAATTCACTACCTAGAAGTCAAGGTTTTGAGAAACGCCTGTTCTTTTCTTGCTAAGCATGCTCCCTTTCCCAAAGCACAATCAATGCCAATCAAACCCTGCACACGAGCAGAGCTCTAGTGGAGAGATGCAGCCCATACAAATGAAAAATGCCACAAGCTCCCCTAGAAAGGCAGTCCTGACAAAGCCTACAGCATGGCTCTTCCATTAGAGCCTTTCATAAAACACAGCCAGAGTGTGAATACTGAGCGCTGGCTAGAAAGCCCTCTCGAGCCATAAATCACATGGTACATGCACAGCATAAGTGGAGTTTATTCATGACGGACAGTATTTCAACAGGGCTTGATAGATGGCCAAGGAAAAGGAGCCAGACTTTATGGAGGATAGAACTAGTTATACAAGAGATTCTTCATTAGTGAGAAATCCTTAATGATAAGAAGCTTAGCCAAGCAGAGTCAGCCTGAAAGCTGGGGCTGTCCTGCTCTTCTCTGTCAACAAAGCAGGCACCATTGCCTCCCTGCAGCTTGCTGCCTGCAACTCCTCCGTGCCTGCGCTGATACTGAGCAAGAAAAGCACAATAAGTCAGTCCACGCACCACTACACAGAAACTCCAATGACAAGCAGCTCTGGTCTGAATTTACACCAGCACCATTAGGAGGAAATGTTGGACCGCACTAAAACCAGAGTGCTGCAGCTCAAGCGAGGCAATGGGAAAAGCCTCATGACACCCTACATGATGGAAGGTTAATTGCTCAGACCTACTCCACCAGGACACCAAACCAACTTCTGACTACCACTCCTACCCACAGAAGGGTACGTGGGAGACAAGCCAGCCTGGTCCTGTTTAACAACTGCTCCCAACTGTAATCTGAACCGCTAAATTTGATTCCTCAAACACCTGTTATTCTTGGACAGGCTCCTCTTGCACCATACATCAGAAGAATAAAATGAAACCTGTGCTACACAGAAAGAGAGGGCAGCCAGCACGGTCTGTTACACTGCCGTAGGGAAATAAGACCATGACACTGGATGTACCATCACTCAAGGACTGATGCCTGCCAGAGCAAAACCAGACACAAACACTGCAACAGCAGCACTCTGTGACCTAGGAAGTGCTGATGGGGATAGCTTATAAAGGAAAGGCCACATCGCTTCCTGTCTAAACTTGCTACACAAACAAATATCACAGCTGCAACACAGGCTTGGGATACAGCTTTCCTTACAGGGTCTGGGAGAACAGAACAATCTCCTTCCTCACACCACAAAGCTGCAGTACCAGCTTGCAGTCTGCTACTGCAGAACAGAAGCAAAATACCCAGGAAAATGTCCACACGAGCACTTTGCTATCTCATAACATAGGCAGAGAGTTGATAGTGCCCTCTCCTGGCAATAAGCACATGACAAACGTTACTGGCAAAAAATCACAAGATTTCAACAAAAGTAGGAACTTTCAGAAACACCAAAGCTTACTGGCAAAAGATAGGGTTTAAACAACAATAATTTCCCTTTTCCTTCTCCTTCCCACACACACAGGCAGGAGGGCCATGTGAAGCCCTGGATGCCTAAAGGCAGTTTAAACAGACTCATGTATTATTGCTAGTGACTCACACCCCAAATCAGATGCTACTAGTAGCTGCATTTCTGCTAAAAGCAGGACTGAGCTCACCGAACCCTCTGCCAGCACACCAAAGAGATGGTGTTTATGGGGAAAGGACAAGCCAGCGCAATGAAAATAAGTCATGAAAGGTACCTGGACCCTGATTAAGGGTTAGATTAGAAAACTCACTGTCTTATTAATTTGTTTCACCGCTTCCAAGTGTTAATTTAATCAATATGAACTAATTGGTGTACTGGTTCATAATATATGTCAGAAGAAAAAAAGTTACGTGATTCCCTATAACCAATACTTGCACGTGCAACTCTCTGTCACACTGTGAGAAATAAAAGTCACCCTGAATGGCCTGGTATGGTAAGCTATAATAGGTTTATTTAAAAATACAGTTGTCCTCTCTGTGTACCATGATCTTCTAGTCTTGTTAAAGAGCCTCTGTCACCAGGGCCTGGAAGACTTAATATACGACGTTTATTATGATTAGAAATCATTTGTACAGCACTGTAAATTCACACAGCTCTTTCCCAAGAACATTTATAAGTCTAATGGCACTATAAATCCCTGTTAGCTTCCGCACTTTATTCCCTTGAATCTCTATTTATTCAAATGATCTCACACCCCCTCCCCCCCCCACTGCAATCTTGTCTCTGAATATATGAAGCCACAGTCCCACAATGGGCAGCCGTCTCCCAAGTGACAGGCTGGGTGGATTGCTAACAAAGCCCAGGACTATACACTTAAAAAAGAACACTATTAGAACAGAACAAACCTAATAACAGCACAATAATGACACAGATATTTAGCTTTCAAAGCACACTGGCAACAATCGCTGCTGTTTGTCTTACTGCTCGCACTGAACAGCCCCGATGCACACGAGCAGTTCTCTCTGTTCTTGTGATCTGCATCAAATTGCTCGAGCACACATGCAACCAGCAGCAGGCCCTCCCCCTGCCACCATACGTACTTGATGCTATCGGTGTGTGTTTTATATTCCATGATGGTGTTGGGAGGTAGGTTGAGCACCCTTCGTAACGTGTCGCGTATCCGGGCTGTCGTGGCCTGGTCGCTGGCTGTCTTGTTCCATATCGAGATAATATCCTCCTGCAGAAGAGCACATAAGGAAAGGGTAAGCAGATGGCATTTTCTGTAGCCCTGCCAAATGGAAGTACATGCCAGCTCCCAGAACAGCTTACCTGGAATCGGACAGAGACGACTGCCCCACAGATTTCTTCACCCACCATAAACTGCTCTCCGAGCATCGCCAGAATGAGATTCTCCCAACATCGTGATGCTAAGCCCTTCCGCAGACGGATAATCCATTTACCACCATTTTTGTTGGCATCATCCTAGGAAGATGTGCAGGAAATCAATCTGTTTTCTTCTAGCAATTTTTCTGCTTCCCACAAGACAGCAAAGCCATAGACGGTAGCAGATATTGATTGGGTGGAGCACCAGGGACTGATATTTAGAGTTATTTCAAAGCAAAAGCATTTCACTGCTCCCCCATACAAGCAGAGAAAGAGGAATGCCACTTACTTTGAATACAAAATATTTGAAACAATGACTCTCAACATTCCAGAGGACTATACACTGAAGACTTTAGCTGTAGCATTTAGATCCCTCTAGTAAAGACTACAACAGCCTATCCATCTGCACACAGAATCAGAGGCAAGTACCCTAAAATTATTCCAAACCCTAGCCTAATTCCAGCCTTGTTTAATCCCCTGTATACGTAACTCTCCTTGTTAAAAGAGGAAAAATCCCTTATCACAGAACATGGAAGGCAGGGAAACAGTTTGCAAAATCATGTTTAAAAGTAAGGGGAAAGCTGAAACACACTTTCCTTCAGCATTTCCAGGAATAAGCTCACACAGCAAGTTAACACAGAACACCTGTTCTCTGGAAGCCACTGTCATTATCACAGATACAGATGAACTGTGTTGACCCAAGGAAATACACAAAAACTGGGAGAAAGGAAAGGAAAAATTTATGCTAAGCACCTAACCTATCACCTCAAAACTGCAATTCTGTATGTTGAACTGAAAACTGCTACAGACTGCCCTGCTTCACACAACCACACCAAACAGCAGTTCTTCCTTTGTGCAGAATTCTCACTGTGGCATTCCCTTGTAGCTGGAGACTCTTACAGAGGGGAACAAATTCCATCCAAAGCCAACAACTGAGAAGTAGGAACAAGTCTAAGAGGAGGTGGCAGTTAGGAAGGGAATGAACAGAGATCTAGGACAGAAACAGAGAAGGAAAAAGAGCTCGTAGAGAATTGTATTACACAGAACATCCCTGGCCAAATAATTAGCAATCCCCTTTGCCAACCTAAGTTACACTTCAAAGATGCTAGGCGAGACAGCCCAATCCATCTTAATGGAACAAAATTAACCTTATTTTAGCTATGGAGCTCCCTTAGGGCTTAGAAAAACTAAGCATCTGTGTGCTCTCAGAGATAGCAAATGTCAGTGAAGCAATCCTGAACAAACAGGAAAATGCCAGCACAAGAGCAGCACTCACCAGACCCCCAGTTTTCATTTAAGTGTTAAGAGTCCATACTGAAAGGGGAAGGTGTAAACTCTGGACAAACCTCAAAGCATGTGAGCAGCCACATGCAAGGTGAAGATCTAAATCAGCAGAAGTTCTAGGAATGTTGCATATTCCCATGAAATGCAAAATGCTTTCTGACTAAGCATCCTTGTTTTCCCAGTGGACATCCCACTCTGAGAATTAAATTGCCTAGACTTCAGCCTTTGTAAGCTGGGTTTAACTCCTCGAACATTCCACGCTGACTTACAGAGGTAAGAAAATAAATTGGTATAGCTCAAAACACCTTAAACATTGTTTAGGAAGGTTCAAGGCTAGAAAGAGAATGGTCATTGGGAAGCAGATGCTGTACTGAGTGTTTTACGGTTATTGTTAGTTTTCTTTCAGGTTAAACAAGCTTTGGTTCAGTCAAGCATTTCATTTCCCTTTACCAGAATAATAATGACCTGCAGCCCAGAAAATCACAAGGGAACATCATGCTTACTGCTATGACTTTACCCAGAAAAGGCACAGATGGATTCTGAAAAAGATCAGCACTACATACATGTATACATGCTTACCAAAATTACAGTAATCACTTTCAAAGAGGCAGGAACATAAAGCCCTAAAAAGAGCAGCAAAGAGAAGGGAAGCAACAAGGGTCGTCTTCCACAAATACAAGAAGGCAACGCAACCAGAAATAACAAAGAGCCTCTCCATCCTCATATAATGGCTACAGGGAAATCCTTTATAGAAATTCTGCTATCATTAACTTGTGGACTCTGTGGTGGACACATTATCAGAGCAGCTAGCTGGCTAGGAGTCCAAAGAGGGTTAAGCGTTTTATATAAATTGTATTTGCAGTAACTGGCTATAAAACACCTTGCCTAATATAATTGCCAACCAGGGTCACATATAAATTTCTCAGGACCGAGCAGCATAATTAGGTACTGCAGAGCAACATATAAAATTCTCATATTGCAAATGGTATTGGTCATTGCTGGAAGCCAGCCAGGAACTGGAAGAATGATTTGTTGGGCAAAGATTTTTTTTTCCCTTCTTTATACAGATCTGGACAGAAACGAACACACGCAGACCAAGTGCCTCGTAAAGAAAAAAAGTGAATGAAGGGCTAAGTCTTCTTTCCATTTCCTGTTCTGTGTACAGCTGTAGGCTTTTAAGCATATGCATCTCCTTGCTTCTTACTTTCTTATTTCCTCCCTTATTGAGAGGTTCAGTCCCTTTTAGAGGAAAGCTCCACGCTGCTGCCATAGGACAAAGAAGTAGTAAGTAGTAAGCAGTAAGTAGTAAGTAGTAAGCAGTTAGTATGCAGCGAGCACAGAGCTTAGCTGGGCTACCCTTTTTACTGAGCTGCAGGCAACACTGCCCACAGGTATCTTCTGGACCCACAGCAAGCAACTCCCTTCATCTGCCCTCTCCTCTGCCAGACGATCACAGAGCCATCAGGTTACACAGAACAGACTTTTCAGAACAGGTCTACAGCAAAGTCAGAAGAAAAGGCTGAACACAGGAGTGCCATTAAGCAACAAGAGCCGCTTCACTGCAGGAGGTTTCATCCATCATTCTCTGTGGAAGTATCGAGGCAGACACGAGAGCTCCAACTCACCTCCCACATGGGTTTGATGCCCTCTTTGAAAAGATGGAAGTCACTGTGGCCTGTCAGGTCCCCAGGACGTACCATGTGACTGTAAAACCGCCAGAACTGCTCCACCTGCAATGACACGAACCACACAGCGAGGCTGCTCAAACTGTTCAGAGCCACAACTCCTACAAAAACAAGCTTCCCTTTCTACAGCAGCTAGCCAGACACACCTTCCCCTCTTCTCTTCTTTTTTCTTGTCACAAGGGTGTTTATTAGGACACCCATAAGGCAGCAATAGGATCAGAGACTGGGTGCCTACTTCTCATTGGCTCTATCAGCAGGTGACCACCTGAAATATTCAACAAGTGCCTGCAAACATTACTTGGTGTTTGTCCAAAACAGTCTGTGCTAAGATAGCTTCTGCTCTAGAGAACAGTTGCCAGATTCTAATGATCAGACTTTAAATTAGTGGACATATATCAAGTGCAACAGCTACAGTCAAGCCTCCCTGCACTACAAGAGAACTCATTCCTGCACCAACCACTGTTCTCAGCGTAATTGAGACTGCAGAAGCCTCCAAATCTGACATATTTTGGATTGATTTTTCCTGTATCCAGGTTTTAAGACAACAGAGACAATTCTGGTGCTGTTTTAAAATCTATAGGCACCACTTAGAGCTTTTGTTTAAATCCCTCTTATTTCCCTTTACAGCCTGCTATGACATTCTGACCTCCACAAAAACACCATTTTCCATCATGCCACAACCCTGTGTCTGCTTCAGGTAGCCTGGCCAGAATTTTTAATTCTAAAACTAAAATATCTATTCTTTTAGATTCTCTGGATGAAAAAGGATTTTAGAGAGGCTGGATCTTTAAAAGAAGGCACTGGAACAGATTATACTAATTTCCACATTTTAAGAGGACTCTACTCAGTAAGACCACAGCTATTAAGCAGAAGAGCAGTGAAGCTGCAGGGGTTAGACACCATCTCAAGTACTTTATCAGAGACCTCGATGACTTGGTCAGCACTTGGAATTCTGCTTCAAACTCTGATCTCTGCCGTCCAAACAGGAATTTGCTTTTATAGCCAATATAATTGTGAATCAAGGCTGAGATGGGGTCAGAAACAATCTATTTCTGTAAGGTAATTTCTACACTGCATTTGGATGTAAGTTCTCACAATGAGTGCACCTGCCCTCTAGTGGTTAGCATTTAAAAGCTACGAGTTAGAGCTTTCTACTGAAAAGCAAAAGGAAAAAACGTGAACCCAGGCTTCAGCTCAGACAGTCCTTCCTGGAGCTTATTCTGGACCTTATTCTCTCCTTCTTTAACAGAATTTGGAACCAAATCTTCTGACCAACCCCCTTCCACTCTACCTGAATTCTAGCATTTCCAGCCTACAATATCAATCAATTTTGTTTGTGTATCTCGAGATCTTAACGATGGTTTTACATCACCAGTACCATAAAACAACCCAACGCTGCCCTTCCAGTACTTACTTCATTCTAGGAATAAACAGCCACAAACACAAAAGGGTAAAGGGAGAGCAGCTTGCATTCCAACCAGCTTCACTGCGACACCCAACTGCACCTCAGTCATCACTTCCACAGCAACAGCAGACACCATGCTAACAGCTGCTTACACACCAAGCACACCAGGTAACTGCTTCTATCACACACTTGGTGGTGGAAATACTGAGGGGTATGAGGGAATAGCACAGGGAGCTGTACAGTCATTGCTTCACAGCTATTCCTTTCTTCTGTTGCTCACCTGTCAAGTTCTGCTGCAGCTAGCAGACTAGAGTTATAAGAGTTCTTCCCATACTTCTATTATTATTGCAGCTATCTAGCACAGGGCAGAGGAGAACTGCTTAGGACACACCACCTGGTGTAGGTAGTTCAAGAACTCACCTGTAAGTCCTCTGCTCTCAACAGCAGAAGCACAGCATGCATGTGCAAATGCTCAGTGCACAGAGAGTAAGCCAGCCATGATGACTACATCATGCCCAAGAGATACAAGCACAACAGGGATATACTCACTGAGGCAAAGGTGCCAATCTGTTTGATGTTCTGCTCATAACTCTGCGAGCTGGTAGGCCTCCCAGGTGTTCGTCTGGAGTACCAGAAAGTGTAATTATACTGCAAGGGGTGCTCAGCTGGTCCCGGGACAACTGCCTGCAGAACAAAAAAAAAACCTTGCTTGTCCCTAATATGCTCCTCTACAGCAAGAATAGAAAAAAATATATTCACAGCATCAGAAATCCACATGTTCCCATCCTAACAGAGCGTAAAACAAACAACAAACCCTAATTTTCACTGAAAAATGCCATTGCTGCTAGTTGTCTGACATGGACCATTAGGCTAACAGCAACTGGTCATTTCAAAGAGTATTAGAAATTTGCTGAGTGGGGATGGCCAAGGAAATAATAACTTAAGCTCTAGGAAGTGTCACACAAAAACAAGCCTCATAACAATTAAAACCAGAATTATTAAATTTACCTTTTAATTCTGTACTGTGACTGTCTCAAAAGAAAATTACAAATTAAAAATGGCAATATCTTTTTCTGAATGAAGAAAAAAGTCATTCTTCCCTACAAAGAATAAAACTCATTTATACTAAACCACGCTTCAAAAGCAATTACAACTCATTGATGACTGCAGCTCCCTTAAGCAACTGACACCCCCAACACTCTGAGAGGATTATTCTGTCTTCTAATGAGTGTGAAAAGAGGTTAACAAGAACTTATTACCCAGGAGTCAAAACTGACAGTGACACAAGATGAGGGCTTTGGGGCTTTTTTTCACTTGGTATTGCTGCAGGAGTAAATAGAGCTTAAATCTCTATTCTATTCTTGTCTATGGTAAATTTACAATGATTGTATTACTTCAAACACAATAGTATAAGCACAAGATTAAAAAAAAAACAATAACAAATAAGCACAGAATCATAGAAACATAGAATCACATTCACCTTCTCAACCAGGGTACACTGCACTCACTGAGATCCCATCTTAAGAGTAATGACAACAACGGGACAAACAGCTTGTAAGCCAGCTGAAGGCCACCACTCCTCTGTCAATCATGCTTTTCCCCACATCCTCTTCTAAATTTTGTTTTCAGAGGTCAGGGGAATAAAACTTCATTTTTTCTAATCTAAGCAAAAGCCTGGCTGCACCTAGATGCAACTGTGAAGGAAGTGTTCACCCCCCAGATTATAAACCTTCAAGAACTTCAAAATGAAACTTCAAAAACAGAGAGTAACACAGTTCTTCTGTCATCATTACCACAGTAACAAAACATAACGTGACCACAGTCCTCCAAGACATTTTCCTTATCCTTAAACTGAAGGCTCTAGTACTCTCGCCTTATGCCCTGGTGAGGGAAAGCAGCCACCTGCACCTTACCTTCCTCTTGGTGGTACTCTGTGGTTTCTCTCGATCATTCTTTTCCTTCTCACTGTCTTTCTGTGTGTTATTCTCCTCATTCTGGTCATGGTCTCCACTATCATCATCTTTCAATCTGGTAGTGAAAAAGAACAGTGGCAGTGAGCATTATTTCTTGGAGCTGAGAAATTTCAAACCAAGCAGCAGCAGCCTCTTTTTATACGCTCCTCCTGCTAGCAGTGCCACTGGTGGTTAGAAATCTACACGTGACAGCACACACAGGCTCCTCAGGCACATACAAAACCAAGCAAAAAAAATGAATTCAAGCACTCTGTACCCAACCACAGACCCAACGCAAAAAACCCCACCGCGTGGACTCCCAAATCTGCAGGCAGCAGCTACAGAGACCCCACTGCAGCTTCCTGACCCTTTCCCTGGCTCTCCACAGCCTGGGCCATGCGCGGCAGCCATCACCCCCTGCACGCCTCAGGGCTCCCGGCCTGCCCCACTCCCTGCCGAGGGCAGGAAAAGCCGCGCGAGAACCGTGGCCAGAAGGCCAGCCCGTCCCACGGCGATGCCTCCCGCCAGGGCGCCGGGCCGGGAAGGGGGAAAGGGGCTGCGCGCGGCCCCATGACTCATGGCGGATGGAAGCCGCGGGCAGGCCCTCAGCCACACCGCCGACTCACGCGTCGAATTTGTTGTTCATCGTCGCTCGCTGCCGCCACCTCCGTCCACCTCAGCGACTTCCGCTTCGCCGAGTCCGCTCTCCAAAGCCTTCCGCCACTTCCTGCGGCGACAGCGACGCCATGCTCCCCGCCCCGGCATCATAGGGGCGGAGTGCGGAGGAAGTGAAAAAACGACGCTTCCGGTCGCCATCTTGGTCCTTGTGTACAATTGCACGTGGTGGACCGGTGACGTCTTGCAGCTCTTCCTGGATCCATTCTGCAGCACAGAAATGAGTATTCAAGAAGGCAAATTGCGTGTAGACTTGTATTTAGGAACTCACAATGCCCAAGACAGCTTGCACTGCAGGACTGGGGCAGCTGAGTCAACTACATTTTGCCTGTTACACTGCCACGAGCAAGGACGGTGACACATAAAAGTGCAGATGCGTGCATTTCTCACCTTATACTTCCAGATACACCATCATTTAGAGGAGAGGCCATCACAGAGCGATAGTGGTGGCATCTGAGCGAATTATGAAGAAATCTGTGGTCACTTGGAATATGCTGGTGTCTGAATATAGATTGTGGGTCATCCTTTGCCTGCAGATATAAGAAAGGTGATGAGCTTTAAGAGTCTCTTAACACCGTAACAGATTTCCAGGAAGGGAGATTTATCCATATATGCATATCCACAGAATCCATACTGAATTGGTGAAATTGGAAAGACAGCAGCTATGTAGCTCTACTGGAAAAGTAGTCTTACTGACTGAGGAACGTAGTGTACAATCAGCTTTGTTCCAGTCTAGGGTGGAGCAACATTACTATCTCTGTGGTGACTGCCAAGGAACACCAGTAAGTACTTAGACAAAGTACTGGGCTTTTGAAGTGCAATTAAAATAGATAAATAACAGTCTCTCAGAAGAAAGAGGAGGAGGATGTGGGAAGACAACTGGAAAATATGTGAACTACAAATATTTTAAATATGTTGCAGCTGCACAAGAGACAAATACTCATTACCTTTAATTTCCTGAGCAAAATATGCATCATTGAGGATCTGTGACTCTCCAGGCACCCAGCTCTTCTGGTGGTTCCTGATCTCACCCTTAATAAGTGTTTGCAGATGCTGCAAGTGTGTTAGTGCCAACAGCAGTTTCATTACACAGAGCTGAAGCACTTGGACAGTGGTGGGAAGGTTTCTTAGAGCTGCATGTGGAAATATAAGCGCAAGGAACAGTATGACATCCTGGCTTCATAGCTTCATTTAGAGCCTGAACTGTCACAGCTGAGCCATGTCTAACCATGTCTAAGACCCAGGTGTATTACATATCTGACTATAGGAAAAAAAGCCTACGTAATTTTCTTTTAAGTTTATTTTGGAGGTGAGACCTGAGAAGAATGACCATTAGTATAGAGGTATTTCTCAGATCACTTGCTCTCCTGTACTGACTTTGAGATTTGTGGCATTTAAATACCCTTGGATACAATTCTTCTTGTTTTCTAAGTGAAGCATTGCCCAAAATGGCATTTCCTATATTGATGTAAACAACAAAATCATAAACACTGCTTTTATTACCTTCCTGTGCTTATTTGTTTTCCAATCGTTCAGCTGCCTTTTTCAGCATATCATTACTCACACAAGGAACTGCCTTCATTGTTAAAATAGAAATTAGAGTTGTAATTAACGCTAGCAGCCATTAGATGGTAATGTTTGCTCACCGTTGCACTGAGCATTATGCTTGCCAAATCTCACTCAGTGAGGCAGTTGAGCCGAACTTTTCAAACAATAGGCACTGTCTGGGGTATCTCATTTGACGTGGGTAGAGCATCACGAGAGGCCTTCACAGTACTCAGATAGTACTGATAGCTGCTAGAGTTAGGGTTCTTCATAATTCTGCACCCATAAATCAGAGACCAGTTTTGAACTCTTCAACTCTGGGTAGTTGAGAAAGACTTAATTGCAAGGAGGGAGGGAAGAAAAGGTGGTGTTGTCTTGCAAAAAGGATTAGGATTTCAGATAGCAACAGCATCTGCTAGAGCTTGTGACTGTATGGGGTAAGAGATGAGAATTTCTGGACATCTGTTCCAGGGATGGAAAAAGATGATATTTGCACATGGTTTTTGATCTTATACATGTATACGTAATACCAAAACTTATGTAACTATATACATACACATATGTAACTGTTTACACAAAATATGTGATCTTTTTTTTTCTAAGCAGTTGTAACACTTCATATGATGAACTCTCAAAAGATGAAGAGGCATCTTTCTGCACTGGTGATTTCCAGGGAACTGGTGAAGACAGACTGTCTATAAAGCTGTGAAGAGTTTGACTAGGCACAGTTTCCACATGCGCACTGGCTTCTGCAATTTGCTCTCAGGAATCCGCTGTCAATGTTGTGTTGCTGAACCCACATCTCAGGAACATCTGTGGGCAGGACTGCGTCACTCTGGAGGTAGGTGCAGGCCCCCTCCTTTGCAATCATTGGAAACAAAGATGTTGCCAGAGATTGTGAAATATGCTGACCATACTGACAACTCGTGCAGATATGATCAGGTGCCTAGTTACTGTCACTTGATTTGGCCAATGGCTGCTTTCTGTAGGAGAGAGTAATTTGAAGAATGGCTTTCACAGCGTTTGGAAGTGGATGCTTTTACCTTAATTAATAGCCGAAATAAGGTGGAAAGGAAAGAAAAAAACAAGTGCTTGAATCCATGAATTGGATTCCATCTAGTACCCAAAGAACTGCAGAATCTGTATTTTCTTCTGTACACATAGGAAAATAGAGAGCCTTGATGATGATGATATCACACTGTAGTACATGAAATGTCACCTAACCGCAGTTCTGTGCAGCTTCTTACTTATATAGACCAACACATGTAGATTCTAAACTATCCACTTCATTGTTTTGCAGCATGTATCAGCTTTGATAATAACTGACACATGCAGTGCCCTCCCCAGATCAGCAGAATTCTCTGGAAGAGGAACTGTTGTCTCAGCCCAGCCTTTAAAATCTTAATACCACTGGTAACAAAGCTTTTCTTTGTCCTTTCCGCTAGGAGCAATAGAATTCATTCCTGTCCCCAGCAGCAAGGATGGGCCTGGAGCAGGAACAGCTCCAGTGTGCTGCAGTTTCTCTCACTTTGCTGCACCTGCAGTGGCCAGGCCTCTAAGGAAGCCTTCCAGAGCCTCAGTGTGCCAAGACATAATCAGCTGATGGCAGTATTACCAAAATAAGAACTACAGCAAAGATTCAGTCATCAAGCAAACAAGCTTTCCTGCCTCTCTTTGCTTATTCTTCCTGTTTCCCTCCCTTCCACCTTGTAGCTTGTACTGTAGTAACAGGCTTCCCCAGGCACTATCTTTGACTGCGTGACTGTTCAGTGAATTGCAGCATTTGCTACTATTACTACAATCCCTTTCCATTCACTGCTAATCCTTTCTAAAGTCCCACTGGGAGACACATAGTTTGAAGTTCTACTTAGAAAGCTCAGTGTTCAAACTGAAGCTGGGGAAGAGCAGAAAGATACTTTTGCCTTTGAGCCAAGGATATATTAGGAACAATTCATAAAACTATGAAAAAAAAATCAGTATCTCTGAGAATGTTTCATGGTGAGTTTAGAAGTCCAGTGTCCACAGAATACCAGTGAAAGGGAGAGGGGTTGATCCTGGAGGCCATCAGGGTGTTTAAAAATGTCAGAGGAATCCAGACAAAATGACAACACCCACAAAAATTCAACTTCCAGAAAACATTGCTGTCCTCATCTCCCTCCTCGCCCAGCTGTGACCTGCTATCCCCACAGCCCTCTGCTCCCAGATCTACTCCCTCTAGGCATCAGCCCGATTGGAGCACTTGAACAGCACAGGCAAGTGAACCATGTCTAGTCCCAAGCAAACACAAGATGGGCTGCAAGAGAGTGCATCCCTTGGACGATGCACAGTGTTAGCAGGAAGAATGGAAGAGGTATCACAGTGAGAATAAGACAGATATCCTAGTCTGGACATTAGCTTAGACTTTAGAAAACTAGTTCAGTTCCCTGCTGAGCTACATACAAATCTCATGTGATTCTGGGCAAGCTGCTTCATGTAGTTTCATTTTATAATCAGTCTGCAATCTACCTAGAAGCAAGATGCCTTGAAAACAAATGGTCCCATCCCCTCGTTTCTCTTTCACCAGGGTTGCATCTCATGACCAGAAAGCCATAAAGCGAGTGACTTAATCCAGCTGATCTAAGGGAAAGCCTTCATTATTGGTTGCAGGAATGGGTTTCTGCTAGCTCAGCAGTCTGAACATGCTCACCTCCTGGCTGCTCTCTCACTTCTGCAGCAGAAGCAGAGTGAGAACACGGCCAAGGACAAAGTGAGCAGAACCACCCCTTTTGGCACACTCTCGTTGATTGTTTTAGCTGCAGCATGAATCTTTATCAGAATTCCTTACTCCTCACAGTCCCTCCTACTTGAATTTGTCTTATGAACACATTCTCAGTTAAATGCTCCAGTGACTGGAAACAGAGAACTACTCTGTACAGAAATTATATTAAGCTCTCTGGTGACAGTTTCTTAATAATGCACCGAAACATTCTCAGCTAATTGCCTAAAAAGACTCTCACTTAACTGCCCAGTAGCATAAGGATGGATGTGAGTTTGGCCAGTATCCCCATGATGGATGGGAGTCATGGCTCGACCCTTGGGCACCAATGCTGTCATGCATTCCTAGCTCACTTTCTGCAGACACTCACCTTCAAATGGGAAATTAAAACTCCATCCTTTCTGCAGATTTAACCACTGACAAGTAACACCTTCCTGTGATTAACAGGGATTTTTCTCCTGTGGGCTGTCCCTGCACTAGCACCCACGTGGGGCACTTTAGTCATGGATGGGAAAAATCCCTCCTCTTTTATAAGAGATGCATCTTTTTCCAATAATATTCAATAAAATAGACCCCTCATCAGTAGAGAAGGAGCTCCTGGGACAGCTGTCAGAAACAGCATTTATGTCACTTTGACTGTGACTGTTTCTTAATGAAGTGAGAGTGCCTTCTCACAGTCCCGTTACATGCCACCTTTCTTGGCCTTCCTTCTGACTCTCAAAGAATGGAAAAAAGAGTGAATACTTTGTGCAAGGGTACAGTGCAACAAGATGAAGCTAACTCAGCAAACCAAAGATGTGTTTGTCTTCTCGCCAAGGGTACAAATTTCCATGTGGATGCACTTTTATAAATGTTTACCTTTGCACTTCCATCATAATATCTTTGTGCTGACCTTGGCGTGCTCTTTGAGAAAGCACCATCCAGATGGTTTTACAAGGAACTCGTTAGTCCCTCCTTTTCTCTTGGCTGAGACAAAATATGGAGCAGTGCCCAGAGCAAAGTAGCCAGTGGAGTTTGTGTTGCTGCCAAAAAGAGGTCATGGAGAACCCAAACCAGATTGTCTTCATCCAATCACAGAGCTGGGGTTGCCTTTAATCTTCAGGCAAGTAAGGGGTGAGACGAGTACAGCAGACATGACAGCATGTGCAGCCATCATCCAGGTGACTTCAGCAAACCGTGGTTCACAGAATCTGTGTTTTTCCAAAATGTCTGAAAGATCTAACCTGAAAGACTGCAAAAGAAAGAAGCCTTTGAGTCTCTTGAGTTTCTTGACCACTGGCAGGCTGTCTGTAGAGACTTTTGCTACCGTGCCATACGGTCAGCTGGGATCTAATTGCTGCTATAGCTGGCTTGCAGCCTTTTCTGCTTTCATGTTTTGTCCTGTGGCTCATTCCTGGATTCTTTGTATTTTTTGCTGATCATATCCCATTTGTGGTGTTCATATTTTTAATTTTCTTTCCCTTGTAGGACTCTTTTGTATCAGGCTTTTGACATCTGCAGGATACGAACTTCAAGCAGTTTCTTCATTGGTTCTCCTGCAGATAGCTGCATACAACCAAAGGTACTTAGAGGAGACTGGGAGATAGTACCCAAATTAAACACATCATTCACTCTTCCTCTGAATCATGTTCTCTACATGTTGCTCATAGGGAAATAACTGCTTTGAGGACAAGAAAAAGTCTGAGTAACCAGTATTTTCCAGACTCTGCTATGTAAGTCCATACCAATGTTTCTTTTGAGGGTGGTAACAGATAAAGAAACCCAAATGTAGTGAAAGCATGCAGAAATGGCAGTATGGGTGGTAAGCAGATAGGTAATCCTCTGTCTGAGACACTAACCACAAAGAAATAGAAACAAAGCTTTCTAAAGCAGGGATGAAACTGTCTTTTATCTTTTTTTTAATAATCTTGCTGTATCATTTCAATCAGTATTTTCAAGAAAGTTTATTTCCTCATTCTTCTGTAGTGATATGATCAACTCTGCATGCTCTGCTACACATCAGCATTTCAGAAGAAACTACATACAAGAAACCCCTCTGTGGGAATTCTGAGTGCTGATATATGACAGTATGGGCTGTTCCCTGGTTCACCAACACTCACCTGTTCAATTAACAACACTGGAACTGGGTAAGCTTCTCAAGTCTTACCTGGCACTTGATAATAAAGCCCCTGAAAACTCCTTGCAAATCAGTGGGCCTCGTGGATCCTCAAATTGGCCTACTTAAGCATCCCATATTGCTTATATTTAACATTGGAACCCCTGAACTTGGCCTGCTGGCATCCCACAGGGCTTATATTTAATGTTACCTGGTGTGGATTTGTCCCTATAGAGACATCTCTGATTCACCTGAGTACACAGCAGTTAGCAAAGCTCAGAATTAAAAGAAGAATGCTGAATTCTGGTGATTGCAATATTAGAAACGATCACAGAAATCATGAAGGTGGAGAAAAGAAGTTAAATAGATCCCTTGTACAGTCTGATACCCGGTCTCCTCTGGGTCTTCTCTTCATTGCCTTATCTATAAGGCAAGAATGGCAGGTCCCATCTCAGACCAGAACCCATTCTGAGTCTCCATGGGTCTGATGACCACACCTGACAGCCCCTTGGATCTCCTTAGGGCAGTACATCTATGAATTCTTCATACTGCTCTGTAAATTTCACAGCATTTGTCCCCATTGCAGCTTGGATTTTAGTAGCAGGCACGGGCAAGAATACCAAGGAATCATCCTCTCAGCTCATAGACTCATAGAATTCATTGAGTTGGAAGGGACCCACAAGGATCATCAAGTCCAACTCCTGACTCCACATGCTGCCTTCTTGTGCATTGGCTCTGTGCTCTCTGAACTCCTATGGAATCATAAAGTCATCCCTCACTACTCCTTTGTAAACCATTTCTGTGTACTGGATTGTACTCACCTGAGCTAAAAAACAAAACCAACAAAAAACAAGCAAAACCTGTTGCCTTTGTAAGATCTTCTCTCTCAGAGAGGGCATCTTCCTGATACAGCTGATTAGGTGCATTTCACAGTACATTGACTTGTGCTGAGTTACCATTAAAAGGCAAAAAAGGCATAGTTGTGTAATTTACCTTAGTAAATGAAAACAACTTGTAACAGTGTGATTTAAATCTAGAGAGACATCTCAAAGTTCTTGGGCATAAGGATGAAATGAAACTCACTTATTGTACATCAGAAAAAGGTTAAAGAACTGATAACTCCTTAGGTACAGTTTTGATCCACAAATCTGATCTCACAAAACGACTCACTGTCTCAAATCATAGCACCCAGATCACCAACCATTTGGTTTGCACACACAGCTGTGTTGGTTGCAGTGCTCTGAGTTAAGCTGGCAGAGCCGTTCTTCAGACCCCATGTTTGCCATCTCTTGTCCTCCAATCCCTACATCATATGGCTTATCTGATCTGCCTGATCTATAGTATGAGCTGTTACAGGCACACAGAAGTAATATTCCCTACACAGTCATACTCTCAAACAGGTTCTTTTGCTTTATTCCATGGTGCATTTCTGCACATGCAGCTACAGACCTCTCTTTCTCTCTTTTCCACCGAGTATTTGAGCTCAGTGTGATTTTTGCAGGTATATTAACTGTATTTTTCCTACGTTGAAACCGAAATATTTTAATGCTTCACCTATCTCCAGCTCTCCATAAACTAGTTCTTTAATGACACTGAAGCTGGTTGTTTCTTGAAATTTAAGTCAGCTGCAGTTATTAATGTGATATTTCACAATAGTAAAAAATAATGGGCACAGTGTAGAAAGAAGAGGCGGGCAGACAATAACATTTTCAGCATATTAATTTTATGAGGAGGGATTTCCTCATCTCGGGTTACCCTCAGTTCCCAGTTCGGGCTGCTCTGACAGCCTGAGCTTGAATGCAGATCTTACATCTGATGATTCGTGGCTTCTTAACAAAGCATTACAGGAAATGTGTGCAACCCCAATTCAATCAGCACATTATCTCTTGTTTTGACCAGAAATTTCACTGAAGAAAATCTGATTTGCCAGTCACAGTGTATTTTTATCACCTGAAGACATCTGGCAAATGAATAAATTAAGCTTTGAAAAGAGCCAGCAGCAAGACTTTCACTCAGAGGGAAATGGATAACATTAAGTGCATTTCAGCTCATGCTTCAGGGTTCCAAGCTGCTTGAATGACCATCTCTTTCCAGCCTCAACTATGTCTCAGCAGGCATGTGGTCAAGGTTTTGTTTGCAAGTAAGATGTTCAAATGGAAAATAGAAGATTATGGCAATAGATTGAAGTATGATATATTGAACCATTTTAATTTGGAGTAAATGGCAGAAAGCATAAGCACAGCCATACTGTGTCAGGTGAAAGTTCCACTAGTCTGATGTTCCATTCTGACAGCACATGATAGGCATTAGGAAGGGTTGTTAGGACAGGACAAATGAGAAGCACTGCATTGGTGTGAAACAGCCCAAAGGGAATTTTCCTGCTGAAAATTCATCCGATTAAATTTGAAGAGAAGCAAACGTTCAGAACATTTAGCAGTGAGGAGTTAAACAGCTTACCAACAAGACGTGCTGTACCATTCCTTCTGGTTCTTCCATCTGTGTTGCATTTGATACCTTCCATTGGAGAGATGGTGAATGTTTCCTTTTCTATTGGCTCCTGTGCATACAGAATTTTTTAGGCCTCCTCAAAACTACAGAAAGAATTTTCCCAAATGTGCTATGCTTGTGCAACAGAGGGTTTCTGCAAAATGGAATCCCATCAGTGTCAGTTTTCCCCACTACAAGCAATAGGTTCATGATTTCATACACTGGAGCATCAACAGGGACAGCATACCCTGAGCCTTTGACACACACCGTTTTCCTAAACAACTTGTTTGAACAGAAGAGAAAACATTTGGTTTTAATCTCTGGAGGGATGCAAACTCTACCAAACTTTTATACAAGGCTCTCTTTGTCTCTACTTGTTGCTTTCTCCTTTTGCCAGGGTAAATAGTCTGCCCTGAAGTTCGACACACCACCTGCCATATGGTTGTTAGGCTAATCATAGAATCACTGAGGTTGGAAAGACCAATAAGATCATCTAATCCAACCATCAACCCATGTATGTGACTGCTCTAGACCACGTCCCTCAGTGCCACATCTCTATGGTTCTGGGTCACCTCCAAGGACAGTGGCCCCCCAACCTCCCTGTGCCAATGCACCACCACTCTTCCCAAGAAGAAATTGTTGCAAATATCTAACCTGAAATATTGCTATCTTGGAAAACCCTGCCATGAAACAGAAAAGAAAAAAAATTAGTAGAGGATGTTAGTATCAGAGAACTTGGCAACGTTTTCCTTAACTGGAACCTTTGCAGTGCTGGGCACCATATAAAGTTGGGCAGCTCTCTCCTCTCACGTCCAGCAATATAAATCCTGTAGGCTTCTGCTTTCAGGCTCCTGCTGTCCTGCAAATATTAAGCAAAGCAGCCACCTCCTCAGTTCTGTGATGTGATCTGGCTTTTTCCCAAAGGAATTGCAGTGGTTTAAAAAGCAATAGATCCAGCTGGGGATCTTTCACTTGAATAAACACCTGCAAACTGGTTTCAAACTCTTCTAAACCATATTATTAAGGATGACAAAGCTACCACAACTCAGAGACTTGAGGCTGTGGTTGACATTGATTATATTAAAAAAATAGATGGGGTGGAGGGTTAGTCACTTCACTTAAATGTTACATCACCCCACTCATCGGCACCAGGGTGTATGCCTTTCTACCTGGCAGATCGCTGATGGTGTAATGCAGATGTGTGCCTAGGGTCTGTAACCAGTGATAACAAGGGGATCAGGAAATAAAGCAGCACTTGAAGAGGCAGTAGGGGAATGGGAAGGGATGTAGGCAGGGGATGAAGGGAGCCGATTGAGGCAACCCAGTTTCCTTCAGATTGGCTTTTTTTTGGTGCCAAGCACAGCAAGGCACAAAGCTCTCGTGGTTCATTGTACTGGGGCACATGGAGTTCACCTCTAGGAGCTGCCGACAAAGTGCTAAAGGACAGTGGTAACCAGGGGTGCCTGGAAATAACACTTATGGTTAAAGACACTCAGCACAACATGGAAACAGTGGTTTCTTCCATGATCCCACTGCTCATTGCTGTCCTCTCTCTCCAGCACCTGGCTTGGAACGACTTCAGCTCTGTCCTCATATCCTGCACATCTTTCAGCCAGTCTAGGAGCTGGGTGTCTGCAACACTGTACAAGTACAAGGAAAATGATCTCTGGGAGGGAAAGCAGAGCTGTTCTCTAAGGCAGAGAGTCTCAGAGGACATAATGTTCCAGTCCATGAGAACGTGTCTTCTCATTAAGCCTCTTCAGTGAGTAGCAAGATGACAAGAGGAGTGGGCAAAGGCAGCAAGAGATGTAATCTTCAGCAGAGTTAGTGAAGAGGAGGAGGATGGGAGGGTAGGGTGGAGGAGCAGCACAGATAAAGCTGGTAAGGAGAATGAGCAGAAGTGTGTAGGCCCTGGAACAGCAGTTGATACAGCATGTAGTCAGCAGGCTAGATTATTCACGGCAGTTCTTGCTATTGTGAAACCCACTACTGTTCTGATTTCCCTTCCAGCCTGTTGATACTGGGTTGTGGTGGAGCAGTGCCAGGATCTGGTCCATCTCAGCATGACTTTCAGTAGCTATCGCTTCTTTTTAGTAACATTCTTCTCCATTTTAAACTTAGGAAGTTCATATGTACCGCAATGATTTAATTCCAAATAATTTATACCCCAGTATAAAAACACTTGTGGTCCTCATGTAAGTTTAATCCTAAGTTTATAGCAGTGATTACAGTTTTACTAAACTCCAAGATTTGAATCCTTTCCAAAAGTGATTTGGACTCAAGAATACTACAGCAATTTGCCTTGTCATAGCTACAGATGAACTTGGCTGTCACCTCCAGCTATATGCTTAAACTGTCTCTGTCTTGAATGGGATCAGTGCCTGTAAGCAACCACATTAGGAAAAAGATCTTTCAGAATTCCTGCATCAAATCTTCATTTATATTTTCTTACTCTGAGCTACCTCCAGTGCCTCTGTAGTTACTGTGGTGTAGTTTTTATGGTGTAGAAAAAAAAAGGATATCTTCCAAAAGCCACCTGTAACTCACACTGGTTGTGGTTTTCAGCTCATCATTGATGAGTCTATAATACTTGTGCAGAAAAGTGTAAGAGGGGACAGAACCTTGATATGATGAAAGGATATAAGTGGTGGGAAACCAAAAAAGAAGGCAAATCCTGAAATAGAGTTTATGTGGATAAGGAATGGATGGGAGCAGGAACTGAAAATTGTGAGGGAGAGACTGCAATGAGATTGAATGGAGGACTGGAAGTACAGTATGGGTTATAATGAAGAGAAGGGCCCAGAGAAGACGGGAAACATCTGTGTGTTCAGAAAGTCTCCAGATGTTGTCTTCCAAAGCCTCTGCATTCCTCTGCTGTGAACAGTTAGCAGTGAAATCCACTGGCAAAGTGAATATCTCATCCCACATTTACACCTCTTCCAAGCAGGGTTGATAATGGTTTTCTACTGCCAACTACTGTGTTCATTCAGTGAGCGGAAGGTCTGATTACAGAGTTGAAGGTACCAACCTTGTAGTAACCCAAACAAAGTCAGCGTGATTCTACATCATAAAAAACAACTTTTTAAAAATGACAAAATAAAGTGGCAGTACATTATAACAAAGGTTACACTGCTGAGTTACACATTCACACTGTTAGTAACTGTGAAATTTAAGTTTCTTTGAATTCACATTGACTCTTTTCGTCTTATCCATGGGAGATGCTTACCTCAAACTCAGACATTAATGCACTCATATTCCAATGTGTTTCCATTTTATTTTCTTTTATTTCCAACCTGCCAACAAATTAAAGTGTCTCAGGATAGTAAAACCAAAGTAGACCTTTAAATGTGCACTTTCCAGAGTCAAAAGCCTTGAGGTCAGACTACTCACAGAAATGACACCTGCTCAGCTCTTGCTGAGGTCTTCTGTTTAATCTCACTGAGGTTTGCTCAACAGTGAGCACCATGGCAATCCTACTTGGCTAGGACAGGTAGGCACAGAATGCAATCTTCACAACTGGGAGCCATAGTGTCTTTCTTCGGATGCTCTCCAAAAGGGGAAAAAAAAATAATAGATAAGATCCTTGCAAGGATGTCTGAGACCTTCACAAGGACCATACCAGAAGTATTGGTGGTCTGGATCTTGGCTTGTCTCCACTTTCTGAATAGTGCTGCGATAGACTAATGTCAATATACTGGCTGATCAAAGAACGTTTATACATCTGAGAGGAAGTTCACTGAGGTAAAGGTGGTCTGTGATGTCCGCAGCCTAACGTGGGATGGCACAAACCTTGTATGGGTGGGGCTGCAGCGTGCCCCCAAAAATAGGCTCAGTGTTGATCGTCGTCACTCCCTCAGGGAGCCGGAAGGTGAATGCCCGTAGCAGGTTGGCAAAGAAAATGAAGAGCTCAGTCCTTGCCAGATGCTCCCCCAGACACACCCGGTGCCCTGTAGGAGGAAGAGGGCAAGGATGCTGAGTATCTAGGAATTTATTTGACAATCACTTTTTTCATTCTTGCCATAAGCAGAGGGGACTCTTTTGTTCAGGGCCAGGTTCCTGAAAGCCACAGAACTGAAACTTCCTGAATTCTTTCTCAGAAAGTTCCCTCCCAGTGTTAGGAGACATCGAATGAAAAGCCCTGAGGTATCACCATCATTTCTTTCTCAACTGGCCCGAAAATGACTTTCCTTTTATAGGACATTTTGAGCTTCATGGTCAGACCCAAAGAATCTGCCAGTAGTTTGTACATGCTTTCTTAGTGACTTAAAGTCAGCGGGTCAAAATTACCTAGCAACGGCATTTGCAACTGAACAAAACCTGGTCATATACAGGCAAAGCAAGAGGCCTACTGTTAATTGCCAAGTGTTCCTTCCTGGAACCAATGATATGAAAGGCACAGAAACCATATAAATTAAGGAAAACAAGTTAACAATACATTCACACTTCCAGATTAGCAGACAAATAGAGGGAAAACAAAAGCCAGCTATTCCATTTGCACTAAGAAACCACTCCTAGAAAGGCATTTAAGTGACTACCTTGCTATGTCAGCAGAGATACTAAAACCAAACTGTCAGAGTAAGAACTTAACTGCTGAAAGCGATCCCAAACTGTGCTTTTACCTTACTTCCCTTCTTTTGCAACTGGATTTTCGGTTCTGTAACTAGTAACTTTGTATATGAGGATGAATTTCTGCTTTTCTTTCAGCTTGTTCCTTTAGAAGGGATTGCAAGCAATTCCAGCACACAGGAGGCACATTGCTTATCAGGGAAAAAAATACATATGAAGAATAATACAGGAAGAAAAAAAAACAGCACTAGTGGACGAGTGCAACATGCAACAAACCTAGGAAGTTCAAGTGTTCAAGTGGCATTCCCACTGCAGTGTCCTAAGAGCACTCTGGGGCCTGACAGCACAGAATTGTCTCCCTCAGCAGATAACGAGTCAGTACTATCCTTTAAAAGCAGCAAATAGTGGAGATATAAGGTGCTGTCTGAAGCAATACTCACTCTTCTGTATCCTTCATCTAATCTATTGAGGCCACTCAAATTGCTGGTGTGCTTACCTGCCGAGAACGGTAAGAAGGCCTCTCGATTTACAAAGTTTCCTTCTTTATCCAGGAAATGGTCAGGGTTGAACTGTCGAGGTGTCTCCCATTGCTCAGGATCATAGAGAACAGATGCTATGTTTGGAATAACGATGGTGCCCTGCAAGGAAGAAACTACTGATACAGTTCTGTTGACTCACTTCACCTGTCAGTTACTACTGCCTTGCTGCCATTTCTTTTCAATGAGCGGATATCATGTGGTTTGAGGACCATCCTCCTAGAAAATGGGAGCTCTTAGTCATTTTCTGTTGGAAATTATCAGTTCCCAGCCCTGCAGCCATGTCAGTGGGAGTTAATAGTATTGATTTGGGTACAACTGCATCATGGTGACCACTTCTACTGCTAGTTTTAATGACACTTCTAGTGATAACCCACAGCAGATAACCCAGGTGCCGTACTCCTGGGTTGTGTGGAGAACAGTTTGTAGGCAGAAGACGTGATGTTGAATTGAGATATCTGTACCTTTTTGACAGGATAACCCAGCAATGTTGTGTTCCTCACACACACCCTGGGCAGGCCAACAAAGACAATGTTGCTGAAGCGCTGGATCTCATGAATCACAGCATTTGTATAGGGCAGCTTTTTCCGATGCTCATAGCAGATCGTCTGGGAGGGATCCAAAACAGCATCCAGCTCCTTCTGCACTTTCTCTATGGAGAAATATTTACCATTTGAGAAGGGGAAAATGCATGCACCAAATGTTTCAATTGCTCTCTTTTTCTTAGAGAAATAGGAAAATTCAGTATTTCAGCGTAGTGCATGAAGTCTTTAACATAAAATATCTCAATTTAATATAAAAAATAAAACTCAAGAGAAAAACGAAACAAACAAACAAACAAACAAACCTGTATGGCCCAGAATCATAAGCAAGGACCACACTGTACTTATCCCAGCTCTGATGTTTCCCTCTCTGCATCCTTGGTTAGTGTAGGGCGTGTCACTCAGCTTCAGATTTTGAAGGTATTTAGGGATTGGTTGGTTTCCCTTATCTCAAAAGCTAAATCTCTCTTTCAAAATGTACATAAATGTCTTGGATACTAACTCTGAGTGCATGAGAGGAGTTGAGCAGAGTCGGTCCAAGCATGGCAACACTGAACAAACACCACCAGAATCAGTCTAAAATCTTGAGTGCAAATATGCACAGAATGACACAGCCTTTTCTGCCTCCTGCAGAGGTTTTGGGAATATTGGTATCTCCCTCACTTTCAGTGCGTGAGCACAGCGCATGGAAGAGCCACCGACCCCGGGAGTCCTTCTTAAGCCCTGACCATATCCCTTCTCTTCCAAGCATAGGTGTGAGATGGAGGAGACTCAGCCTGGAACTACACTCATTCATGGAATTGGTGTTAATTAGATGAGCAATCTCTTTTGCAGTATTAACCAAAAAAGACGGAGTCTGTGTGTACTGCCAGCAGTTTTTGCTTGAAAATGTCTCTACACATCAGGCAGCCAGATTCCTTCCCTTAAACTTCTTGTTCTGCATCTGCAATCTTTCTGTCTCTTGCAGATGTTCCACATCCATGCTTTGTTTTCTCCTAAATAATCTGTGACAAACATTAGTGGTTATTTAAAGATGAGATGATAACACCATTGGCTGGTTACACATAGAATAGGCTTTACTAAAATCTTGAGGCCACCCATATTCCATGAATGCTCACTGCCTCAACTTGTACTTTGCTGAAGCACTCAGCAAAGACAAGGATTCACAATTCTTCAAAGAGGTGTATGGTTTTGCGCTGTGCCAATTATCTTGCACATCTCCACCTTTTTCCTGAGGGGGAAGATACAGGAAGAGGCAGCTGACTCTGTCAGAACCACAAGCCTTCCTTAGGGCAGCTGGCAGCCCTTTAAAACTTGCCAAGGTTTGACCAACTAGTTTGGCCAGTAAGGGATCAAGCAATCCGGTGGCATGTTGGGAGTATCGGTGTGCTTAGCACCGTGTTGTGCCAGAAATGGAAGAGAACCATTCAGCCACCTGGTTTGGTCAGCTCAGAGGATGGGGCTCTGTTTTCTTCTGCTGCTGTAATTTTATCAAGTTGGTTTTAGTGTTCTCAGAGGGTCACAGCCAAGCTCATCTAATGGCTTTTGTGCATGCAACTCCTTACATTCAGTCATTAACACTGGTTGTACTCACAGTATTTCACAGCAAGAATCTCTCTCACCTTGGATATCTGGATAGACTACCATATAGAGCAGTCCCCAGTACAAGGTTGTGCTTGAGGTCTCTGATCCACCAAGGAAAAGATCATTTATAACATGCACCAAGTTGTCTTCATCATACTTGGGCTTGTCCTCATCTTTCGACTGTAGATTATGATAAAAAGTTGAAGTTAAACCATAAAAGTTAGATCATCCTTCATGTCTTCTGCCTGAGAGTCATTATTTCCACAGCTGGCACATGCATAAAGAATATTCAGTGTTACAGTTTTTGACAAGTAGTAAGAGATGAATTGTTTCTCAAATGTACATTGTAAGTCTGCATTGCTCTTTTGCATGAGGTGAAATATTATTTCGTTTAAAAAAGGAAAATAAAAAGACAGGTTTACACCTGTTGACTTAGGGATGAGGTTTAGTGGGCAATATTGGTGGTAGGTGGATGGTTGGACTTGGTGATCTTAGAGGTCTTTTCCAACCTTAACAATTCTAGGATTCTATGAAAAAACTAGCAGCAGCTTTTACAGTTTGTTCAGCGTGTACTTCTAAATATGTGGCCCACGATGTGTCACTCCCTTGGTCTCACCAGTAAGATATCAAACAGTGCAGTAAATAACAAAGATTAAAGCATCTGAACAAATCTTTAGAATCTTTAAGAATCTTAACAGGAGATCATGACGATCGTGTCCTCTCTCAATTTAGGATAGATGTCAAGTGGTGGAAGAAAGGTATCCAAGTATTTTTTCTTAAAACGAGTAAAATAGAAAACCATTTAGAGAAAATTCAGATAAAAAAATGTATCTTTGCCTCTAAAGTGTTTATTTTAGTAAATCTTGTAGGAGTCATTCATATCAACTGTAAAAAGAAGGATGTATCACCTTCTTCCCAAGCCCATGTGCCAACACTGAGAACGTGGCAGCCTGACTAGCTGAAAGATGATGACCAGAGGTAGTAGCTACATATACGTCATCACCTCTAGGAGATATTTCTCAGGTATCCCAAGTTGCTTCTTAGCTTCCAAAGGTATTCCAAAATGACAAAGTTTGAATCAGAAAACTGTGTCCTTTACAGAGACTCTTTAGCTCATGGGACACTTCCTGCTATGGAAATCAATAATCTGGGCAGAGAGGAAGAGTAGCAGGCTTATTATGGCATTGTTTGTGTCAACAAGCCTATGAAATACAACAGACTACAATAAGGCTTCAGAATGGATGATTTAGTTGTCTGTTTGGCCTTACATACTCCATCAGTGTGCGACCAGGCAGAACGAACACTTACTTTCTCTATCTCAGCCAGATAAAAGTCAATGAAATCCCGTGGTTCATCTGGTGTCCCTCTCTCCACATGTCTTCTGACCTCCATCCTTGAAAAAGAACTCAGGACATCATAGCAAGACAACACTTTCTTATGAGGACCAGGGAGACGGCACATCAGCCAGGGGAGCATTTCATACAGCTGCAGGAGTGACACACCAGCAGTAGTTATACATCAGAACCCAGTAAGATACTTCTGGATCAAAGGGAAAGTATTGCTGGAAACACTCAAGGGTCCTGTTTGCCTTTTTCATCCTGTTATCTGTTAGTTTGCACCAGCCTCTTTTCCCTAAACCTTTGAACTGGAATGTTATAAGCTTGTAGCAGATATTTGTCTCATTACTTCCTGACATGATTTATAATTTGTCTTTGCACTGTGCAGTTTTAGAGGGTATCTTGAACCTCATCTGAAGCCTTCCATATTACTGAGGCAGGACTAAAGAGACTTGTCTTCTATCCACTTAATGAGCAGCTTTACTGCAGGTGACCTGAATAGTGTTACTATCATGTGATAGATTTGTTGAAGGTTTACTACCTCATCAACGTTTTGGTTTCCTTTTTCCTATAAAACTCAGATATCAGTGGAATTTGTCATGCCATTGGAAATCTCCATTACCCAGTTTATTCGCTGTTAAGAGTGCAAACATTAAAATGTAATTAATGGGGAAATTTTGGATGCAAAGTTAACCTTCATTGTAGCTTATGGGAGCTATCTAACAAAAAATCTCAGACAAAACTCGAATCTTGAGACTGTCAGAGAACATATATATTATTTTTGTACTGTTGCAAATAGTTCTTCATTCAGTGAAGACCTATTTCTGTAACTGCCCTTTCATTTTTGACCTAGTTCAGAAAAAAATAGCATCTTATTTACGCACCTGATAAACGAAGCTGCCTGCAAAACTAAATATCTTCTCTGTGGCACTGATCAGCTCGTGGAAGGTTTTGTCCTCATCGGAAAAGTGATATCCAAAAACCACAGCACAGATCACATTTGAAATAGAATGGAAAAGAGGGAAAGATGGATCCATAGGTCTTCCTGCAAACACAGTAACTAGAGTTCACTTTCACTGTTTTCTTCAGTTGTTCCTTACACAAACAGAACAAGAGATTAATAGAGATTGCATAAAATTCTTCATTTATTGCCTGGGGCATGAATGGGGACAGATGTGGCATAAATGTGTATTCACGAAAATAATACACAGTCTTTGAGCATAGCTCTAAAACAATCTCATAGCCCTTCCTGTGCTAGGGAAGGCTAAAGAGGCAGAATAGATGGATAGAAACTGCGAAGCAACAAAATGATTATATACTCTCTACATCTGAAACTGTAATATTTATTTTTTTTTAAGATATGAGACAACATCCATCAAAAATTATTTGGATGGAAGTGATCCTGGCTTGGATGCTACACCAAGCCAGATAATCTGCTGAAGTTCCCTCTCACCTCCTACTTTTGGTTCTATTGCCAATAGTTATTTAGCCAGACAGACACTAAAATCCCCAGTTTATGTCATGGCACCTGGCATTGTTGGGGTTTAGAAAAAGGACTCATCTCTGCAATACTGTTTTGTTACCTATGGTGGAAAATCCATGATTGACTTTGCCACACAATTCAGTGACACCACGTCAGTGTTCGTTCAGTAAATGATATATAAATGATAAACCCAAGAAAGAAGGATTTCAGAAGTTTACAACTTCAGTAAGTTTAGAAAGAGCTTTTTAAGAAATTCCACTTGTATAATAGACTCAGTCTGCTCTTCAGGCTTCAGTGAGTTTGGATATCCCATTCTGTACCCACTCTGACCCTAGAAAGAGGTAAGTAAGCTTTCATACTGAAGCTATGGATCCAGGACTGAAAAGCGTCTAATTTCATAGCAGATAGATACCTTTCAGGTTCCTAAAGAGCTCCACCAGGTGAGCAGCCTCCTCTTGCACTCGGTACTCCAGGCCTTTTCTCCCCATTCCCAGGCTGCGTAGAGTCATTATACCAAAGCGTCTCTGCTGCTTCCACGAGCGACCACTTGCCAGTAAAATACCTGAGAGCATTCCCTGGCATATTAATATTTACCATGGACACAAACAATTCATTTAAAAATAGTATATTAGGAAACATATGGAGTAAATCAGCAAACACAGTGTGATAAAAGTATCTTTAGGAGGTCAAATTTCAGTAATCAGAAATCATAGCCCAATATATCCAAACTATATGGAAGGTGTTTGGCAACCACATGTATTACATATAGTTGCCAAACCTACCAGGATGCTTGTTCATGTCACATGCAGCAAAATCCCTTGCAGCAGGATGGATTATTCCATGAAGAGAGCAAGATTGCTGAGTCCTGAGCTAGGATTGCACACATCTTGAACACAGAGAAAAAAGTCACCTAGAAACAACCTGATCAGGAGTGTTTCCCAGGCTTGGGAAAGCTCAGGATAAAAGGCATCACGACACATAGCAGACTATGCTTGAGAGCTAATAGGGGATTTGGGCAGTATCCATTGGAAGAGCATTCTGAACGGGAGGGTAGAGGGTTTGACAAGGCTGAGGCAGAAGTGTTTGCAAAGTCAACATTACTCTGCATTATTTATCCTCGTGAAGGCAAATCTCACCTTTTCCTTTGGCCATTGCTCTGAGGAAAGGAGATACCATTCTCCCAGCAACATCTTCAGGGTGTGTCGTCATGCCATCCTTCACTGCTTGAAATCCATTCAGTATGATCACCGGGGTCCACCCAAACCACAAGGTATATATGTTGCCATAAGTTTTTGCCAGCTGTAGATGGGAAAGTTGCCAGAAGAGAACACATGAAACTCCATACATCTCCAGCAGATACCGCACTTGCTACTCAATGGCCAAATGACCAGTTTCATGCTAAGAACATCATTCCTATGAATAGAATTACAGTTAGAAGCAGAAAAAGACGTTTTTCTGAGAATGAGGCTTTCAGCAGCCAATTTTAATTACCCTGGGGAAGTGACTCTCCTTTCAAAGCACGGGCTGAAGCAACATGGCACCAAAAGAAAGAAAACTTCATATTTTAGGTTGTGTAATATCCAGTCCCAAGGTTTGTATCTAGTTAATAGAACAGCCCCTGTGCACTGTGCACGGGGTTCTGTGCCTCCAGGTAATCCTTCTGTTGCAAGAGGAAACCAACCAATTAAACCTGCTTCCTCTGTGTGCTCCAGGAGAGAAGGTGGAACCACAAATTAGTCAACAGCCCTGCAGTGGGTTGCAGCTAAGTCACAATACTAAGAGCACTGACCATTGGAGACAGTAGAAACCCCCAAGCAGAGACAAGAGTATGACAGAGGAAATTCAGTTAATCATGGAAAAAGAACTTCATGCAAGAATGGGACTCTACTCCCACAGTGATACAGAAAAGGTGGTAGACTCTGTGTAAGGCACCACCAGAATTACATCCAATTGGTCACAGCAGTCACTTACTTCTCCTAAAGTAACACGTTTGGAGTTAGAATCATGGAATCATGGAATGGGTTGGGTTGGAAGGCACATTTAAGATCATCTAGTTTCAGCTCCCCTGATGTAGGCAGTGACACCTCCCTGCTGAGTTATCAGCAGTGGAGAAGCATCTTTTTAACTAGGTATTCTCCTAGCTAAATAATGAGTCAGAAACCCTATTCACAAGTTTGTTTGATTCTTAAGAATCACTGAGGACTGAGCTTATGGTGAAGCCAACTTATTTCACATAACCTGAATACTGGAATCAAATTCATCTTAATATATCCATATAAAGATGAGTTGAAGTCAATGAACCTTATGGGTCCCTTCCAACTCAAGATATTCCATGATTCAAACTTCGTCTGCCAATCACCTAAGAGTTAAAAATGTCATTTGGTTGCTAATTTATCAGCTTTAAGTTGTGACAAAAATTAACCAATTGGGAGTATCTGAAAATAAATACCTCCATCAGAAGATCCCGATGAAACTGAAAGTTCAAGTGCAACAAGTTTCCAAGCAATGGGAGAGGAGTTGGTCCAGGAGGGAATTGCTGGCGTGCCTTTTGCAGTTTGAGAAACTGAACACTTAACAAAAAAATTACCAAAATGACAAAAGCTTGACTAATTGTCAGCATTTCAAAGCTGATTTTTCAGCTTGTCTCTATCAATAATAGACTACTGGAGCTTGGGAAAGGTGATCTTCCTCCTCGTTACACCAGTTCTCTTTGCAGACTGAGTCCTGTAGAGAGTCTCAAATCTTTCCCTCCCTCTGTCCCTCCCTCTTTATCACTGCCTACCCTTTTCTGGCACCTCATCTATTCCCATTACTGAGATAGATCAGGCTGATCACTGACCAGAGGCATACCAAGCTGTTTGTAGGTAACCAGAACCTGAAAACATGGAATGACTTCTGCTGAAGCCTTGGGAACCTTAAAAACTTACGTAGTTGTTCACCTCCTAATTACTGAATTCAGATAATGAGAGTTACATGCCAGAATGTAAATAGTAGGTTAGACTTAAGAGGTGTTTTAGTCTCAAATGTTATTTAGCTTTACATGTAGTCGCAAATTTGGATTTGCCTACCAGTATACGAATAGCATTTTCCCCAAGTGAGGATTAATGACACAAAGATAATGATTACAGACACACATCACAATAACCAAACATAAAAATTATGCTGTATTTAACAATTAAATAAATTTCTAAGTGGTATTAATTTCTATTTTTTGAGTACATCACTTCTTTTAAGGGTTTTATTATCCTTGGTTTATTTTCTACACTTTCAATCACAGTTTCAGAATCCTGGCTATGATGACCAGTTGTCAGTAAGTTTACAGAACACGTCAAAAATCCGTCAACTGATAACAGAGGGATTCACACCTACTGCACAACACAGAAGGGGGAAAGCATAAAGAATGTCAATTATCAGGGGATCTTATCTTGCATTGGAAAGAGAAAGCGTCTTCACTGAAAAATGAAGTGCAAGCCTGAACAAGAAACTGCCCTGTCCTCCCACATACATGCAGTATTTTGCAAACCTGGCAAATTAGGGAAATAAGTGACTCAGTGATATCATTCTGTCTTCTTCACTTGGCCCAACGCTGCAGCTATCATACATACCTTCATGCCTGCTCTATACAGGGAAGACAGAATAGAAAAGTCATTTTTTATGACCTTATCTAATGCAAAACTAATAAATAGACTCATGCCTCCTCTTCCAGACACACAATCAGCAACATTTATTTGCAGGACCAGTGTGGCCTGGGTCCCATCTCTACCTTTAAACAGTTCATATGCTCAAAACCAGGATGTCCAAGAGTTTAATCTATAGAATCATTAAGGTTGAAAATGACCTCTGGGAGCATCTAGTCCAACCATCCACCTACCAACAGCATTGCCCACATCCCTCAGTGCCACATCTCCATGGTTCTGGAACACCTCTGGGGACGGTGACTCCACCACCTCCCCGGGCAGTGTGTGGCAATGCACCACCATTCTTTCTAAGCAGTTGTTCCAAAAAACAACCCACTCAAGACATAAGGACGGACCTATAACTTCAATTTACTTGATACACTACTAACAATAAGGAATGATTTCATTTCTCTAGTTCCCCAATCTATCAAGCAGCTCAGGGTGCTTTATCATTATTAACCACACTTACAATACGTCAAAGAAAAGATATCTATCCCTATAAACCCTACAGGATTATTTATATTTAAAATTTGTAACGGAGCTGACTTGCTAATCAGACAAGTATTAACACCCCTACATTTACACAGCAGGAACTTAAATAATAATCAGCTGTGAAACATGAAAGGCAGAATCAGCCCAACTCAGTAATATAATTACTACACTCCACTTGTAGCAATACATTATCCCAGATTAGTACAAGTGGAGCTGTACCAACTCCCACTGCCTATCTTCAGCTTACACCTCTCATTGTAAATCCTTTGCAGTCAGGTATTTACAGCTCCCCAGAGTCATTAATTAGTGTGTGGCAAACAGAAGAAAAGCAACAGGAGATACAATACAGGGGAAGGCTGAGACAGAAGTGGCCAAGTGGGCATCGCAGAGGGTTACAGGTTGGCATGTAACTGTGAGAAGATACCACATCCTCCGACCAAACCTGAAGTGGTGACAGTTCTGAGCCTCCAATTAATTACGCTGCCATTCCTGCTTCTCCCCTCACAGACTTTATCTCAGGCTGGGTTACTTTCTATGACATCCCAGGTTTTACAGCTTAATTCAGGATCATAAATAAGCCTCCCAAATACTTTGGAGAAAGATTTAGTGAGATTTCTGTATTTAATTTTGTATATCTTAAAGGGAAAAAAAAAAAAAAGAGCCAATAGCACAGAAGCTCAATAACCTCCCATAACATCCACGCTCCTAAATCTCCAGCTTGATGGCAGCCAGCAGCCTTACAAAGTGAAGCACTAACCACATTAAGCTGCTAAAAGAAGAAATCTGTTTTGCTAAAGCAGCACTGTGACAGTGGGCCATGTAAATGGCCAGAAGCTGACTCATGCCTTTCTTCCCTACTCAGAGAGTTCTCCTTCTTGCTTCCAAGGACAGCAGGATGATGGAGACGAGCACTGTGAGGTGTTCATACGAAGAGAACAGGAGGGTTGCACACCTTGTGTGACAAGAAATTCCCTTTAAAATTGATCTCACAGACAGAACCGTGCCCTGACAAGCCCGGCTAATCTGCCCTCCCTCCCAGCAGCTGCTGCCATGCTGGTTCTTTGCTGATTTTCTGCCAGCTCCCTGCAGGAGGGAGGGACACATTTAATCAGTGACCTTGTTTATCCAAACCTCCTGTGGAAGAAAGCTCTCAGACAGTGTCACTTATGGCTGTGCCATGCAGCTGCCTTCCAGCATCTACAGCACCTCTGCTCGTGTGACTTTCAAGAAAGAATGAAAGCACACTCAGCAGCTTTCAGCATTTACCAATTACTTATGGATCAGAGGTAACATTGGGTGGCAGCCGCAGATGCTATAGAACAAACAAATGTGCAAGAGATTAGCAGTCAGAACTGGCACAGAAAACGCAGTCCTTTGGCCATAAGTTTCTCAACCAATTGCACATGAAGCAACTGCAGCATATGGACACATCCCCACAATTAAGCAAAGAAAAAAAAAAAGAATAAAACATGACCTAATTTTCATTTACTGTCCCAGTAAAAAGATAGCTGGGGATTTCCAGGCAAGACGATCTGACCTTTTCCTTTTGCAGGGCTTTCCAGAAATAGGCACAGGTCCTGCACACGGGAGCTTTGTAGGGCTGGTAGCCAGGTGACTCAGCTCAACCTTCGGCCATGGAGACCTCTCCAAAGTGATTCTATTTCCCACATTTACAACCAGTTTCACCTCCATCAGTGCCCAGAGTGACTCCAGTTAGAAAAATATCCATGGGTAAATGGGAAGATTTCTCGCTGACCGATGGCCTCGTATGCTTTGTTACTAGGGAACACATCCTTATCTCTCTTGTTAAAGACTTATCAAAACAGTAGGATAATTTCATCTTTCTTTATTCTTGGTATTTCCAGTACACCTTCAGGAGGAGAAAATTCTTCTAAACAAGGTGGTCATAATCATATGATAATAATTTCTTTAATGAATAGACTTTTTGTCCCCAGAGGTCCTTGTGATGTTCAGTTTATGGATGCCAGAAAGAACTACATGACCAAATGGAACCACAAAATGACAGTGCACTTCAACCTGGGGCTCAGCAAGACCACAGAAATGGTTAATCACTCCCAAGACTGCAATAATAAGAGGATGCACATGAAAGGAGGTAACATCCCTGTTTATTGTAATTGCAAGATAACTATGCCACGCAGTTCCACTTGAATCTCTTACTCAGATTGCTGTTCCCACGTCAGAGCTCAGTTCAGATCCTTGTGTGCGTAAAGTCTTTAATGATGTGCCACATCCTATCGGCAGCACTGCATCAGTGCCCTGCTCCGTGAACAAATTGGGATGACAGAAAGCTTTGTCTGTTGTCTCAAGCCTTCATCCCTCTGCTGCAGAATTCTGATGCTGTCATGAAGAGCCAGGGAAGAGCAAGAAAATCTGGACACACCAACAGAAAACCACTTTTTCGAGCTGGCTTCTCACCCTGAATGCCTGTGTAATGATTGGCAAGTCGCAGTCCCTACCCTTCAGATGTAGCCAACTGTTAATTGTATGTTCACGTAATGGATGTCTGTCTTCAGACAACAAAGTTCAGGTCTGGAGAAGCACAGTTCACTCACAACTTGTAGCAACTGCAGTTGTGATTTGAAAACAAATGCTTCCTTTTATTATTATTTTAGGGTTTTGTTATAGAATCATGGAATTATAAAATCACCAAGGTTAGAAAAGACCTCCAAGATCATCCTGTCTAACCATCCACCTACCACCAATACAACCCATCTAACCCATGTCCCTCAGGAACGGTGATTCCACCACCTCCCTGGGCAGCTTATTCCAGCACCTCACCACTCTTTTGGAGAAGAAATTTTTCCACATACCCAACCTGAACATGTGGTATACATCATGAACCCCTGGCGCAACCTGAGGTCATTCCCTCTAGTTCTGTTGCTAGTTACATGGGAAAAGAGGCCAATCTCCACCACAACCTCCTTTCTAGTAGTTGTAGATGTTGATATGTGCTGGAAAACTCAGTCCTCAAGCTGATCTAATGAAGTACACAAAGTTATTTGACACTGTTGGCACTGGAGCTACAAGGACTGTTTCCCCATTAGCAATATCAGAGTGATGCTTTCTGGAGCTGTGAAGGTTTAATTGTCCTCTTTTACACAGCGTTCAGACACTGCGATGAGGATGCAACAGGAAATGCTGTGTATACATGCAGTATTAACTTCAGTGCAAATGTTGAGGATGTGGTAAGGCTGAATGCACCCACTGGGTGATAAGGGTGTTGAGATACTGAAGGTAACCTGTACCATTGGCAACATCCGTCCTGTCCCATGGGTACCCTGTGAATAACACAATGTGTGATCAAACAGTGAAATTTTAGCATGCCTCATAATGAAAGCTCCAGAGGGACCAACTTAAAACCATGAAATAATAAAGAATTTCCTAAAGCCTGAAAATTCCAATACATGCAAGCAGGTATTCATAGAATCACAGAGTGGCTTGGGTTGGAAGGGACCTCAAACCCCACCCAACCTCCTGCCATGGACTTATTGCCCCCCCACCACATCAGGCTGCCCAAGCCCCCATCCAACCTGGCTTTGATGTCTCCAGGGATGGGGCATCCACAGCTCTCCGAGCAGCCTGTTTAACACGACATGCAATCAGACAACTGTCAGTGGGTAGCAAGGAAGCTTGCTACATGCAGACACTCATTGCAGCCTGTTGGTAACGCGGCAATCATCTTTTTAACATCTGCACTTGCAACATAACCCACCTTTCAGGACAGGAAGGCGGGCGGAAAGGTGAGTCCTCTACCTTTGTTCACTGAGCATTTCAAGTTGATCTGTGGAGATGTTTTCTGCTGCTCAGATGCATGGAGTACCGAGATTTCTTTGATCCAGTGACAGTGCTGTTCAAGGGGAATCATTTTGACCAGCTCTGTCTTCATCTTCTTGTCAAACTCAGCCTAAAGAAGCCAGAAATTCTCAGTCCCAATTTCTCTCCTGCAGAAACATAACTGAATGAAATCATGAAAATGATGGAAAATAGCTAAAATTATTCTGTTTAATAATTTCTGGTTTGCTTTTGTTTGTTTTGAATTATAGCAGAGTTTTTCTCTCTTGGCAGTACTTAACAGCAAGGAAAGGATACTAGGAAGAACTTCTTCTCCAAAAGAGTGGTGATGCACTGGCACAGGCTGCCAACGTTGGTGGTGGAGTCACCATCCCTGGAGGTGTTCAGGAGCAGTGGAGATCACAGAATCACAGAATCACAGAATCACTAAGGTTGGAAAAGACCTATAAGATCATCCAGTCCAACCATCCACCTATCATCAATAGTACATGCTAAACCATATCCCTCAACACAACATCCAAATGTTCCTTGAACACCTCCAGGGTCAGTGACTCCACTGCCTCCCTGGGCAGCCCATTCCAGTGCCTGACCACTCTTTCAGAGAAGTAGTATTTCCTAATATCCAGCCTGAATCTTCCCTGATGCAGCACTGAAGGACATGGTTAGAGATGTGGTGGGGATGGGTTGTGGTTGGACTTGGTGATCTTAGAGGTCTTTTCCAGCCTCAATGATTCTATTCTGTAATTCTATGAAAGGAGAAAGGGTAAATGGAACGGTGTTCTGCTTCTAAGCCTTGTTGTTGCAATTCCCACATTACAAATTGTATAATTACTTTGTTTTCCCAGCATCTGGGCCTGGTGTAATGCCACTGTCTCACCTAGAGAAAATGAGGGTATATACAAGATATAATTTGTTTGGGAGCTTCCTCAGTGCGTTGCATTCCCGTATGTGGGAGACCGTAAATACAGAGAGAATATGGACCTCTTATCTTGATTAGAGGAACGTGGTCACAGTGAATTATAGCACTGCACCCAGTAATCAAGGAAGTGTGTTGATGCACTGGCACAGGCTGCCCAGGGAGGTGGTGGAGTCATGGAGATGTGGCACTGAGGGACACGGTTAGTGGTACGGTGGGGATGGGTTGGGGTTGGACTTGGTGATCTTAGTGGTCTTTTCTAACCTTAATGATTCTATGATTGTGTTCTATGATTCACCAGTGCTACGTTACACCAAAATCTCCAAGAAACCTATTGAATGCATCATATCATAGCATTTGAATCTGTGTATTTGTGCACAGCAGCTCCTTCCCATCCTCAGCCAGACTCATGCTGATGGCAGTTGAACACGTAATGAACTGCAGCGCACCCCAGTGAAACTTGTTCCTTTACAGCTAGCTCTTGCCAAGCTGGTTCCAGCAAAGCAGGCGCTGCTCTGTGCAAGAGACCTTTGCTGCCCTCTGCCTGGCTCCTCAGAGGATGCACTGTCAAAATATTAAAATCAGACATTTTTTTTCAGAATTTCAGATAACACCTCAGGATTTTCTTAATGAAATATTTCTGTTTTTCCTGCTACATCTTTTATTCAAGAAAATCTAAACAAAATATTTTCGCTCTGGACATCAAACTGGAATATTCTGGCTTTTCAAAAACTCAAAACACTGCCAAATGCTCCGTAGATGAAAAAGCATCTCTCTGCTGCAATTTACTCATGTGTGAGAACTGAAATGCTCAAGAAAGATCTCCAGAGAAACTCCCCAGAGAAAACTGGCATTCCTGATGGAAAGGTGTTGGAATAGGGTCACCCTCCCCTCTCCAACTATCTGACATTAGAACAAATAAGGAGAAATACCAGTGTTATCACAGCTTCCATACAAGCGTGAAAGTAATCAATCCAAATAAAAAGGTGTGACTTTTCGGCTTCCGTGAACCACAACAAGTTTGGGAATGTTTCTCACCTTGCTGCATGCAACCGTTTGGGATCTGATAGCTTCAGGAAATTGGGCTGCACCAGGCTTGGTGTATGTGCTAGCTACCAAGGTCTTTGATTAAATCCTGAATAGAACTAGATATAGAAATAAATCCCACTCAGTTTATCCTTTCCATTTGGCAGGGTGCCATGCATGAGTATTCCCAGAGTTTTCCACTAAGTTTTGCAAAGCTTCACCCACCTCACATTTCCCTAGATTCTTTCTGAGAATGTGTCAGAGCCACATCAAAGAGCAGTACATTACATTAATGCCTTTTCTCCTAAAACCAGACCTCTAGCCACATCATCAATGAAAACTACATTAAGTCGATGTTATTTGGTGATTTTTCTGTTTACCTCCCAGTCTTACAACGTGATTATTTTTGCCAGGACATTCTGAGGAGTGCCATCAGGCTGATTTATACCTCTGCAACTTCTCCTACCTCCTGAAGACAAACAAACGTTTGACCTTTTCCCATCCTCCACAGGTTCTCTCAGACAGTTGCTAATTGCTCTGAGGTTGATATTGCTCCCTAAGTGCCCTGGGATGAATCAGCCTAGCCGATGTGAAAACATCACATCAATCCAGTTATTTTCTAACCTCTTCTTCCTAATCTAGACAGAAATCTTCCATGAACATCCCTGACGTTAAACGTATTTGCCTCTGGATCAACACTAGCCTTCATGATATACTTCAGTTTTAAGGGACCACCACTTTCTTTGGTCTTCATTCATTGTCACATTTTCCAGTTGATCCAGAAGGAGGCAAGCACTGCTCCATGGCAAGTTTAGCAAGCAGACGACTGGAAAAGAAGTAACTGGAGTTACTAAAGATATCCCCACTCCTCCCATCTCCTTGCTGCTTTATCTGTCTTCCAACTGATAATGGAAAAAAAATATCGTACTAACTCTAATGCTCTAAATGCTCTCTTCCCAGAAAGGCTTTCATTTTTTTCCTTACCTTTCTCCTTTCCTTAGGATTCCTATTTTTTTTCATCCTCACTGGGTAAAAAGAGGACTGCAAAATCTCTGCACCATGACCCATTTTTCTTAACCTCTTACCTCTGAGAAAGTGTTTTGTCCAATGTTGAGTGCCCTCTCCTGGGCACCTGTGCACTAAGGAGTAAGGGACTATAACGCCCAGTGAGCACCTCCTGCCACAGATAGATATCAGCACAGCCACGTGCAAATACCCCACTCATGCACTCTTGAGTGCCCTGTGCCCAACCAAGCAGTAGCTATGCCCGTTGCTTTGGGCTGTGCCACTCCATTTCCATCTCAGCCTATTTCTGAGCTTCCCTTTTGAAAGCAAATCTGGAGGAGCACACAGCCATCAGCAGTGACAGCATAGAGCAGCAATGATGTTAATGCTTGCAATGCTATTGCTGTTTTATGCTTCATTGTTAAGAAGCAATGACAGCCCCAGTGCCTCTAGATCACAGCATTTTCTGCTTTGGCTTATCTATCCACACAGACATGCAAATCCATACTTTGACATCAGTTTTTAACAGGGCACAGAGATTTCGGTCAAATGAAATGTCAGAATGTGGTCTTCCATATTTCACCAGTGTAATTCTGCAATTAATTTAATTTAATAACAGCTAAATATCAAGTGCCTTTCTATTTTGATGCGATGTCCTATCAGCAATTGAACAAGAAATAATGAGACAGATCTTAATTTGTGATGCACTGTAGACTGCCTAAACTCATCTCCATCAAGCAGTGGCCAACGTCTAGTGATGACTGATCCAGCACATGATCGTCTGTTCAGCTGTCCTGTCCTCCCACACTGAAGTAAGAATATTAAGAAAGGGTAAGTTCATTTACAAGTCTTTTTCAGACAATATAAACAAAACAGGGGTTTCCAAGATACGTGGAGACGTGGCACTGAGGGACATGGTTAGTGGGCATGGGGGGGTGGGTTGAGGATGGACTGAATGATCTTAGAGGTCTTTTCCAACCTATGATTCTGTGAAATTTTTACTCAACAATTTTTTTTTTCTCCTTTTCTGCTATTACAGACTCCTTTATTAGACTCGACTAGTATTTTGAGTCTGTAGCAAGCCTTTGTAGCTTCAGGTGCACCACTGAACTTCTGAGGCAATTACAAAGCACTTCTGTTTTTCCCATATATTATTTTCAGTTTACCATCAGCTCTAACTTCTAAATCTAGAAATTCACAGTGAACTGTAAATAAACCATAAACAAAAAGAGTTGCTAATATTTCTCCTTCATGTCTTTTATTAATTATCATCAACAAAAAGTTGACTGAAACGTTATGAGTGATGACAATAATATAAAGAGGCAGAATTTTCCGCTCATGGTTTTCCAAACTACATTGCTTTTGACAGTAGAATGGCTCAGAAATAATGACTTAAGTTTTGAAGGCTGCAGTCAATGTTATCATTTGTTCAGCAGATACTGTCTCTAAATCTGCCGGGCTAGAAAGCATCTGCATGATGTCTTCATGGCTGAGTACAATGGTGGGCTCCCAATCAAAAGAGTAAGTTCAAAAACAGAGATCACCTTCAAGAGCACGTAACAGGGTTTGAAAAAAAAATCCTCTAATGTAGACAAAAGGGACTTTCTGAGCAGCAGGGGAAAAAGTAATATGGTCTCGAGGCCATGTAGTTGGTATATATGGTCTCGAGACCATATATTCACAAAAGTAAGATTGCTGTGCAGGTGGTCTGTGATGTCCGCAGCCTAACGTGGGATGGCACAAACCTTGTATGGGTGGGGCTGCAGCGTGCCCCCAAAAATGGGCTCAGTGTTGATCGTCGTCACTCCCTCAGGGAGCCGGAAGGTGAATGCCCGTAGCAGGATGGCAAAGAAAATGAAGAGCTCAGTCCTTGCCAGATGCTCCCCCAAACACACCCGGTGCCCTGCGGGAAGAAGAGGGCAATGGCGGTGAGTTTATCACTCTGACCTCAGAAGTAGATAAATTCATTGTCATGTAATTGAGAATAACCACTGTGGGACACTGTTAGTTGCATGGTGGGGATGGGCTGGTGGTTGGACTTGGTGATCTTTGTGGTCTTTTCCAACCTCAATGGTTCTATAAAGCAAGAGTATTTTTGCTAAATCTGGAATTCCTATAGGACTTAAGTCAATCAGTGACAAAATTTTCTGTAATTCTGCCTTTATAAAGAACCCTGTCTCCAGTTGTAGACACCTGAGCGCCCCTTCTGCTTCAAATTTTGCTTCAGTTACATCAAAAATCTTATTTTTATCTGACCAACAACTTGAAATGAATTTGTTTAATCATGTAAGTGAAGAATAAAGAATTGTTCTTCCCGGAAGATACCACGCTCCAGTTTTCCATGCATTAAGCATCAGCATAAGTGTTTGAAAGTGCTTGTCAAATATATGCCTGGAGTTGAAATGCGTGCCACAAATGAACAACCATAATCATTAGCAGAGAATTTCCTTCCGAAAATAGGGCAAGCTGTATGTATACATCTACCAGCATGCCTCTGATTTTCCATGCTATTATTTGTTCAGTAGAACAGATGTTTACAATTGGATTGGGAAATGTTACCAGAAATAATTTTAATTTTATCACTGTTTTTCACAAAGAGGCTTAAAATAGACAACCAACAGGTCTTTAATAGATGTCTTACTTCTACAGTCCCAACTCAACCCAATGATGTTTGTGGAGTCAGCAAATTTACCTATTGAGAATGGCAAGAAGGCTTCTTGGCTCACGAAGTTTCCATCCTTATCCAAGAAATGACCAGAGTTGAACTGTCGAGGTGTTTCCCAGTGCTCTGGGTCATACAAAGAAGAAGCAATATTTGGAAGAACAATGCTGCCCTGAAAGGAGAGAAACATTAATTCTGGCTGATCATCTCTCAGCAGCCAGAAACTGAGAGGTGAGACCAGTGTTAGACATTGCTTGCTTTCAGTGTTCAGTGTTAAGGGTTGGTAAGTTTGTTTCCCCAGCGGGAAGTGAAGAACTGGGAGGAATGGATTGTGACTTTGATTTAAAACATCAGTTCAAGCCTGAGAGTGGAAGCTGTCGTGTCAGTAGAAACTAACATTATTTGTACCGTTCTCACTTCTCACATTAAAAGTTTCTGTGATTTAGTCTCTTTGACAAAAACAAGTTGCAAACCTTAATGCTATTCCCTTGATATTTTTCAAGCTTCTTGTGGACAAAAATTCAGTTCAAAATCATCCTACTGCTGTATCAACATAAAATCAATCATGGTATCCTACAGGATCAATCTCCAAGTTTTTGTCTTTGGCTAAAATCTCATCTTCCACCCTTTGGCATCTTCCACTACTGATGACCCTCTCCCAAGAGCTGCATCACTCATCACAACCAGACAAATGGTTCCTTGTCCTCTTTCTTATTGAAACTCTGACCCAGAGGTACCCAACCCCAGTTCTGTTGAGGGGAAAGCCTTGGTACAAATAGATTTGAATCCACAATTTGTTCTACTGATAGAGGAAAGACCTGTAGCAACTGTGAGAAATGGTACCTTTTTGAGGGGAAATCCCAGCAGTGTTGTGTTCCTCACACACACCCTGGGCATGCCAATAGAGACAATGTTGCTGAAGCGCTGGATCTCATGAATCACAGCATTCGTATAGGGCAGTTTTCTCCGATGCTCATAGCAGATCGTCTGGGAAGGAACCAAAACAGCATCCAGCTCCTTCTGCACTTTCTCTATGGAGCAATACTCACCATTTCAGGTGGGAAGATACATCACCATATTCAAAGACATTTTCCATTTATAACTGCTAGGACAGCAACAAAACTAATATAGAAATGTAGGCAAATTTTATAAAGAAAAGTCAGTGACGTGTTCCAACAGCTTAAACGTGTAGGAACTCTACTGGGTCTGACACTATTTGATGCAATATTAAGAAAAGACATTCGTTGCTCAGAGTTTTAGAACTAAGCATTGCTTTATGCTTCAGTGAAAGAGATAACTGATTTATCATTGTGTTTTCTTTTGGCGAGGTGCCTTGGGCACTTACAGCCATTTACAACCAATACGGTCACAGCTGTCTGGAATTCAAGCAAGGTGAATCTGTACCTTAAAAGCCTAATTCCTATTAAAAGAAAATGGGTCTTATGCAGGACATGTTAAATGAAGCAATGCCAGCTTCTTGGCACTCATCTTTTGGTCAAGAGTAGTACCATTTAAATTACTTACTGCCCAGGAGCATTGGGAGCATAATTTTGTTTTATAAATTTCAAGAGAGGCAGCATACACATAATAAAACTGCCTTAGATTTACAACAAATCATCTAGTCTTTTCCAGGCCCTTTAAAGCAATACTAAAATGCATGGAAATCCATTTTCTACTGATCTGTTTGTGTTCATTCCAATGAAACCTGCTCTGAAACTGCCAGCAGCACATCACAAAGGTCAGGTAACTCCAAAAAGCATCTCTGAGCCAGTTGTTCAGAGAAGGAGAACCCACTTCAGTGATTAGGCAAAAAAAACCAAACTTTTCCATATAGCACACAATGGAGTTGCTTAACACTGTCATTGGGTGTCAGTGCAGGCAAAGCTATGAATGGGTTAAAAAAAAAGACAGCAATTGATAGGGGACAGACATACTGGTGTCTGTTCATCACAAGAGTCTGGATGAAACATATGACTCAAGAAGCTGGGCATGGATCATCCTGCACACGCCCTGCTTTCCCAAGTATGTGCAGGGTGTTATATTTAGATAAGAAAAATTATTTAGGTGAGTCAGCACTTTCATAACCTTAATTACAGGGTGATAATAATCATGCAGATTAAATAGACCTTACTGTCTGACAGCTACATGTTAAGCAATTTTTTCTTATCTTCATCTCTTTCGTCCATTTAAATTCCTCTTCTTCTCTGGGTATTTGCACATGTTCTGCTATCTAACAATGGCTTCTCTGTTACTCAGCATAAGAAAGGTTTCTCTGGTTTTCATTTAGTGCTATGTATCACTGATATTTAAAAGATAGACTTAAAAATAAACTACTAAAATGTACATAGACTTAGCAGATAAACCATCGAATTCTCCTCCCAGCTGGAATAATGTCTGCTGCAAGAAACTCAAATACATCATAGAGTTAATTTAACCTCAGATTAAATTGACACCCTGATACCTTGGGCTCAGAAATGGATCGACAGACAAAAATACGAAGCTGCCAATTGCCCTTCAGCAAATGGTTAGCTTTACTGCTCTGACCCACAGAGCACATAGAAGGGCAGCACTCCCTATGGCCCCCAGCACTCATACTGGGCCAACGCAAAACCAAACTGAAGTTCCCAAAAAGTGGCACCCCAGCTATCACACATCAGCTTATCGTTTATAATTTTCAGCCATCAGTAATGTTTACTGCTCTCTAAGACAGAACCCAACTCAAGATCCATTAAAATGTTACGTCTGTGCTGTTCTACTGCATCAGAGATATATGTGATACGTTTATCCACTTCCTCTTACCTTGGACATCTGGATATGCCACCATATAGAGCAGGCCCCAGTTTAAAGTAGTGCTTGTTGTCTCTGATCCGCCCAAGAAGAGGTCATTTATAGAATAAACCATGTTTTCTTCATTGTACGTAGACTTGGGTTCATCTCCAGACTGCAGAAAGAAAGAAAAAAAAAGAGGTTTATTATGCATATATCAAAATCATGAAGGAACATTGTTACATTTTTGGAGAATTCATTACCAACATTTAGGGAGGATATACCTTCTTTTGCCAATGGAGCAGAATGGAAAGTGGGAAGGATATATTTCCCTCTTGTAATATCACGTCTTTTTATATTTCCCCTACATATCTACTACAGACAGCTCTATTTTTTTAATAAGCAAACTTGGATGATTTCCACCCAGCAGCATCCCAAAAGAGCTCACTAAAACAATTTCTGGTCCACCAATGTTCAGGTTTCATAAATCTTATAACAGCACTGAAAGACTTAAGAAGTACTTAAATGTTTTGGAAGGCCAGATGTCTTAATATTGTGAAAATAAAGCAAGAGGATCCAAAGAACTAAATGTTAAGCTGACATCCATCTTGGACTATATATACAAATACATAGAACATGGCACTCTGACTCTCCAATCCCTTTCCAGCTCTCTTGTGGTCTGCTTCTAAATTCAGCGTTCTTTCATTTAGGCCATAAAAATTCCTTAATTGAGAAAAATTGCAGTACATCAACTACCCTTTAATGAAAAAGCTGCAAGACCATGTGGCATATCAATAAGGCATTCAGCAACTGTGGAGATGTGGCACTTGAGAACAGTGTTTGGTGAGCATGGCGGGGATGGGTTGGCGGTTGGACTTGGTGATCTTGGAGGTCTTTTCCAACCTTAACATTCTAGGATTCTAGGATGATAAAGGATTTAGCAAGTCTCGTTGGATTCACAATGAGATATCTGTGATGGGTAAGAAATGGTGATAAAAAGGCTTAGAATGGATGATTTAACAGTCTTTCACCTTACACCCAATTAATGTATGACCAAGCAGAGCACACACTTACTTTTTCAATGTGAGCTAGATAGAAGTCAATGAAATCCTGCGGTTCATCTGGTATCTCTCTCTCCTTGTGCTTTCTGATCTCCCTCCTTGTAAAAGAGCTCAGAATGTCATAGCAAGACAATGCTTTCTTATGAGGACCAGGGAGACGGCACATCAGCCAGGGGAAGATTTCATACAGCTGCAGGAATGATATACAAGAGGTACCACAAAGTCTCTATCACTGCGAAGTGCACTTAGACCTACTTTAAAAAGAAGTTAATATCAGTATTAGCACATGGAGATTTTTTCATAATTAATAAAATATTCTGAGGATGAGTACATTTATGTTTTCAAGTTGTGAAACCGTATACACCATAATTTCCAGCTGTGTTAATGGTGAGACTCAGAGTTACACGGACCTTCAAGCTCAGCCAAAATCCAAATTAGAGTGATTATCATTACAATGAACTGTAGCCATTTATTCAATTATTCAGACTGTCTTCAATTAGAATGAACTGTACTCGGGCATTTTAAAAGCGAGATCCTGCCCTCCAGTGGAGAATGCCAGGAAATGAATAAGCAAAGGCATTGCAAACTGTCCTCACCAGGGGGTGTAAAGGCAGTCGGTGAACTCCAAAAAAGGCCACCTAGCAAAGGCTGGTGTACAAACTGGGTAGTTCCCCAAGGCACTCTGTACTGAAAGAGCTCTGAAAGAGTCCTCAATAAAACTTGAAACAAACAACTACTACACAGATTTCTCAGTCTTCCTCTGATTGAGCTCATCTTGTATTCTGCTAATTACACCTGGCTAAATTAGAGAGACTACACTAAATTAGTGAGACTAAATTAGAGGGACTGTGTCTTTATTTGGGGCGGTGAATCACATTCCTGACCTGACATTCAGCATTTATCATGATGTCCCATGCAGGCCATCTGTTGGGCATAAAGGTTGAGCAACTGAGTACCAAACATGACCCAGGAGCATTCCATCAGCTCATGTCTTGCTGCGAAGACTTAAGAGTAAACTATTTATTGCTAGACAATGAGCACAAGTGATGAAGACTGGTATGTAGTGCATTACCATCCCATCTGAAGACAGTGTGATGCCCAGTAGAGCTGCATGGGACATTGCTAACCCATTTGAAACTGTTATGCCCAACAGCCACCTCTCGAATCTGCATTTCCCACTTCCTCTGTTATTCAGCCAAAGACAACAAATCATTTACTTACATGGTGAAGAAGGCTGCCTCCGAATTTGAAGATATGCTCTGTGGCTCTAATCAGTTCATGGAAGGTTTCATCCTCTCTGGAGAAGCGATGCCCATAAACGACGGCACAAATAACATTGGAGACGGAGTGAATGAGAGGGTAATAAGGATCCAGAGGTTTCTCTGCAACCACAACAATAAACATCACCCTGAATGTCTCATATTTTGCTTCCTGGGTTACCTAAAGAACTGTCAAGCAAGCACTGCATTTCACAATTAGCAGCCTTCTTACAAAATTGTAATCGTCATCACCACTTGAGTTGAAGAGACCCTAAAGGCCACCTGGCCCAACTCCCTGCACTGAACAGGGACACCTACAGCTCCATTAGGTGCTCAGAGCCCCATTCAGCCTGACCTTGAGTGTCTCCACGGATACCACCTCTCTGGGCAACCTGTGACAGTGCCTCACCAGCCTTATTGTAAAAAACTTCCTTATAGCCAGCCTAAAACTCTCCTCTTTTGGTTGGAAACCATTTCGCCTCATCCTATCACAGCAGACCTTGCTAAAGAGTCCATCCCCCTCTTTCTCATAGCCCCTTTTAGATACTGAAAAGCTGCCATCGGTATCCTACTGATTTTTTACAGCCATGGTGCAATCAATAAGAAAATTATAAGAAAGTAATTTCACAGCTTCAGAAAAAAGAGTGTAAACAAATGTACTTATGTCTGTACTGATGCAGTTGTCCAACACCCAAGGCACAACTCTGCTTAGTCACTTATTGTTCTGAGCTTCAGGAGTCTTATTCTTTTCCTGCACATGTGGCCACAATCTCTCCTAGTTCTTAAGTCAAGAGACTGGGTTGGATTTAATTACTTCTAACTGACACAATGCTAGCCACAGCATGTACTGTTTTACTGTGCTTTGCATAATGATCAGTATTGGGAAATTCAACTCAAAGGCTCCTAACTGTGTAGATCAGGATAAAATGTTGTAATGAAAACAAAACTGTACTCACTACCTTTCAGAGTGCATGCAAATACTGCTACAATTCTGAGAGTCTCTCATTGAGTCTGAAAAAGCACAGGTCTGGGTTCTTTGTGTTTCCAATCCATTCTACATCGATGCCGTATGACTCATGGAACAGAAGACTTAGTGTGATACACTAAAGACATCAGACCAAGGACAGAAATGAATTGGTATTTGTCACAGAAATACCTTTCAAACTTGCAAAGAATTCCAGCAGGTGGTGGGCCTCTTCTTGCACTCGTTCTTCCAAACCTCTCTTCCCCAGACCCAAGTTGCGTAAAGTCTTCAGTGCAAACCTCCTCTGCTGCTTCCACGTGTGACCAGTGGCCAACATAATCCCTGAGTCCATACAAGGAAGAATTCTTTATCATGCTAACACTCACTACAGACAAAGGCATTCTTTCACCTGAAAGAACGCTCTCATTCCTAAATATCACAGTGTTGCTGCAAGTGGAGATGTAGAAGCCTGTCAGGAAACATTTTGCAAGACTCTGACAATTGCAGCTGCTTGGAGACCTCAATGTATTACAATTACAATAGGCAAAGTCCTAAACAAATTCACAGACATACACCTATAGTGCGTTTTTTGTGCCAAATAGGAAAAACTCAGGGCTGTGAAGTGGCTTAACTACGGTCTTCATCAATGCTGAATCAAATTCAGATTGCTTAGCCAGGCTAGGTACAGGCCTGAGATAATAATGATGGGAAGAAGAAAATCAGGAGCTTGGAAACTGCCAGTGTGGCTGGGGAGTGTGGAAACTATAGTGAGGTTGGAGGAAGTCATCCCTCATAGACAAACCCTGCCATCGTGGTGCTGTTAGGGGTGGGTACCAGCTACAAAAGAGTTGTAATTGTAAAGATAATGTTTCTGTGCAAAAAATCAGCACACCTTTTCCTTTGGCCATAGCTCTGAAGAAAGGAGACACCAGCCTCCCAGAGACATCTTCAGGATGCGTGGTCATACCATCTTTCACTGCTTCGAATCCATTCAGTATGATCACCGGGGCCCATCCAAACCACAAGGTGAACACATTGCCATAAGTTTTTGCCAACTGTAGATGGGAGAGAAGCCAGCAGAGCACAGCTGAAATCCCACACACCACAAACAAACAGAAGATTAACCTGTTTTTATGCTAATTACAGGACCAGCCCTAACCTGGAATGATGTTATGCATCTTCTCCATGAGACTACAATTATCTGTGAGAAAGTATGAAGGTATGTCTTTTCCAGCATTCACTACTGGAAACAGCTGAGTCTGCCAGCTATTCAGAGCCACAGATTCATGCCAACAGACATCAAGTAGGTTTTATTTGTATACAAAACAAGGCTCAGTTCACAAGAGTCTCAACGTCTGCTATTCACATGATAGAAGATATTTTCCATCCAAAAGATATTTTCTGGTGTTTATTTCAAGAGGGTTTCCTCCATTAACAAAACTTTTGTGGCTTTTTTATAGATCCCATCAATATCACATACACACACAGCAGATCTTCAGTGTCTGTTTACCAAGGAAGTTAGAGAACAGTGCTCAGAAAACTAAAAACTCGTGCTGTGAAAGTCGCTCTTTAAAGTGCATTTCTTTTCCCTGACTTCAAATCTGATACGTTACCCCTAAAGGTGTTTAATCCCAAAGGATATTAAATTTCACACAAGTTTGTCAAACTCGGTGTTAAAAGGGGACAGGTTGAAGCATCAGAATGATTTTCACACAAATAACACGAGAAACAGCAAATTACAAAGACTTTTAAGCTGTTAGGATGATCTGAAAGTAAATACCTTCATGAGGCAGTCACGATTGATCTGGAAGTTGAGCTGCAGCAAGGTGCCAAGAACGGGGAGAGGGATCGGTCCAGGAGGAAGGCGTCTCCGTGCTCGTTGCAACTTTAAAAACTGCATAACCAAAAGGAAGACAACCAATGCTATCATAACTTGATTTAAGGACAACATTGCTGCTGCTTCTACTGGATTCTCGTTATTGAAAACAGTCTATTGAAGCTATGAAGACTGGTTGCTCAACCAGTTGGGTTTTTTTTTTTTGTAAGAGTTTAAATTTCACATAATAACTATTTATTCCACGCCCCTAACCCTCCCTCTTTATTATGAACCACTCTGTTCCTGACACACCCATCACTTCTTCACGACGAAGTGTATTTAGGTGCATATCCCTCTCCTTTTCGTTCAGATTCCAGTTATCAAATATGGATCATGGGTTTTGTAGGAACTTAACTGTGTCCAAGAATCTTAACCCACGGCCAAGATTCTCCAGGCAATGTAAATACACATATCCACATGCAAGCTCTCCAGCTAATTTTCTGAATCAATTGTGGATGCATGGGCTCCTACAAATACTTTATGTATGCTTTTAGAAAAGCAATAACCATACATACAAATTAAGCATGCAGATGTAAGTGGATACTAAATCTTGGAGCTTCTGAAATGTTTTGTACATGTTTTATTTATATCTACATCCAGGAGAGCCACTGATTAAGGGTAATGGCAAGGCTGATAAAAGCTAAAAGCCCACATTTATCATAAAATAGAGATACCAGTATACTGGTATCTAATGCTCAACACGCATAGTTAACCTATTAGGAATCTTGAGCTACAACCAGAGCTAAAAGCCCCTCTTTGAGAACCAGTTGGAACACGCATGTGCCATACCTGGCAAGTGGAGAATAAAGGCAGTGTGAAGCAGAGCTCTTTGCCAAGACTCAACGCATGCAGGAAGTATAAAGCTGTTTCCAGGAGAGCTTTATATGCTTGCAATCCCACCATGAAACGGCAAGCCTTGTGCATCAGCTTGCTTCTTTCAGCAGCACTTTCTTTGGAACAAAATTGGCTCCGTGGATTTGTGGCTCTGGGACATGCAATGGGCATACCCAGAACGAATGGCTCGGAGGCTGCCAGCCCACAATTCCCAGACTTCTGCATCAATTAGCTTCCAACCACATCGCTTCGTTAGCATTAAAGCATAATGAAGGAATGCATATTAACCAAGGAAGGGCTGTTTCTGTGCTTCTACAAAAGCTTTATCTGTTTGTAATAACAAGCTTATTTTTCAAGGCACTAATTTCTAATTTAACTCTCTCAACAATACTTTTTACTCCAGGCACAAGGACTACCTTTGTTTCAGCATCTTCAGATTTTCCACTGTGAATCTCTGAAACATTAGAAAATGTATTCCACTAGGATAGCCCCGTTCCTTAGGCTGCAGGCATCAAACAATAAAAATCATCAATAAAAACTACATGGTTTAGTGGACAATATTGGTGGCAGGTGGATCGTTGGACTAGGTGGTCTTAGAGGTCTTTTCCAACCTTAACAATTCTGTGATTCTATGATCAGTGGTCATGGGTCAAGCAGTGCCCAATCCAACTTTTAGAAGCCTTTCAGAGGAATCCAGACATTGCAGCCAAAACCCTCCTAACACGACCGCTCTCCTCAATGATCTCAGTGATGAAGCAATAGCTGTAGGGCCTTGATCCAGCACCAGGGACATGGAAGATCCTGGGAGCATGGGTAGGGATTCAGGAAGAAATAAACAAGGGTTGTGTAATTTCTGCTTTGTGTGCAAGAATGGTGATGCTCTGATGCTGATTACATTCTCCAAAACTAAATGTATTTTCACAAGAATGAATTTGGGAATGTTTGGACATAAACTCTATGGGTCACAACAGGAGCCCCACAGCTATCACCTCTTTCCTGCCAAGGCTTCAGCAAGCATAGGGAGAGAGAAAAGAAAAGCTGGCATTTACCTATGCTGATATCCACATTATCAGTTTGTTTGGTTTTTTTTTTTCCCTTAGGCTTTTAGACAACCACTCCTTTTTCAAAGTGGTATTGTTTTGCTGCTCTAAGACAAAGCCCCAAGCTGCTTTCTCCAACAATGTTATTATTCCTCTGTCTCTTCTGCTTGTGGGAGTGAGGAGGCTGCAATTCATGCTGCCATTATCTACTCTTTGGCTTAATGCAGACAAAGCTGTGTTGTGAGGGAACATAACTACAGCTACTCTGCAGGTAATTTAAGAAACTGTATAAGAATATGGTAAGACAAACAACTCCGTAATGTAGGAAGGGCAGTAAAAGCAGAAACAGGATATGGGACAAATAGAAAGATGGAAGACACCAGAATGAGGAATATACAAATATATCCATCCAACAGATGGGAGAGAGATAAGGGGAAAGATTTCAGTGAGGAGAGAATATCAGACAGCACAGACTTGGAAGGCATCCAAAGAAAAACTTACAGGAGATGGAGGGCAGTGTGTGTGGAAGAAAATTAATGGAGGTGTGTGCAAGGGAGTTGAAAACATGGGTGTAAGAAAGCACATTGGATGGAAAAGGGCTGAACTAGTAAGCAGCTGCCTTAGGAGACAGAAAAAAAAATAGGATTTCCTTTGTAGGCACAACACACAGCTTGCATAGCAAGCATATTCAAAGCTGAATTTCACACTCTGAAATATTTTCCCTAGGGAGCCTAAGTAAGTAGGCACTTACCATGGATTACTACAGTGTAAGAGCACACAGATGTTTTTATCTCATACTAGGTGGCACTGCAGGATTACCTTCCAGTTTACCTAGGAATATTTTGTAATCTACTCACATCCATAAGGCTCAAACATCCAAGGCACACTGAAGAGAATCTGAAAAGAAAACCTCATTAATTCTCATAAATTCACAGAACATCCAAAGTTGGAAGGAACCCACAGGTTCATCGAGTCCAATTCTCTCATGACCCCTAACAATTTGTCTAGAGGCTGGGCTCAAGGCTAAGCTTTTAGCCATTTGTAGTAGCCCTTCTAGAACAGTGGGAGTGACCTTGTTCTTTCTACCAGCCCTTGAAATCAAGAGATGCCTTCTAGTTGAAGAATAGTCAAGGGACAACTTAACACTCAAGCACAAAAACAGAGAGCAAAAAAATTGGGATAAATGAGAAACTGGGGAAGGTTGCAAGGACTGCAAATGGCACTATCTGCTATCCAGTGTATAAAACTCACTCCTCATATGCTGGCATACACTAACCACCTTCTGTGTCCCACTGAAAAAAAAAAACACTTCCAATCGTCTCTAAAAAAATCCCTTGTTAAATGTCAGTAACTGAACAAAAATGTGAATATCCATATTTACCAAGTACTTAAGTACGATGATCAGAAAGAGCTTCAAGAAATCTTCAGCAGTGGCAAATCTTCTGTTGGCAGTGATACGCTAATTTATGCTGATAGGTGTCAAGTCAGCTAACTGTGATAAAGAATCCATTAGAGAACTGAAAAGAATAAATGAAGCTGAATAAATTATTGAAAGATCTGGAGTGAACAACACCAGATGACTACTGATCATGAAAAATACATGTTGTCATGTTGCTGTCAACCACTGTGTTCATAAAAAAAAAACAATTTGTCAAAGCTTAGTGTCTGCTTGCAGCTGCTCATCTCCCAGACCCTGCTCCTTGCCTGCATTATGAAAAGCTTCCCACATCTAGCCGATGAACCCATCACTCTACTTCTATCCCATTGGGCAGAATTACTCCTCCTTTACCAAGTGAAACGCTCAAATCTCGACACCTGGTTGCACAACAGCAGACCTGATCAGTCTAGGGAAATCATAGAATCATTAAGGGTGGAAAAGACCTCCAAGATCACCTAGTCCAGCTGCCCACATATCACCAATACTGCCCACTAACCCATGTCCCTTAGCGCCACATCTCCATTGTTCTTGAACTCCATCACCTCCGACTACAACAATGTAATTGTTATCTCAGACATATCATCTGCCTCTTCAGAAAGTGTCCCCCAAGATCTTCTAACTCCTCCATCCACCAGTGTCTGGGGACAGACTGAAAGACCTCTACACCCATCGCCACAAATGCAGCTGTGGTTTATGAGAAAGAATGCACGGATATTTGAGCAAAATACTTCTAATTTATAGACCTTGATTCAAGTTCTTTCTCTCTTGATGCTGTTCTAATAAATAAGGCCCAATTCTAATTCTTCCTTTGTATCTTTATTTACTACACATTGGGACAAATATACCAAGTGTTGATAACAAGAACAAAATATTGATTTTACAGGATACAACTGTCCGAAAAGCATTTTTCAGTGTAATCATTGACCAAATCAAGAGGAAAGCAAAACTCTTAAGACACAGTAAGTGGAATCCACATGCAGAATCGCGCAGAGCTAAGTCTTCCCTGAGTCTGTATGACACCATTTCCTACCGAGGAATGGCACAGAGCTGGTGCGGAGGTGGCTTCATTGTAGTTGAAAAAACAAACTTGGTGTTGACTTCTTTCACTCCATCTGGCAGGGTGAAGGTGAAAGCCTGCAGCAGAGTGCAGAAGATGATGAAGAGCTCCAGCCTTGCCAGCAGTTCCCCCATGCATGCACGGTGCCCTGGGAAAAGATAGAAAAGGTAATCAGACAAAGGATTTCTATCAAACCCACCTTTCTAGATCTGGGCTTATTAGCATTACAAATTTTTCTGCTATTGTTGGAATAACTGGGTCTCTACTACAAGAGAAGCCAGATCTTTTCCAAGAAAAAGGCCTCTGTATGTCATCTTTTCTCTTTCAATCTTTCCCACTTGCAATTGGGCTTTTCTCTTCCTGGAGTTCTTCAATACATTGGAGTACAGTTCTATACCTCTTTGTAGACACCTCCTCAGTTCACATTGAGGAATGAGTGGATCTTTAGTTACTATCACATGGAATTCATCAATCCCTGTTCAGTGCATTTACCTATTGAGAATGGTAAGAATGCTTCCCTGTGTACAAAGTTTCCGTCTTTATCAAGGAAGTGTCCCGGGTTGAACTGATCAGGTGTTTCCCATTTTTCAGGATCAGACAGAACAGAGTCAATATTTACCAGAAAGATGGTGCCCTGAAAAAGAGCGCATTTGTTAAAGTGCATTGGTTTTACTTTTCCTACTGCTATTGTATTTTTGCTTTTGAGCACAAGAATGAGTAAGTTTAATTTTTCCCTATGTTACTCTGTGATTTCTGCAATGCTAGAGTTGCTTTGAGCAGATCCATAAATAAGGGATGAAAATGCAGCTAAAGGAAGAGAAATGATGGGAGAATATCTAGAACCAGCCCTAATGCAACTTCTAGTTACAAAACTTGAAAATGTTTCAGATTCATTATGACACTTGCAAGATTTAGAATCTCGCAACGTGAAAATAATTTCATATTTCCAAGGTTTTCAAGTAGAAAACATGCAGCATGCTTGTTCAGTACCTTTGGAATACGAAATCCCAGCAGCTCCGTGTCCTTCACAGTATATCTGGGAAGTGCAATTAAGACAATATTACTGTATCGTTGGATTTCATGAATTACAGCATTTGTGTACGGCAAGTTTTTTCTGTCTGTGTAGCAAACTGAACGGGAACTGCCCAGGACAGCATCCAGCTCCTTATGGACTTTCTCTGGAAAGAAATAGTCAGATTTAAATGCACAACGATTTGTAAGCCCTACAGTCATCCTTTTTCCTATTGTTTTCTTTTTATGGTTATAATTACACCCACTGTTTTTTTTTTCTTTGTTTTTTTTTTTTTACAGTTATACTCAATAAAATGAAAAAGATATTTAAAAAAAATAGAAGTTCAACATCCCATGTGGATGAGCTAGAAGAAATATTAATCTCTTAGGAAGATACTGGTTTAGAAACTGAACAAGGCTCAGTCTTCACTCAGAATCACACAGGAATGAATTGAAAAGGCAATTTCTGCTCTGAAATGGCCTGATTCATACCACAGCCTTGATTATTGCAATTAGGTTGATTCTGTGCATCAGGAAAATCAGAGAGGCTGACAGACCATGTTGTGAGCATTCAGCACATGCACTCCAGTCTCAAATTTTAGGTCCTTTGAAGAGCCATTAGTTAACAACTATGGGAAATCCCTTCCCTTTATTACCTCTACTGTTTTCTCCCTCCAGCCTGCTTCTGCTGCAAAGTACTCAGGAGCACATGGAACAGCAGGAGTCACAAGTCAAAGACCCATCATGTGCTCACGGAAAGTCTGACCAATTGTAAGTGGAGGGGCAGGGGGCAATAAATCTCATCCTAGAGTGGACTTCTCCAATTGATCAGATGGATCAGACCCTGAATTCTGAGAAGATCTCCTAGAAATGAAGTCTGAAAGGACTACTCTATATATTAGGAAGGAAGGATATTGTTAGAAAAGAAACTGTGGCACTGAGGGACATGGGTTAGTGGGCATGGTGGTGATGGTCAGCCTAGATGATCTTAGTAGTCTTTTCCAACCTTAATGATTCTATGTATGAAGAAACAGATGAGTGCAGTTCACCTGATCCACGCTCTACTCATTCATTTCTCTGCTGTTCTTTAATTAGCTCTGCTGCTATTTGAACGTGTATAATTTCTAAGAAGCTGCAAAACTGTGTGTGCTTACCTTGAACATCAGGATAAGCCACCATGTAGAGCAACGCCCAACGCAAAGTGGTGGCTGTAGTTTCTGTGCCAGCCAGAAAAAGGTCAAAAATAGTCTGCATCAAATTGGCCTGGTCATATGTAGCACCAGCATCTTCTTTAGACTGCATACATGAGTGGCAAACGCAAGTTAAGACACAAAAAGAGAAGCAAAGCACCTTCTTGTATCACTGAAATGTTCACTGATTCTACCCAAAATGGAAAAAAATAAAACAAAACCCTGAAGGGCTAGGAAAAAAAAACAACTTCTTGAATAATATGAAGACACTTTCTAATATTCCCCAGTGTATTTGCAAATGTATGCTGCCTGTGTGCTCATGCTGTTTGTCAGCCATGACAAATCTATGCAGTCACTCACGCTTTCCACTCTTGCTGCAAATCCCACTACAATTTGCGTTCTTGGATGTATCTTAACCATATGCAGGTCTATTATTGTGCTTACAAGAAATCTACCTGCAAACCTACTCATATTACTACTTCATCCTGTTCCTCCCATCCCACTGTTTCAGCTTTTGGTTTTTTCTCTAATTCATCCAACTATAAGCTTTTCTAGGGAGAGATTTCCTTATTTCCTTAACTGATATTAAACACCATAATAATTAAAGGAATACTTGAAATCCCTACTTGTCAGTGGAGCCTAAGAGAAGCTGCTAGACACTCACTTTAGCCATCTGATCCAAATAGTAACCAATAAAATCTTGATTTTCATCAATTTTTTCTTTTCCTTTGTGGCTTTCAATTTCATCTTCTAATAGAGCCCTCATAGTACGTATACTGACCAAAGCCTTCTTACACCGTGTTAGAAAATAGGTTCCAATCCAGGGAAGCCGATCGTGGACCTGCAGAAGAGGTAATTTAGATATGTGCTGACATCAGCATACTAAATTTGAATCCTAATATAGGACTGTAGGTAGTGGAAGAAGGAATGAAAGACTTCAATGGCTGTATCTTCACCGCTACCTCAAAAGGATATTGCCTACCCAGTAATGTATTAAAGGTTTTCTTAGCCCTAATTTTGGGAGAAAAAATGTAAGTATTTTTAATTTCTTATTTATTTTTAACCAAAAGTATCAAATTGACCCTCAGATTAGCTAAGAACTGAGTTATGGTCATTTTCAGTTAGTGAGAGATGGTGAAAAATCATGCAAGGGGCAAAGCCTGCCAACTTCCAGCCATGTACATTGGTAACATGGTTTCTTGTCTATATATAGCATCGTGGGTCCCATCTGTAAATGGTTAATGGTGTAACTGCTCTGGTTTCAGGCTGTCTGCCCCACTGCTTTCGCAGCTGCAGTCACAACTTCATGCAAAATCACAACAGCAAATTGTTCTGTCCAGTGAACCAGATGTTACGGTGAGAGCTGCTGCCATCAGTGGGGCAAACATCAGTTTTGAATGGGTCATCTGGAAGTACCATTCCAATGTGTACTTCAGTACCTCTAGGTGCACCGGTATTCATTTCTGTTATAAAACCAGCCGGATGCCTTTACGTTATCTGTGTATAAAATGATATAAAAAATCATTATCCTCACATAAAATGAGACGCTGTTTGCAAATGCTGATATATTATCCACGGCTTCAACCAAGCGTAGAAATCTTTTATCTTCTATGGAGAAGCGGTGTCCCAAAATCAGAGCACAAATCACATTGGAGACAGCGTGAGTAACAGGCACAGCGGGGTCCAGAGGTTTTCCTGTAAACACAGCGAGCAGTTTCACCATTAACACCAATTCTGCTTTTCCCCACTGAGCAGAAAGCTGGATAAATAGAATCGTTGAATCATTAGGGTTGGAAAAGACCTCCAAGATCACCAAGTCCAACCCCAACCCATTATCTCCACCATGCCCTCAGTGCCACATCTCCACGGTTCTTTAACTCCTCATAACATTTTACCAAATTCCCTTCATGCTGATTACATTATAAGATGGAAAATTGCCATTTGTCAGCAAAATATATGAGTAAAAATAACTTCAGACAGCCAAAACGTTGTTGATTAAAGAAAACAGCAAGACGGCCAGAGGAAATGGAATTCGTAGTGGTAATAAGGAAAACATACCCCTTTCAGAGAACCTTGGCATTGTGTTTGGCAGTAATTGGTAGTAAAAAAGGGTAGAGGCACATACCTTTAGTGTTCCGCAGGTATTGAACCAGGTGACAGGCTTCCTCCTGGATTTGACACTCCTGGCTTTGTTTCCCTACTCCCATTTTCCTCATTGTTAGGATCCCAAAGCGCCGCTGTTGCTTCCAGAGATGACCATTAGAGAACATAACACCTAGGATCATAATGAATTAATGCTTTATGAATGAATGAATTGAAACCGTTAATGTTTCAAAGATGTTTCTCTGTCATGCTAATCTTTCTCAGTTTTTGCCAGCAGACCTGTAGCATTCCTCTTTCCCTTTCTTTACTCCTTCCTTCTAGTCTTGACATCTACATCCCGTATAGAAACTTACCATAGCTGTATTCTGCCATTATTGTTCCAAGAGAACCCAAAAAGAGACGTTTCGTAAAACCTCATGAAAATATTAACCTATATTCCAATTTTAGGCACTGTTTCCAAAACCACGGTTTGAATTTATCAGAAGGGTCTGTGAAAACAATAGTTACCATTTCCATTAGTCATAAGCTTGAAGGCTCTGGTTAATGGCCTTCCAGCAACCTCTTCAGCATGGGCAGTCATCCCCTCCTTCACTGCCTGGTACCCTTGTAGAACAACTACAGGTGTGCCCGTAAGCCATAATGTGAAGATATTGCCATACATGCTGGCCATCTGTAGAACAAAAGAGCATCACAACAACACAAGTGAGAACTGGCACATTAAAATCCCGCAAGGTGAGGCTGGATGGGGCCCTGATCACCCGATGGAGCAGTGGGTGTCCCTGTTCATTGCAGGGAGTTGGACAGGTTGGCCTTTAAGCATCCCTTCCAACTCAAACAGTTCTATGAGTCTATGATTCTACATTTAACTGATCCCCACTGATTTTCACATTCATACAGTTGAGAATAAATCTCTCTCCAGCATTCAAAAGAAAACCATGTTAACAAAAACTCATCTTCATTCTTCAGCCAGCTGATGAGTCCACCAGTGAGCTGCCCTGAAAATACATACCTTTTTAAGGATGTCGTGGTGAATTTGGAACTTCATCTGCAGCAGATTCCCAAAGAGGGGGAACGGAGGTGGTCCAGGAGGAAGCTGTCTTCGCTTCCATTGCATTCCCAGGAACTGCACGAGCAGCAGAGAGGCTGCCAAACATACAAGCACTGCACTCACTGTTAACATTTCCCTTCTGACTTAAACGGTGAGCTTGTCTCTGGAAAACTGCTACATAAAGAGAGGGCAGATCCATTTATCTTGTTCTGCTGGTACCTCCCCAAGAAGAAAATGTTCAGCCCTCTGTTCTTCCCTCTTTATCACTTTCTTTTACCTTCTGATCCCAGAGAATTACATGTTGCTTTTATGCACATGTGGCATTGCTCCATTACATTATAGCCACAAATCCGGCAAATCCTTCAAGGGATACCAAATGCTGTGACCACAGTGACAAAAATCCCTGCTAAAGGTGCTGGTTTCATCAGGGGCCTCTTGCAAGAGCAGGGAAAACCAACAAAGCTTTCTGGGGGTGCTGCACATGTAGGTGGGGCTGTGAGGTCGTGGTGATCAAGCAGAATGAGGAATTTCTTCAGCCATTGCCTGCAGCAGGAATAAAGATGACATCTTCATGAGCCTCTTTCACAAGTGCCCTCCTGCAATCAAGCATCTCCACTGAGGAGCTGTGCTTTGCCACTCGTTTATGCAGAGGAGGCCATAAGGACAGTGCAGCTCCGGGGCCGCTTTGGCATTCTCCCAGGAGAGGCACCAGCTTAAAGTCAAGCTCACCTGGCTCCAAGTGGGGCATGTGGCACTCTGGGAGGTCACCTAGATGGCTTAGCTGCACACTTGCCAACCTTACCCACTTCAGAGACCACTTGGAGCTCCTTTCTTGTGGCATTGTCCTTTTCTCTGTCTCAAACCACTCCCACCTCTGAAAGCAGCATTACCCAGAGTCTTCTCATGAGGAGGAAGGAGCCAGTTGTGATGGAAGCAGATGTTCTGGGAGGACACCCCAAACAGAACCACTGTCCTTCGCCAGTGTTCTCTGTAAGGAACACAACACGCAATTTCCTGGGTGTCTCTGACTCTGCATTGCTCTGGCCCTTGAGCAGAACTGGGCACAGGGCTCCAGGCATGGCCTCACCAGTGCTGAGCAGTGGGGAAGGATCGCTCACCTTGACCTGCTGGCAACACTGTGACCCCTGGAGCACTTTGCTAGTCATTGGCTCCCACCCAGACTTCACATCACTGAGCACTACGTTCTGAGACCAGTCATTAAACCAGTTCTCTGTTCACCCCTCCGTCTGTCCATCCAACCTGTAGTTCAACAGTTTATCAATGGCAATCTTATGTGGGACAGCATCAGTGTCCTTACTGAGGTCCCACATTTACTGCTTTCTCCCCATCCATCAGGCTGATCGTTTCACTGCAGAGGTTCATCCCATAGGCCAAACACAGCTTTCCCTTGGAAGCATTAGTCTTCATAAACAATCAAAATTAAGAAATTCAAATTGGTAAACTGAGAAATATCATAGTAATGTAGTAAGAATACAAGCAAAATAAAAATGCCATACTAGTTATTATTAAAGATTACGGTGTTACTGAAGATACCAGTGTGGGTGGGTAGAGCGTACATGAAAAATTAAATCTGTTTGCTGACCAGCTCAAAGCTACCTGTAAGCCTTTTTGAAATACTGAGATTAAAATGTTTATGAAAGCCATTTGCTACTTGCCACGTTGTACTTTCATAAAGTTAAGACTGTTCACATGTGCTTGGGGTTGCCACAATTGTTTGGACATTGATTTGCACAAGTCAAGCACACGCTTAAACTTTTTGACTTTGCTCTGTTGGTTTAGGGTGTGAAAGGCTTTTGCTTCCATACTGACCTTGCTGCATTGTTGCAATCACTTCTGTGGACAGAATCATGCTGACTGAGATCCATTTGTTTATGACTTTGGGGGATGTGGTACCATCATGTTGGCAGAAAGGCTCTAGAAGAACACACAGTTAGGAAGATCCTGAACAGGACAGAAGCAGCAGAAAGGTTTGTTATGAGCTCTCACAATGGAATCAGACTGCAGCACTGACCTGCTTCTGCAATAAGAATGATAGATGTTATAGCCACAATTTGGGAACCACAAGTCTGGATATCAGTGGAGAAAAATAGTGGGTATTTTAACAATGATATGAAACCCCCGTAGCGCTTAGGATGGAAATTAGGAACAAATTGCCTAATATATCACGTGCAGAGGCTGACAAGCATGCAAGCACAAAATATTCCTTAATGAAGTTTGTCCCGCTCTGCAAAACACCAGCCACCACAGGTTTAGGATCAATTTAAAAACACAAAGTTAAATGGCACTAATTACTTCTAAGTGAAAGATTCCTCCAGTGCCAGCGAGCTTACTGCTTTATCTAGCACATTTCCTTTTGCCCACCAGAGTTTTTACTTTCTTATTTTCATAGAATGGTTGGGTTGGAAGGGACCTTAAAGATCGTCCAGTTCCAACCCTCTGCTGCAGGCTGGTTGCTGCCCACCACATCAGGCTGCCTGACCTGGCCTTGAACACCTCCACAGCTTCTCTGGGCAGCCTGTGCAGGGCCTTACCACCCTCTAAGTGAAAAATTCCCTCCTAACATCCAACCTCAATCTCCCCTCTTCTGGTTTATAGCCATTAGCTCAGCTACTGGAAAGCTGTGTGCTGTGCTGAGGTCTGCACTGAGTCCCCGTGCCCATGGAAAGAAGTTTGCCTCTTGAGAAATTATGACAATATTTCCTGCCCTGTGTAGACAAACCAGCTGGTGCACAGCTCATTCAGAGATTCCTGAACAGCTCTTTTCCTCCATGAAACCATCCTAGGGGCTAAGAGCCACCACCTTTGGGAAGTGCATTTCTGTATCCCGCTCTAGAATTGAGAATCAGAGGACTGTTTGAGTTGGAAAAGACCCTTACATGCCACATGGCCCAACCCCCTGCACTGAACAGGGACACCTACAGCTCCATCAGGTGCTCCGGGCTCCGTCCAGCCTGACCTTGGGCGGCCACCTCTCTGTGCAACCTGTGCCAGTGCCTCATCACCCCTACTGTCATTTTTTTTCTTCTACCCAGTCTAAATCTCCTCTCTTTTAGTTTGAAACTATGCATGAATGCATAGGAATGCATGGGAAAGATGGGAAGCATCAGTCAGGACCTAGCTTTAATGTCCCTTTTCCCCCATTAGGTTTCCTATTGAGCCTTGAAGTAAGACCAGGCACTCTAATAATTTTCTGTGTTTATTTCATTTCCAATACATAAGAAAAAACATACATAGATTTTCCAGATGCTAGGAAAAGGAAAACCAGAATATTTTTCATGTGCAGCTTCTTAGAAACGTGACACAACAGTTCAGATTCATGCTGAACTTGAGCAAGAAATGGGGAATATAAAAGGTACAGAAAAGATCAGTACACTTGCAAACCCATGAGAGTGCCACTTCCAAAAATCTACCATACGCTGCAACCTAGCGAAGAACTGCACAGAGCTTATACGGGTGGGGTTTCATTGTGCTCCCAAAGACAAAGCTCAGATTGATTTCCTTATCTCCTTCTGGTGGGGTGAACTTGAACGTCTGCAACAGGCTGCAGAAGATGATGAAAAGCTCCATCTTGGCCATCACCTCTCCCAGACACACGCGATGACCTGCAGGGGAAGGAGAAATTTGGTCAGTCCCCAGACCAGGCTGGAGCCTTACACTTTCTGGGATTACACTCCCTTTGTTTTGCTTTTTTTCCACAAGGAAAATAATACTGCTTCACATTCAGAGTCTAACTAGGTTAGTTATTAGCACACCTACCTGCTGAGAAGGCTAGGAACGCCTCCCGGATCACAAAATTCCCATCCTTGTCCAAGAAATGACCAGGGTTGAACTGGTGAGGGGTCTCCCAATACTCAGGGTCAAAAAGAGTTGAGTCTATGTTTGCCATGATGATGGTACCCTGCAAGGAAGATGCTGTTGGCTCAGTTCTGCCTCTGTATTTCTCAAACATCAAGAACAAAAGGACACAAACGAATTCCACATAGAATCTGGGGCACTGCTGGGCACATGGTAAGAATAGAACAAGTATTTTATTGAGAAAAAGTGTTTAATCACAAACTGTCCTATTTTGTTGAGGTTTTTATAGTGCTTTTGTGTTTGTTTCTTCAAAAAATAAAGAAACCTCTATATGTCAGTTTCAGACATTTCCCTGCTTTATTCCCTTCATGCCTCCTTTTTCATTCTGTTAGCAAATGCAACAGAATGAGGGGTATGAGGTTATTTACCTTCTTATCCTAAACCTAGTAAAATGATTTTCCCAATTCTGACTAGCTTTGATAGATTTACAAATGAAAAACAGTGCACCCTGCAAGTGGAATAGTACATTTTAACTTATAATTGTCAAGGCAAAGGGAGAGAGGATCAGGGGGCTGCAGCACCTCCCCTACGAAGACAGGCTGAGGGAGCTGGGCTTGTTCAGCCTAGAGAAAAGAAGGCTGCAGGGTGACCTCATTACAGCCTTTCAGTACCTGAAGGGAGCCTATAAGCAGGAGGGGAGTCAACTCTTTGAAAGGGTAGATAACAGCAGGACAAGGGGAAATGGTTTTAAGTTGAGGGAGGGAAGATTTAGGTTGGATATCAAGGGGAAGTTCTTTACTATAGGAGTGGTGAGATGCTGGAACAGGTTGCCCAGAGTGGCTGTGGATGCCCTGTCCATCCCTAGAGGTGTTCAAGGCCAGGCTGGATGGGGCCCTGGGCAGCCTGGTCTAGTATTAAATGGGGAGGTTGGTGGCCCTGCCTGTTGAAGGGGGGTTGGAGATTCATGATCCCTCAGGTCCCTTCCAACCCGGGCCATTCTGTGATTCTGTAAGAGCACAGAGCGGTACTGTGCAGGAAGATGTGGCCAAAGATCACACTGGAATAGACAGGATACCTTCGGAACCTGATAACCCAACACGGTTGTATCCTTCACTGCTTGTCTAGGAATGGTGATTAAAATAATGCTGCTAAAGCGAATGATCTCATGAATCACAGCATTCGTGTAAGGCAGTTTCTTCCGATCCTCATAGTCGATTTGGTGGGAAGAACCCAGAACAGCATCCAGCTCCTTTTGGACTTTCTCTAGGGAGGAAAAATAAAAGAACTTCATGTGTAGAGCAACTCTATGTTTTGCATGAAATGGCTGTCTTTTCAGATTGGGATTATTAGTAGTAATAGAAAAAATAAAATATGTAAATGAATTATACTTCTTATATCCTAAAATGTAAACACAACTATTTAGGTACTACTCTACTAGAATCTGATATTTCCCAAATTTTAAGTTCTGTGGTCAGATCATCAAGCTCAATAGATTTATTGATCTTCATAGTTAAAGGAAGGGGAGAAAATTAATTAAACAAGAATTTCTGAGCAATAAATAGATTAAACTCAAGCTACTGGTTTTACTCCAGCTTGAAAAAGTGATCTTAAAGAAAATAAATAAAATACATATGCGGAACAGACAATTGGCCTACTTGAAAGATAGAATCATAGAATCACCAAGGTTGGAAAAGACCTCCAAGATCATCCATCCAACCGTCCACCTTTCACCAGTATTTCCCACTAAACCATGTCCCTCAGCACAACATCTAAACATCTTCATGTCTGTGTCTCTGACTCACCTTGGATGTCCGGATAAGCCACCATATAGAGTAGTGCCCAACGTAGAGTGGTAGCGGTGGTCTCTGAGCCACCCAGGAAGAGATCAAAAACAGACTGCAACATGTTTTCTTCATCATAGGTAGAATCTGGGACATTTTTAGTCTACAGGTGTCAATGAGAAAGGTGAAATAAGAGCACAGAATCCATCTAAATATCTGCGTCTTTAAAACCACCCGTTGCCCACCCTGCCCTAAGGATCCCCGAGTATAGAAATAAACAAATGTACTATTTTATACTTATAAAACAGGTTAATGGCTATTCAAGGTTCATATCTGAATTTGATAGGGATAGCATCTGTGTCAACTCCAGCACAAATTACTCACTTTTTCCATCTGATCCAGGTAAAAGTCAATGAAATCTTTTGGTTCATCCACTGTGCGTCTCTCCCTATGACTTTTGACCTCCTGCCTTATGAAAGAATGAATAAAATTACAGCAAGATTCTACTTTTCGTATGGGTCCTGGGAGGTGACCTAAAGGCCGTGGGAGAACTTCATATATCTGTGGAGCAAGCATTAAAAACAGCTGCTGTAAGTTATACAACATGAGCAAGGCCATACAGAAATACAGTGCAGACATTTCTGGGGACGAGTTACTGAGTCAATTTAAACCTTGGATTCCTACCTTTGCTGCATAACTCAACTAGTATCTGCCCTGTTAATTCATCAACAAAAGAAACTGGTTTTGCAGACAGGTCTGTTTTGCACTCATTAACAGTGATACATTTAACATTAATGATTAATTGATATATAGGGAAAAAAAACCAATCTCTTTTACTCCAGTACAACGAATATCACTTTTCAGCTTAATAATGGTAGTGTTTCCATTTCAGAAATGTTCAGCACCCCAAGCACATTCCCTTTCCCGGGAAATTCTAATAAAGATTATTAATATAATAGTTGAACAATGTCACATCCAAAGCACTTCAGATCCAGTTCATATTCATGGTTGGTATTTTTTGTAAAGTCAGCATTTAACGTGTACTAAATACTGCAATAAATATGACAGTATATAATGCTATAATTATTATTGCATGAAAATCATCTAATTACTATTGCCCGATAACGCAATAAATATCATGTACAATAATTAAATAATTGCATGTTAAATGAGCCATTTTCTCACATAGTAAATGTAGCTGTTCCCAAAAGCCACAATCTGACTGTATGCTTCCATCAGCTGGCGGAAAGTTTCATCCTGCAGGGAGAAACGATGCCCAAACACCACAGCACAGATCACAATGGAGACTGCATGGACAATGGGGAAGGAAGGGTCAACAGCTCTTCCTGCAAACAGAGATCAGCACTGGTCAACAAAACACCATCTTCCTTGCTATTTTGAAAGCAAGATCACAATGATGTTTTGTCATAAATATTCCCCGTGCTATTTATTTCTGGAGCAAAAATAATCTTTCCCCTGTGAGTTACACAAACTACGTGGTGTCAAAATCACGACCGCGCTCCCAACCACCTCAGTGCCATACCATCTTTGCTCCTGAAGAACTCCACCAAGTGCCGGGCCTCAGTTTGTATCCCACGTTCCATTCCTTTGTTCCCCATTCCCAGTTTCCGGAGAGTCGCAATTCCAAAACGTCTCTGATCTTTCCAGATAAGACCATTTGAGACCAGGATACCTTCAGCCATCAAGAATCAATTTGATGCCACGTTAATATTCATGTAACATTGATACTTACTTGCAAGCTATGTTTGCCAACATCCCCACATGGGTATTGTCTCCCTACAGATGTTCTGTCACCACTGCAGGAGTGGCAGAGAGCTTTCCTCAGCCAACAGTACTTTCAGGTTTCTACCACCTGGAAATGGTGGTAGAATGGTCTCTCACAATGAGCTGCTCACGGCCTAGAGACCTTTCTGAGGAGCCCATTGGAGAGGTCTGAGGGTTTCCTATTCTTGTTCTCCTACGCTTGGATGGATACGAGGCTGGTGGAAACCAGCTTAACCACTCCTGTTTCAAATACAGAACTCTATCCTCCATCCATCAAAATTCAGCAGTGCCTGATGTAAACAACAGCACAGTAAGAAGTTCTAAACAAGGACACATGGCACCTACATAATACATCTAAAACTCCAGTGCCTTGGGACATCCCAAAGGGCCACTTCTTGTTTAATAGCTCAGTGCATGCTTTCTCCATAGAAGCCATTCTGTAAACAAGCAACTGAGAGCATTATTTCTGAGAATTACTTCAGCCTCTGCTCCTCAAGCTCCAGATGAAGGATTTAAAGACCTCAGATGGATTATTTCAAAGCAAAGCACAAACTTAGACAACACCAATAACAGATAAATTAGACTAGTGAGCACAAACACTGCTGCTTTGGTAAGAGTCTGGAACATGTGGGATAGTGGGACTTAGGAGACAACTGAGGAATGCTGCAGAATTGCTTTATTTTGTTCCTCATGAACAAATGGAATGGGTGAACAGGGAACTAAGAGCTTGTCAGCAGACAAAGTCCTTCAGCAGATATAAGCATCTCACCTTTTCCAGAAGAAAATCTGTTGAACAAGTGGGTCTGTAGCCGCCCAGAAACATCCTCTGAGTTGGTGGTGAGACCATCCTTCACTGCTTTGAAGCCATACAGCACCACTACGGGTTTGTGGCCCAGCCACAGGGTGCAGATGTTGCCATAGGCTTTTGCTAACTGCACATTAGTCGATGCAAAACAACAACAAAGAAACCAAAAAACTATTGGAGAATCATCAACCAAAATGCACACACAATGGGGTCTTCTCTTCCAACACGCCATTACCCCAGGGTTCAGGAAATAAAGAGGGGAAAATGGTTTTGTTTTGCGATGGGAACGTTTATGACAGTAAAGCTGTGGCATCGCTTTGGGTCCCACAATTCACAGTAATGTGAATGGTAAAAAGAACTTCTGCTCTTGCTCTTTTTAAAACATAGCACGGGTTGACTTTGTGATATTAATGATTATGGAAGTGCCCCCGGCTGGGTATTTACAGCTCACACTAGGTCTCATATGAAAGTTCACCTGCCCAATTTCAGTTACGTTTTTCAACTCCTCATCTCATTTCCTCAGCCAAAAAAACTAGAATTTCTTGAAGTTACACATTTACATACAGAACATCGGAAAAACAGGTTCAAAAATGCTGAGATCCTCCATTTGTCTTTAACCCGAAGACATCACTATCCCCGTATTCATTTATATCACAGGAGGCTGTAGATTTTATTTAACTCCTTTAGGCACTACATTTAACTTCCATAACCCATCTTTCCTCCCTCCGAAGTTCTCCCAACCAACATATCAGCCTATCAACAGCCATCATCATTGGTTACAGCTTTTGCTCCTTAGCTCCCATCCACAAACACATACCTTTTTCAGTCTCTCATGGTCAGCTCTAAAATTTATCCACCATAAGCTTCCAATGATGGGAAATGGGATCGGGCCAGGAGGAAACCGGCGACTTCTCCATTGCAGTCTCAGGAACTGCAAACCCAGCAGAAACAAAACTAGGAATAATAGCATCACAGTCACCATTTCACACCTCCAAACTAGCCTGTTACTGAGAAAGCTGTTATCAATCTGTTAAACTGACTCTGTTGTTCTACTTAACTCTTCCCAAAGAGGACCCAGACTGTCTCATCTAAGCTTTCTTCCTTACCACATTTCTCTAGCCAACAAAATGAAGAGTGTTTCCACCTCTGAGCATACTTAATACATTGCTGTGCTGCAATATGCTAATAGCTGCCATCACTTTGAGATCCAACCAAGGCCAGAAGGCGGGCACTTCATTCTGACTTGCATCTGATATTCAGAAATGTCCCATTGAGCTGGGAGACAACAACGGAAATCAGCTGGGTGGTGGTGTGGTGACATGTCCCCATCCGATGGCTGTCTGCTAAGAAGAGACTAATGTGGTGTCTCAAGAACAGCAGTAAGCATTAAGTAGCAGGTTGACCATAGCTTGCTGCTGCATTGGGCAACAGGTAATTGCTTTGTGCATTTCAGCTGTGTATATTCTGCTGGCAGAGCCAATGTAAAAGATAATCTGCACAGAGGTGATGCAGTCAGGGTAGGCTGCAATGCAAGTAGTCACACAGAAGGGAAAAAAACCATTAAGATATTTAATTTGTTTCATTTTTATAAGGTTTGAGTAGGATATTTGCAAGACAGCTGTTCCAAATAATTGTCTTCTTTCTGTATTTTTTTGTCCACATTGAGGCTTGTCATTCAGTAGGTTTCTACGCTGCAGCTTCTTCAGAATTTCTGCAGCTATTGCTGGCCACACACTACACCCAGTAACAGATGAAAGAAAGGTGGGAGAAGAACAAAGCATTAAGCACAAAGCATGTCCTAAGATAAAAATGAAAACAAATGAATAGCACAGCATTGGGCTTTTCCTTTCAGTCACTCCTAGATGAGCTCCCCTGCATAAAAATCCATCCACCTGCTGGTTTCTCTGGGTGTTGCCATGCTGTTGAAAAATAGATTCTACCTTTCTCAATCCTGAGCAATCCAAAACCCTTCAGCGTTTCAGCCCATGTTCCTTTCTGAATGAGAATGGCATCATGTGTATTTATGTTCTTCCCAGTCCCAAAAGCTAAATGTGCAACAGCTGAACATTTCTCAGCTACCATGGTAGAACTCGGAGTTCTTCTCGGAAAGAAACAGAATGTTAATACCCATTTCAGCTTTCTCTTATCTGAAACGTTCTGTTCTGACCGTGACTATTAGCATTCCAAGTGCAACATTTAGGCTACTAAATACATCAAAAATGCTGAAGCAAATACTCAAACACTAGGAAATGCCAAAACCAAGTCTGTCTGCACAATAGGCATTGCTTCTTAGCGAAGCCTTAGACCAGTACCAGATGTATTGTGGCTGAAACTAAGGCATTCAGCATCTCTTCCATTCCATTAAATAAATCAACGTGCATCAGAGGACCAAGAAACCTATAACACAATGGTGGGACTGAGAAGGTAGAGGAGGACCTCACAGGGAGGTTTTTGGAAAGAGGTCGTTCTGGGGGCAATCCGTTTTCCTTGTTCAATGTCTCCATTCTGTTTGAGCAGCACCACCCCATGCAAGCCCTGCATACACTGCTGTGCCAAACAATACCTGCACAGCACAGAGCCTCACACTGCTTTCTAACACACACTAAATCCACCTTTGCAACCTGCAACTCAACACCTAAGCCCTGGTATTATAACACACCCTGAGCACAGTGCACGTGCCACACTCACCTCTTGTTTGCATCTCACCTTTCTGATGGTGCTGATGTCTTGCTGGAGGGGAAAAAAGGAGGGGGGCGAATGGGGAAAAGGGGTTTCAGATAAACCAGGTTTTGCCATCCCAACAGAAATAGATAAGATGGGAGATGCTTTTCAGTTGTGGAGATTCCAGACACTTTTAAGCCAATCTACTTCAGAGAAAGTCAGTGAATAGCAACTAAGAAAAGAAAGACATTAGACTTCAGTTTAGCCTTCTGCTGCTTGAATTCAATTGCTTTTCTGCTCAGAGACTGTATCCTATTGTGCACGGTGCACACATTTCCACTTCTATAAAAGAAACCACATAAAAATTGTAGTGTTTCAGGACGGTAGTAAGTAACACATCCTCAGCGTTTAACTACAAGAAACTTCAGGTGTTACCATTATGCAACACAGTTGGTATTCTTGGATAACTGCTTGACAATGACTGCAAAAACCAATATCAACACACACACAAAAAAAGAAAAAATTCTAGTTGCGTCAAAAAATCGTGACAGATCACAATTACAGATCATAAAAGAGAGTAGGTGTGGCTTGGCTAGCTGCAAGGGATCACATATTTCCAAGTTTTCTGAAGGCTTCAGCTTAGGCAAACTGTAGATCGAGAGGGAGGGACGGACAGACAGATGGTCAAAGGAGGCATATGTTCTCTAGAGAGAGTTGGACTTCAGTAGAAGCACTCATTCATCTGCACGGCACCGTATCTGCAGAGGAAGCCATACACAAGAGCAGTGAACAGCAGAGATTTCCATAAGATGTTGGGGATTGCTGAGTTGTTTGTAGCCCTGGTAGCCTCCCTCCTGATCTTGCAATTCCTGAAGCTGCAGTGGATGCGTAGCCAGCTCCCTCCAGGACCAGTTCCTCTCCCCATCATTGGGAACTTGTGGCTGCTGGACTTCAAACTTCGCCGAGAAACTCTTGCTAAGGTATTTAGTTATGTCTTATCTCTTGTACATGGTTTAGTGGGGAAATATTGGTGGTAGGTGGGCACTTGGACTGAATGATCTTGGAGATCTTTTCCAACCTTGGTGATTCTGTGATCTATGGCTGAAAATCTGTCTGAATCTGTTTTAACTTAAATTTAAATATCAATAAGCATCACGTTTCATTACCAGATTTGTTCTCTGTCTTTGTAATGGTATCTCTCACCTTGTAAATTATCTTTAGTTGAATTTCCTTTGGCTGACACTAGTGTCACTGGGACACCTCCAGGCCACGATGGTCCAATCTCCACTAGAAGATCAAACATACACTCTAAACGGACCCTTCTTTTCATATTTGTATAACCAAAAGTCAGCAATCATTTTATTACTAAAATGAAGCACGAAAAAAAAATGAATTCTTGTTCTGCTCACAGCACACGTTCTTAATAAGCCAATTAAAACTCAAGATTTGCATCAGATTACTTTAAGGAAAAATACAAGCATTATCTGAGGAAAGACAATAGAAGCAAATATGAACAATATTGGGAAAACTACAGGAAAGAATGCAAAGGCATTTCTTTTCTTTCTTCGGAAGTTGGAGGGAAAAAGGATCAATCAATTTTCATTTGTGAAAGAAAACAGAAAAGCTGTGGCATTTTGCATTCATTCATTTGTTCTACAATTCTTAAAATGAATATTCATGTGAATGCATTCTGTTTCCTCTTCACTGATGCACTGTTATTAACTCTTCAGTTAACCAACATCTATGGCAACATCTACACAGTGTGGATGGGACAGACTCCCGTGGTTGTACTGAATGGGTACAAAGCAGTGAAGGATGGCATCGTCACCCATTCAGAGGACACTTCTGGAAGACCTCTCACCCCGTTCTACAGGGACATGATGGGCGAAAAAGGTGTTACAATACCGAAATACGCATCTCTTTTTTGCTAGTGAAATATAACCCAATCCAAACCCAATTTTGCTTCCTGCAGTGAAAGGATTTCCCTGCCCAGCACCGAAATAAATGTTTTTCTGTTCTTCAGGCATTTTTCTGACAAGTGGGCACACTTGGAAGCAGCAGAGACGCTTTGGGATGACCATTATACGGAGCCTAGGATTTGGGAAGAACAACTTGGAGCATCAAATTCAAACGGAGGCCTCTCATCTTCTGGGTATCTTTGCAAACACAAAAGGTAAATTCACTAGAAAAATAAGACTCGGAGTGCTTTCTGAAATATAGAGAATTAGGGGAACTAAAGTTTCACGACACATTTTTTACGAGCTATGAAGATATTTTTCCTATTAGTGGGACTTCTACTGGCTTTTTAATTGCATTCTTGAAAAAAAATGTTTTGTCTGCACAGCTGGCAATATAAGCTGGTTTTTTTTTTTAATAAGGATAGTAAAAAATGTTTATTATCAACATCGTCTCAGGGACAGCTGGTAACAATTTTTACATTCAAGGAGGATAGAAAACCTGTAGGTTTTCCTCCATAAAGAACAGAATTTGTGACCTGCTGGGCAGCAAACCTCTACAATTTGGCAGAGAAAAAAGCCCAGCACAAGGAGCACATCGTTCTGTTGTCCAACAAAATTCCTTTGTAGGGTTTGAATGAAAGAGAAACCGGTAGAATTTTAACAACATGCCAAAATAAAGCAACCAAATATAAATATTCTGAACAGCCAAATCCCTCACCCACATCACATTTCATACTGACTTGAAAGCACAGAGAGGTTTCCCAAGGTCAGCCACCAACTCATTTTGCCTTAGATATAGCAAAATGGCCCTACTGACTTCTGAAAGCAGTGTTTCTATGGTCAGTGGATACGTAAGATTGGAGCATACCAGCTGGTATGACGCCTTGTACAGTCCTTCCATGCAATTCTTCCCCATATTAAACCCAGTAGTTGCATTTACTGTTTCAAAGAAACAGAACAAGTGCTGTACTGAAGTCAGAAATGCATAGGGGACCATTTTCCTTTGGCCAGTTTGAAGGTTGCCCTCACCTTTAGCACGTGTACTTGATTATTTTTCTAGATTTCACCCCTCTGTTTACTTTAGCCCTTTTTACAGGAGCTGTGTTCCATCCTGTAAAATAAGGAAGGTGGGTTGGTGGGCATGGTGGTGACAGGTCGATGGCTGGCCTAGATGATCTTAGTGGCCTTTCCCAACCTTCACGATTCTATGATAAGAATTACGAAAGTTTTGCCTTTGCAATCTGTGGAGAAATGTATATATATACATATATATAGTTGAATGTTATGCTGCACTTGAAAACAAAACAGAGAGAAGACATTTCAACGTGACTAAAAAATTAAGACTTCAACATCTTTCCTGTTTTGTTATCTTCCCCCTCCCTTTCCCCTGAGTTTAAATATCTGCCTGCAGATTTGAAGGCGTGTGTAATCCATCCAGAGCACCCAGATCACAACTCAGAGAGGTGGGGGAAGAGAGACCTAGCATTCATCTTCTCAAAAATTACCCTATTTTACAAGAATTAAAAGCAGACTGAAAATAAAGATTCCCTGCAATTACAGAGACTTGCATTACACTGGAGTTCCCTTGCAGAAGATCAGGCTCCTTTTAGACTAAGTTTCATACACTTTGAACTACTATTATCTTTGCTTTTAAAAGAAATGTTCCTCTTCCTTCATTTTTCTCACTGCCTCCTACTGAGAAATACTCACCAGTAGCTCCTGTACTTGCAGGCAAGCCTTTCGACCCCCGCACTTCCATCGTCCATGCCATTGCCAACATAATTTGTGCTGTTGTTTTTGGCCATCGCTTCTCCAGCGAGGATGAATCTTTCAGCAAGCTTATCAAAGCTGTTTATTTTGTGATCTACTTTCAAGCTACTATCTGGGGCAGGGTAAGAACCTATACATTTAATCAGAATTTCCCATGTTCCAACTTGTGTACTGCCTCTTATTGTAACTGAAACGACCCCTGCAGTGCCTTTACAGTTATCAGAAAATGGGAATTGGGCTCTCCATTGAAAAATGCTCATATTTCTTCTTATTCATTTACAATCACAGATGTATGATGCTTTCCCATGGCTTATGCACCGCTTCCCAGGACCGCATCAGAAAGTGTTCGCATACAATGACTTCATGCACAATTTAGTTATGAATGAGGTCCAGATGCACGAGAGAGAGAAGGCAGGTGATTCACAGGATCTCATCGACTTCTACCTAACCCAAATAGCAAAAGTAAGTATCTATTTATCACCACAGCCCCTCCTTGGCCTCAGTGTCCACTACAAGTACTTGCTCTTCAAGTGACAATAACAGAATTATAATACGCACACTTTGTGTGGCACCGAAGAGCTTTGCTTTGGTGGGTTGCGCACCATTATCACAAAGTTGTGTCCACTGCTACCTGAGCAATTGTATGTATGAAACAATCCACTTCATAGCCTTCGTGTGAATGTATCCTACAGACCAAAGACGACCCCACCTCTACGTTTAATAAAGACAATATGGTTCAGACCGTGGTTGATCTCTTGCTGGGAGGGACTGAAACGACAAGCACCACCCTCCTCTGGGCACTGCTCTACATGGTACAATACCCAGAAATACAAGGTGAGTAAAAGCCTTAGCAGAGAACTGCACTCAACACTGCATCGTAATGAACGTCACTACCATGGAAGTATTCGCTCAATCACGTGCAACAGATCAAAATGAACATTAACAATGGATACAAGTGGTAGATCTCAATAACTGAGATCTAAAAATGAAAGCTTAACAACCAAAACAAAAAACTTGTGCTTTCTCCACCAGCTCATTAAGCTCATTTTAATTAATAGAAAGCACTGCCACCCCCTTCTAGTGAGATAAAACAAGGAATACCTAGCTAAGGTCATGATTACATACGCAGCCAGAACTTTTATAACCTTCAGAACAGGAAAGCTTTAAGAACACAGAACCAAATTACCCTCACAGAGATCATCCTGTGCTTTGGGAATATGCATTTTCTCAATCAACTGAAACCAACACAGATGCCAAAACACACACCAAGGCATTTCAAAGTAGCAGAGTCTCTTTTTTTCCCCCCTACCTTGGGGCTGGAAACAAAGAGAAAAAAAAAAGTTAAAATATTGTTATTGCCCTGCAGAAAGAGTTCAAAGAGAGATAGAGGCTGTTCTGGAACCTTCTCACGTCATCAGCTATGAAGACCGCAAAAGACTGCCCTATACAAATGCTGTGATTCACGAGACTTTGCGGTACAGCAACATCACTTCTGTGGGGGTCCCTCGACTGTGTGTGAGGAATACGACTTTGCTGGGCTTTCACATTAGAAAGGTATGGAGTAGGTATGTCTCCAAGCTTTGGATAGTTAATATTTACTATGTCTAGCACATCAGCTCCTACAATTCCTAGGTTGGCACAGAGAGTACAAGGCAGCACGTCATAGACATGAAACAAAGCTGAGTGCTCCAAATCAGAGCCTACATGTAACACCTCACAACAAAAAAGAAGATGGAAGAGTTTATTATGCCTAGATGCACGCAGGAGAAAGGCAAGCTGAGTCCAAGCACCTGGCTGTAGACACAGGATAGCGTAGTGTCTATGAGAGAGGAGAGCCAGAGAAGAATCAATACAAAGAAAACATCATCTCTGTTTCTTCTTGCAGGGCACACTTGTGCTGCCAAATCTGCACTCTGTGGTGTAAGACAGTGACCACTGGGCAACCCCTTGGAAGTTCAACCCAAACCATTTCCTTGATTTGGATGGCAACTTTGTGCACAACGAGGCGTTCTTACCCTTCTCAGCAGGTAATGCCCCAACGTTTCAGCATCTCTCTTCATGTTGTCCAGCAGCACAACAACAAACATTCTAAATTCTAAAACATTAAGAAACGTTTTGATAAAAATATATTTGGCACAAAGATTTAAAGTCACATATTTTACTGTAGAAGCCACAGATTTTGTCCTGTTCTGTTTGTTTTTCATGTAACTTAGCTTCACACTGCTAACTTCTTTCCCTTTTCCCTGCAGGGCACCGTGTGTGCTTGGGGGAACAGATGGCACGAGTTGAACTGTTCATCTTTTTCACTAATCTGCTTCGAGCATTCACATTCCAGCTCCCTGAAGGAGTAAAGGAAATCAACCCGGAGTACGTTCTGGGTGCAATACTGCAGCCACATCCATATGAAATCTGTGCTGTTCCACGTTAATCTGCAACATACCACAGAGCAGAGGGACTCTGCCCCCTCAATAACTGCAGAACAAATAGCACTATCTTATCAGTATTCAAATTCACGTAGCTCAGTGTAGAGAATTAACATAGAAGTATTTCTACTTAGGAAGGCTGACCTCATGCAGGTGAGCTTTTAGAAAGCTGCATTTACCAAAGCTCATACACTCACACCGTAGGTATATACAATTACTCGGGATTGTTACCAAAAGCACATTTACACACTCACAGTAACAACTGATCAGATGTAGCATTTTAGATTAGCGATCTGTACCAAATGCTTCCTGCATGTGCACTCAGTAACGTATCACGTGTGAAACGGCACAGCTGTTCCAACACAGTAAGGATGCCTGAAAACACCATTTGCTTCAGCACAGTTTCTCCTCTCTGCTCACAGGTCTTCCTTGCTTCCTCACACAGAAGGTTCCAAGGCTTACAACCCCAGTTTTGACTCCTCTTCCTTTCCCACTCCCTGAAAACACTTAATATAGCAGCGTCAGCTTCACATACGCATCAATGTTGGCAGAACACGGTCTCTTATAACCACATTCCATTTGGAAACACCCACACCTTTTTTCTTTACTACTTCCCATATCTGTTCTCTATTTTATCACTGCTCTCAGATCCAGGTGTTATCAAGAACTTTCCTTCTGCTTAATATCACCATTACAACATCCAATAATTTGCTCTTTGAAGACAAATATCCTTTCAAGAAAAGAAGATGCCAGTATTTGTCAAGGCGAGCACAGTAGAGCTCTATTACCTACAGCCTTCTCTTCTTGTCCCATACTTCCACAACACACGTGGAAAGTTTGGACCACTTAAAATTCAGCTGTGCTCATCCTAAACGCTCTCAGTTTTCCAAGTTCAATAGGGACAAGCATAAGTTATGCTCTGATGTCGTTAAAAGCAAAACTGGAAAGTTACTTATTTCGCAGACATGAAACTAAAGGAAAACTTCCTTCTCCTCTCCAACATTTCCAATTACCACCATCCACTTGGTGAGAATCCCAGGGCTGCGACACGCTGCCAAGTTTGCTGCTGCAGAACAAACAAAGACTTGACATCCACAGACAGTTTCCACCTTTTTAATAAAAGACATTTTAAAACTTTCAAACATTGCTCCATTTTTATTGAGGAAAATATAACATCTAAAAAAATCCTCCTTGAATTAGAAACGCTTTCTAACAGAAATCAAGAAAAAAGATCTCTCAACCTTCAGATTTCTTACAGTGAGGGCGGGGGGTACCTGGCATAAAACACGTTCTCACAGATTTATGAAAGCAGTCTGATGTGGCAGTTCATAAAAGTTTTCAAGTCTTATCTCCATCATTTGTGGGATTCATTAAGGGAAAACTCACCAAAAAACTCTCTTTTCACCCTACCACTTGCACGGTGCAGCCGAGGGCCCACAGTAAAGTGCTCAGCAGTATGACTGGCAGTGTAGGATATAAGCTTGGACTTGCTCTATTCCAGTTTATTCTGATGGTTCTTGAGGTATGTCCTACGTGAGAAAAAGACTCCAGTTTATTTCCACTGTGTTCACCCTTTGGTCTCCTGGTTGATTTTTTTTCCCCAAAATATTATTCCATTATGCACCTGAATTTCCTGGTTTTCTTCTAAAAATGCATCTCGAATGAAAACGTGCACATATCCTTCACCTGTATTTGTGAGGAACTGAGGTACATGATGAAGATCTGTTGTATAATGCTGGTTCTAAAACGCGTGGGAAGAACATATGTTTACACTGTACACCATAAAGGAGGTATTTTTACAGAAAGGTTGCTGTAGGCCTAACAGTTGTTACCAGAGGAAAAACAACTGGGCTATAAATTTCTTCTCTTTGTCCCATTCTAAACCAAAACCAGCAAGAACTGAAGCGTTCCTCAGCTTTCCCATGATTCTCAAAGCGACAGCGTGAGAGTTCCAAATCACTTTTTCATCACAGTTGTAAATGAAACCTACAAGAAAATGATCAGGGCAGAAAAGTGTTATTAAATGAGAAAAAGAAATTCATAAGGAATTGAAGTAAAACAGAAAACAAAGATTTAAAAACCAGGACTCTTTGTTCTGTCTGTGAAACATCTTAAACTAAGAGCTTGTAAATCCTGTAATGTCAGTAATTAGAAATCACACAAACACAAAGAATACACCAACATTCAGCTCTATTCTGATGCACCACAGAAATCAACAGCCCAAGTTCTCACTAAGGCAGACTGCCCACATCCTTCAGAAGTTATAGCTCTGAAAAAACCAAGTGATTTAAAATCCAGGCTCTGGAAAAACCTCTTGGAGGGTCTTGGATTCAGACATTAACTTCTGCCACTGCTAAGGAAACTGCAGCTGCCACTGATTTCCAATTTTGTCACGTTTTGAAGCCCTGAAGAATCGAAACTCTTAGTTCCCTTGATACTGGGCAGCACTCTTTGCCTAAAGTCCCTTCATTTTCGTGGAATATCCAAGAAACACATCTTGAAATATATCCCCTCTGTAACAATGGCCTTGCAATCTTGTTTTCCCAAAACAACAGTAATAAAGAGCTTCAGCACATACTTCATCTCCTAAATATTAGCAATCGCCAAGAGGAAAGTACATGCTGATCTTTACCCACTGCAACGAAGCACACAAAATCCATACTGCTTGTGTGGTTTTAAGGACAAAATGTAACCACTGGTCAGCATGACCTACATCAAGAAAACCAGCAAGCCAAGAGTTTTTCCCAAGACTTCTTTCTAATCAAAGTTCCACAGAGAAACAGACGAGTATCTAGATGGTTGTGATCTCAAGTAATAAGCTGAGCGTTGTCCAGAGCATGCTCTGATCCACCAAACACATCAGATAAGTTAAAGAGTTGTTTAAAAAACACACTCAAAGTTCTTCTCTCCACTCAGTTAAAACTCTGTGTGCAGCAGGAACTCAGCACTCGCATCCACCCCTTCAAGGATAATACATACATAGCTAATTAAGCAAAATACAGTCATCAAAATGTTAAATATGTGGTATCAGCTCTTAATAGAGAGGTCTGTATGCCAAGAATTATTATGAAAGAATGTGCAGGCTGTGAGGAAACCAATAAGAAATTAAAGTACTGTGGTGCAAGGTAATCTCTGGGTTGCCCCTTCTCTTCTTTTTGCTGTATTTTCTCTAAGTTTTTTCAATAATATGCTATCATTAGAATTTCTAAATTGGGCATCCAAGGTGTTGGTATTAGCATCAAAGCCAACCAGGTGGAGGAAGATTACGATATTTAATTAAGCCTAGTAGATCTATGGTAACACAAAGAAACAGATTACGTCAAAACGCATTACAAGTGTTTACACTTTTGAAAGCAAATGCAAAGGTCAAATCCAACCAGTTACTCCTCACTGAGCCCCGTTTCTCACAGACAATGTGGCACAGATACACACTGGGGAAGGCTTTCAAGGGGTAAATAATGGCTTTATAAAACAGTCATACATAAATTTCCACGTATCTGAGCAGACTGGAAAGATAAACGTTCTTAGTTGCTAACTACTGCTACTCTGCTGGTAGAGAAACAAATAATAGAAGAAACAGCTTAATTTCATTATCAGTTTGCAGCGAGTAAATGAGAATATTCAAAGAATCAGAGAATCACAGAATGGCCCAGGCTGGAAGGGACCACAAGGATCATGAATCTCCAACCCCTAGCCACAGACAGGGCCACCAACCTCCCCATTTAATAATACTAGACCAGGCTGCCCAAGGCCCCATCCAGCCTGGCCTTGAACACCTCTAGGGATGGATGGGGGCATCCACAACCTCTCTGGGAAGCTGTTCTAGAACCTCACCACTCTCGTAGTAAAGAACTTCCCCCTGACATCCAACCTAAATCTTCCCTCCCTCAACTTAAAACCATTTCCCCTTGCCCTGCTGTTATCTACCCTTTCAAAGAGTTGACTCCCCTCCTGCTTATAGGCTCCCTTCAGGTACTGAAAGGCTGCAATGAGGTCACCCTGCAGCCTTCTTTTCTCCAGGCTGAACAAGCCCACCTCCCTCAGTCTGTCTTCGTAGGGGAGGTGCTTCAACCCTCTGACCATCTTTGTGGCCCTCCTCTGGACCCTCTCCAACAGCTCTCTGTCTTTCTTGTACTGGGGGGTCCAGACCTGGACACAGTACTCCATATGGGGCTTCACAAGGGCAGAGTGGAGAAGGACAATCACCTCCCTGTCCCTGCTGGCCATCCTTCTTCCAATGGAGCCCAGGATACCATTTGCTTTCCGAGCTGTAAGAGCACGCTGCTGGTTCATGTTAAGTTCTTCATCCATCAGGACCCCCAGGTCCTTCTCTGCAGGGCGGCTCTCAAGGACTGCTCCTTCCGGTCTGCTCCGCTGGGTGAAACATTGGCTGGATGGCTGGGCCCAAAGAGTTGTGGTCAATAGAGTTAAATCCAGTTGGTGGCCGGTCACAAGCAGTGTCCCGCAGGGCTCGCTACTGGGGCCACTTCTATTTAACATCTTTATTGATGATGTTGATGAGGGGATTGAGTGCACCCTCAGTAAGTTTGCAGACGACACCAAGTTGGGAGGGAGTGTTGATCTGCCAGAGGGGAGAAAGGCACTACAGAGGGACCTGGATAGAGTGGATCGATGGGCCAAGGCAAACTGCATGAGTTTCAATAGGGCCAAGTGTCAGGTCCTGCATTTTGGTCACAACAACCCCAGGCAACCCTACAGGCTTGGGGAGGTGTGGCTGGAAAGCTGCCTGATGGAAAGGGACCTTGGTGTACTGATGAACAGACAGCTGAATATGAGCCAGCAGTGTGCCAAGGAAGCCAAGAAGGCCAATGGCATCCTGGCTTGAATCAGGAATGGTGTGGTGAGCAGGACTAGGGAAGTAATCTTGCCCCTGTACTCAGCATTGGTGAGGCCTCACCTCGAGTACTGTGTTCAGTTTAGGGCACCTCAGAACAGAAAGGACATAGAGGTGCTGGAGCAAATACAAAGAAGGGCAACAAGGCTTGTGAAGAGCTTGGAGAATATGCCCTATGAGGAGAGACTGAAGGAACTGGGGATGTTAAGTCTGGGGAAAAGGAGGCTGAGGGGAGACCTTATTGCTCTCTTCCAATACCTGGAAGGTGCTTACAGCGAGAGCAGGGTTGGTCTCTTCTCATTGGTGACAGGACGAGGGGAAATGGCCTCAAGTTGTGCCAGGGGAGGTTTAGGTTGGATATTAGGAAACACTACTTTACAGAAAGGGTTGTGAAGCACTGGAATAGGCTCCCCAGGGAGGTGGTTGAATCACCGTCCCTGGATGTGTTTAAAGTCCATTTGGACGTGGTGCTCAGGGACATGATTTAGCAGAGGGTTGTTAGAGTTAGGGTAGTGTGGTTAGGTCGTGGTTGGACTCAATGATCTTTACGGTCTTTTCCAACCTGAGTAATTCTACAATTCTATGATATGCCTGGGACTCCTCTGGCCCAAGTGCAAAACCTTGCACTTTGCTGTGTTGAACATCATTAGATTCACCTGGGCCCACCTTTCAAGTTTGTTGACGCCCCTCTGAATGGCATCCCTTCCTTCCAAAGTCCAGTCCACTGATGTGTGACTCTCAAATATTACCTAATACACAAACTTTGATTATGCCTCTACGTCATCATTAGGACAAATTAAAATTGTCTCACTTACTTCTTGCAATACTTGTCCAAGAGTCTCTCTGCTGTGAATGCGATTCCTGTTGAAAACCACAAGTACATTTACACTTCTGCACAAAGCACTGGGGGATCCTCAAACATCAAATGTTACACCAGGCATGGTTCCACATCCTTACCCACATGGAACCTTAACACAATCTTATCAAATCTACAAACTTGGAGTCAGACCTGCTATCACTCAGTGAGGTGTGAGAACTCACTGCAGCTTCTCAAACACAAACAAATGTTGTTTGTTAAAAAGCTTACTAAGCTTTCAGCATAGATCCAAGTAACTGCATATAGGGGACAATGAGTCATGTCAGCGCCATCTTCTCCAGACCTGGACATCTGTTGTTCAGCAACTGATGCAAGATTAACCACACTGCTACTTCAGTCCTTCTTCCAACACAGTCAAAGACGGTAAGCAGTGCTTGCTACAAAGACTTGAAAAGGAAAAATGAAGATCCTTCAACCAGAAGTGACAGTAACTACAGTTACTGTTTGTGAACATCCTGCAATACGCATACTAAAAAGTACTGTAGGTCCAAATAGAAAGCAGTGAATTTTTACCTGTCTATTTTGGTTGCTATGATCACCGTAAAACTGCCTTCTGTGTTGGGCAAGTACGTAGATGGTATAATTACGTAACTTCCAGCAGGAAGCCTGCACAGCCTGCTTACTTCCTGTGAATAGCAGTGAGGTACACAGCTCACCAGTGGCTCCAAGTGCAGAAAAGAGGAAGTATTTGGCTTCCAACTGCTGTAAGGTACCTGCAAAAAAAAGAACAAAAACATGCTTATCTTTTCAACACAGCTGTACCTATGCCAGAAGCACCGCAGTAAGATGTGCTCTGTATGCATCCTGCTCCAAATGCTCACTCTTATGTTCAGAACTACAGAGGAAACGTTTTCTGAAAATAAAGCCAGCTGAGTGCCAACCTCTGCTGTAGAAAATAATAAATAAAAGAGCACACTATCTGTTCCACACACAGACATTTCATACTTGTCAATGTCTGTAAAAGCCTTGTGGCACTGACTCACTCTGAGCCTACACCTGACAAACAAGTCTTACCTGGAAGATATGAAAACCTATTGGACGACACTTGCTGTCTTGGCAGTGCTGACGGAGGGTGATTTTCACACTGCTTTTTCCTGGTCCTGCAGGAACGGAGAGGGGAAGGCAGGGATTGATATGGAAGGAGGGGAAGTTCCTGCTGCCTCCAGCACTTTGCCCATTTTTCCAGCATCCTTCCAGCTGCAGCGTTTCCCATTCACCTCCTGGGAGTTCTTCAGTAAGAGCAGCATCTGTGGGTGGTGGTTTTATCTCACTGTCAAACACAAGAAAGAAAACAAGACAAAATGCAACAGAACACATATGATTCCACAAAGCTAGAAAAAAGCTCACAGAAATAAGTCAGTATTACATAAACTTACAGGAACGCAGTCCAAAGCACACACTGCACTGTTTGTTTGTACATCTACCACATCTTCAGTCAGAAACTACCATTTACCTGCTGACCTGATCACTGCAACGTTAACACCTATTTCAATCCTAGCCTAGCATCACTTGGCATTTATTATCAACACCAGTCCCACAGCATTCAAAATGACATTTCAGCACAAGGACAGATGGTATATTTGAAGTTATTCCCAATCCTCCATTCAGTTAAGAGCACATACCAGCTGTTCTGATATTCTATGATTGTCATTCATCCAGTATGTATCCAATCATGTATCCAGGTTGACACCTGTTTCAGACTTAGCAGCGTTACACTTAACAGCAGTAGATGAGAGGATAAAATCTGCCCTGAAGTGCTCCACAGATGCTGCACGTTCAGAAAAATATATTGCCAACACAAGGCCACGTCTTACACCCAGCAGCAAAATCAGCCTCATCGTTTTGCAGACCTTTATTCAGCCTAACACTTGATGACATCTTGCCTCCAAATTCTGCAGAGTAAATGATCTGACTTTATAATGTGGCTTGCCAGCTTCTGTCCAAGAGCACATGAGTTGTTAGTGCACTATCAAAGTACCAAAAAAAACACATGGACAGCTTTTAAACCACTTGTCAGTGGTACATTTTGCCTCCATGCTCATCAGGCACAAGCTATTAGACGCCCATATTTTTTCAGGTTTATAAGAAGATACAACTTTGCTGACACCACACAACGACTCAATCATCATGTCTTCATATGCATTTATTTTGGGTGTGTGGTCACCAAGGCAGACTTGCTCACGAGTAACTGACTTTAAAGAGTGGAGATATCTCTGTATCTGCTACAGTTAAGAAAAAAAAACATGTAAGTGATCTGAAGCTACTGGACTGACATTGCTGATGTCTCAGGCTTGGGGAGGAGTGGCTGGAAAGCTGCCTGATGGAAAGGGACCTTGGTGTACTGATGGACAGTCAGCTGAATATGAGCCAGCAGTGTGCCCAGGCGGCCAAGAAGGCCAATGGCATCCTGGCTTGGATCAGGAATGGTGTGGTGAGCAGGACTAGAGAAGTAATCCTGCCCCTGTACTCAGCATTGGCAAGGCCTCACCTTGAGTTCTGTGTTCAGTTTCGGGCACCTCAGAACAGAAAGGACATGGAGGTGCTGGAACAAATACAAAGAAGGGCAACAAGGCTTGTGAAGGGCTTGGAGAATATGCCCTATGAGGAGAGACTGAAGGAACTGGGGATGTTCAGTCTGGGGAAAAGGAGGCTGAGGGGAGACCTTATTGCTCTCTTCCAATACCTGGAAGGTGCTTACAGCGAGAGCAGGGTTGGTCTCTTCTTACTGGTGACAAGACGAGGGGAAACGGCCTCAAGTTGTGCCAGGGGAGGTTTAGGTTGGATATCAGGAAACACTTCTTTACAGAAAGGGTTGTGAAGCACTGGAATAGGCTCCCCAGGGAGGTGGTTGAGTCACCATCCCTGGATGTGTTTAAAAACTGCTTGGATGTGGTGCTCAGGGCCATGATTTAGCAGAGGGTTGTTAGAGTTAGGGTAGTGTGGTTAGGTCGTGGTTGGACTCAATGATCTTTAAGGTCTTTTCCAACCTGAGTGATTCTATGATTCTATGATTCTCACATTAGATCAGCAAACATTGTTATACAGAAAAAAAGGCTTTTTCAAGTTCATTACAAAAGACTTAATTTCTATCACAAGCTATGAGGGAAGATCAAATAGGACACAACATGGAGTGATGCTTACAAGTATTTTCTCAGAATGCTGGTAACATTCTGGAGCCATTTAGAATTAAAGCAGCTCCACAGTACTGTCTGGGTTGAATGCTTAAACTCAAGACACAACCCTTCAATCAACCAAGGCAGACAGCACTAATGTCAGTGCTGTTTTCCACACCTGTCCTCAAAAAGATGAGCTGCAAGTATGATGTCACCTGAGTCCACTGCAGACTCTGCATATGCATTTGAAACAGCAGAACTCACTCTGAGAAGTGATGTACTCCTGGCAATCTGTCAGTATGTGTGCCAACATTTATTCCACTATACACAACACGCAGCTCTTTTCCATCATCCACTGTGGTAAGATAACTTGTAGTACACCTGCATTTTTCCCAACACTAAGGAAGATCTTCCACAGAGAAGCCTTGTTCTGCAGAACCCCTTTAAGGAAGTGCACTTTCTCAAAATACCAGGTTACAGCCGAGTCAGGACACTACTCATCTCATTGCCTCTGATGTGGGATACTTTAAACACTTAGCCATAACACGAGAGGTAACAGCTGCTTCATCCAAAAAATAAGGAGATGGAACACTGCCTCCATAAACACAGAGAAAACTATGCTATAATTTGCTATTCTGCACAACTGTTCAGAAACACTTTGAACATATTCATACTGTGCAAATGTACCTTCATGTATCTGTTCGTGCCCACGAGCTGAAGAAGTTTTCTGCTTCTTTTTCAACGTACCTGAGAGAGATTCTTCCTGTAGAAAATACACGAAGCAAGAAATGCCCTACAGCATCTTTCAGGAAAGTGCTGGGAACAACAAGGTAGTACCCAGGAGAAAGGTCACAGCACACATGCACTTCTCTGTCATAGGAATGGCAGACGGTACCTACAACTGGAGGAGCAGAGAGGGTCTTTGGAAGGTTAAATCGTTTCTTCTCCACCTAGAACAGATGCATAATGACGTGTGGTGGTTTAGGAAAAATGAGCAGTCTGTAATAAAAGCAATCAAATACTGCTTGTTTAAACACACCTACGTTTACAAAATGAAATAAGGAAGAGAGTATCGGCAGGCAAGCTGGTTATCAAAGAGGAACAGAAAGCATTAATATTCAGAAGTAAAATTTGGAATAGCCATTAAGTGATCAGCCTGAAATGTCATTCACTGGTTTGGAATAATCCCAAACATCCCCCTTTATGGCACTCACAGAGCAGAATCAAGGGCTAGTTCACACCTGGGCTGTACGTACAGCAACTCTGTGACATATTCAGGGCATAAATCAGAGGTGGAAAATGTTTAAACAGTGGAATCATATCACTGTTGTAAGAAACGAATTATTTTAGTCAGATGTTTCAATAATGCCTTAAAACTTCTACTTGCAAGAGAAAAAAGCCTCTTCCAAATTACCTTCCAGACATGCAGTCCCACAGCCTGATATTTCTTCCCCTGTATGCCTTCAGTCAAAGCCACATTTTCCTCTACTAAGCGAGTCAGATTGTTAATTCTTCCAGCCCAGTCAGCACTGTATTTTCTGTGATTCTGCAGCAGAGCAATGCACACCTCGCTCTTCTCACAGACTCTCAGCCAGAACTTAGGGTTGGTAGGGAAGCTGCTGTTGTTACGGCAGCCACCTGCAGACTGGCCTCTCACCCAGGATCCAAAAAGATTCCGAGAGTGATACAGCACTTTCTCTAATGAAATAAGAAGAACACGGCGCAAACTTCAGACACCAGAGGTCATTTATTTTATCCAACAAATATAAGGCAGAGATTTCCTGGCCCAAGAAAACATGGTGTGGTAGCCCTGCTGCTTTCTCTCAGTAGATACTCGTGAACGAGATTGGGAGAAGAATGAAAATGAATGTCATGACTGGTGATGGCAGACTGACAGGATTCTTACAAGTAACAAAAAATTGGTTCCAGAAATCTGATGTTTGTATCTTACTAAGAGAAAAAGAATCTCAACGCTCTGCAAAGCAACAGCCATCTAGGGAACACTCAGCTCTCAACAAGCTAGCAATAGCTGGAGCTCAGAAGAGCATCAAAGGCTCTACTAAAGATCATCAATTTCCTCTCACCCCTCTATTCTTCCCAGCAGTAGAGACAGAAAAGGCCTACAGGTATAGAAGAGAGGGAAGGACTGATAAAGAGAAATTAAGGTCTACTCGCAGCTATTAGCTATTCAAGTCACTCATTCCCATTGATTTAATATTAACCATACCGGAAAGATGTTTTTTCATACCACACCTGTATAGAGGCTCTGCAGCTGTCCTTCCTCATTCACTGGAAAGCCCACAGTAATCTCATCAAATTCTCTGAAAAATTCCTCTTCATCAACCCAGAATTCTCCCTCTTGGATCTGAGAGAGGAGTTCAGAGGCAACCACCGGATCCAGCTGGCTCCATCCTTCACCACTACACATAAGACAAGAGTTAAAACATATCACACAATAAAACATTTCAAACAATAAAAGCTCCATAACAATCTTTTGTCCTTTGTAGCAGATTTGCATAGCAGGACAACAGAAGGAGGTTTCTTCATGTTAGTGTCAAAGACTTGCCAAGAATGCTTCCTGGACACAATGTGCTGGTCAGCGAGATGGACCATCAGAAGTATGAAACATAACATTTCAAAGAGAACTCAAAAACAAAGAGCAGTCTAAATACTCTAATGCTTCTCAAAACAAGCTCCAAGCTCCTTTCCTTCTTGCTATTTGCAAGCTGTTTTGCCATCTGAATCACTAACTATGGTTCTGCCTCTCTCTTTATATCTCTCTCGATATCTACTCGGCATCAATTCTAGTTCCTTCTATTCGTGTTAACCTGCATAATAGGCACACAAGCAGAACAAACCAACTCACCCCTCACACCAGGGACCTCTCCAGCACCGCCTGCCCCACGGATTTCGTATTCGTAGCAGGATGATTTCCTTGCCTGACACCTCAGAAAGATTCAGCATGTCTGTCACTATGAAGGCATGAAATTCTCCTAGCTCACTTGCACCTGGATAGGAGGAATAATAGCAACAACCCAGGATTAAAGTGTACAGAAAAGAATCCAGACCATCATTTCACAAAGGCAGACTTTAAATCTTTCTGTGAAAGAGGGCAGAACAAAGGAATTATTTATTGGATCAGTATTCAAACAGCATTAAAAAACACTTGCAACTATACAGAAATAAAACCAAGGACAACTTTAAAGCATATTAACTCACCTATTCATCTCAAATACCTACAAACCCTCACTGATTTTTTTCTATCTATTTTTGGGGCTGGCTCTATGTGATTTTTGTTATTTGTTCTGAGAATGAACCGTAACAACTTCCCACACACCTCCCAGGAAACCCCCCCATCCTGAACCTAACAACATCTTTAAACCCCTCTTTATCCAAGGTTACATAACATCACAGCACGCAGCTCACACGGTGTGACAGTCAGCAGCACGCAACGGCTGGCTGCCTCGTGCTCAGAGCAACATCAAATCACTGAGTTTTAAATGCTTACAGCTGTACTGTTACCTTGTCTGGAACTGAGGACCGAGCAGCTTATCACACACTGCTCTTTCAGATCCATCAGTCTCCTAAACACTTCTTTCTTCAAAACCATGCCAGACTTCTCTTTCCCTGTGTTTCTTGCGGGGTCTTTCAAGGCCCATCTTTCAGCAATGCCTCCAGTCAGATCCACCAAAGCATCTGCCACCTGTCCTGCCCACAGCTGTTCATAAGATCCATGCACTCTATGGGAAAACACACACAAAATGTTTCTAGGAACAGCAGAACTAAGGAAACAAAGTTCCCGTGTCCTTCCTATCCCGCCCATCCCCAAGTAAGCAAGAACAAACACACAATTTACTTCACAGAATAAATCATCTAAAGAACATGTAACAAACCCATCCAACAATGAGATGTCTGATGGGTTACAATTCATTCCTTCCTATATAGAAACTGCTCCAGCCTTGATGTTTGTACCTTATTTGCACATCAGCTTTCACAATACAATCATTGCTTACTGCATATTAAATAATTTAAATTATTTAATTTTGTTCTCTGCACAAGGTGTGAAGAAACCACTCCATACTTGAAGGCCTTTTCTGCCCTCTGCTGGCAGTCACACCATCCTCCCTCCAGCTCCTTCTGTACATCTGATGCCAGTACATTTTGTACATTTCCCCACGTATAGGAAAAACTGGCAACCATTCTCCTTTACATCAAATTACAGAGATCTATGCCCAAAACTATGACTGTGCCAAGTCAGATGTCTAAGCAAGCAGAAGGTAAGACACGGATGAGTATTCCACCTCCCTTCATTTCCCTCAATAACAGTGCTCACATACTTTGCATAAGCTTTTTCCAGCAGTGGAAGCCAAAACAAATCCTCTGTCTGACACTGGGAAAAGCAGAGTTTACCACCGAGGCAAGGCAAACGATCATCAATGGTTACTTCCACCCAGTGTCCAAACTGCCAGACGTGGCAGGTGAACCGGCCTTGGTACAACTCATCTGCCCAGCTGGGCTGACCTGGAGGGAAAACCTAGAGGACAAAAAGCTCAAATCAAGACAAAGAATGAATGGTTATTATTTCAATAAAGAAAACTAGTTTAAACTAGGCTGAATATCAACCACTTGTAATAAATGCAAGAAGAAAGTCACGATGCAGTAAAACTAAGCGTAACAAAAGTGATATTCACACAGAGGCTTGGGATTAAAAACAAGCAATATACAAATGTAAATCGGGAAGAAAAACATCTGGAATATGAAACAAGTTCTCCATACCTTATTCAGCAGGTATTTACTCTTCTGCAAAGCTACACAGGCACACAGGAACCAACAGTCTCCCAAGATTCCTTGCTTCACCTGCACATCCTGCAGGTTGTTTGAAAATAGCCGAGGAGCAGAGCAAATGTCCTGCAGTTAAAAGAAGGGAAACTGAAGTTGAACCTCGCATGACAGCCTAAGGAAGTCTATGATGTGGAGAACTGGAGGGCACAGAGACCTCCCTCAAAACAAGGGAGCTTTTACCTTTTGCATTTCCTCTCCAGACTCAGCCCAAGCAGGCAATAACAAAGTGACCACCTTGCGGCTTTCTGCAGGTACTTTATGTGAGGTAAAACTTGTTCTCATATAGATTTTACGGCACAAATACCATCACTGAGTGCAGCCACATCAGAAGGGCCAATAAGTGAAAGACAACTGAATTCACCACTCCTTGCAGATATATGACCAACTGGGATAGAACAGACACCATTCACTTCACACCCCAATTTCCAAGAATCTCCAAACTCGTATGATAGAAAAACCTTTTCTAAGGCAAATAAATATGGATTGCTTGCTAGTGAAAGAGATTACTACAAATGTAGAGTCTTGAACTACTCAATCTGATCTGAAAGTGAGCTTTTAAAATGGTTCTTCTCTCACCTGAAAGCACTGGGAATTAACGGATCAGCCCTCAGTAGTAACCTAGGTACAATGTACAAAACAAAGCTGCTCACCAGGCTCTGTGAAATCTTTTGTTTGTTAATGCTCCATTTCTGTTCTGCAACCACCCCAGATGTAGGGCAGCAAAGCATTACAACTAAAGGCAGTGTACTTTTTCACTTCATTATGTTTTTATAGCTTTACCCTTTTCCATACTCAGAACCATTTGAGCTGGATGGGATCCTTAAAGGCCATCTGGTCCAACCTCCTGCACTGAACAGGGACACCTACAGCTCCATCAGGTGCTCAGAGCCCCGCCCAGCCTGACCACGGGTGCCTCCAGGGATGGGGCACCTCTGTGCAATCTGTGCCAGTGCCTCATCACCCTTATCATAGACAATTTTTTTCTTATTCCCAACTTAAACGTTGCCTCTTTTAGTTTCAAACCATTTCCCCTTGTCCTGTCACAACAGATGCTGCTAAAGAGTCTGTCCTCTTCTTTCTTACAGCTGCCTTTCAAGTACTGAAAGGGGATCATAAATATTTTATTTACATTGAAGGTATTATGGAAATGTACCCTACACTTTTTAGCTTGCATATGGCTTACTCCAAAACCCAGATATTAGTTTGAAAGCAATGTGACAAGAACAGCCTAAAAAACAAAAACAATAATTAAAATGAAACGACAACAAAAAACAGTTTTCTTTCCTGTTATTAAAGGACAATTTTTCCTCAGCAACAGCAAAGGAATCAATACAAACACTACAATCAGGTTGTTTTCAAGACAATTATACAATATATCGAAAAAATGAGAATGACATAAATATTCAACTTGGTATGTGCATAATTTGTATAAGGAAATATATTTCATAGAATCATAGAATGGCCTGGGTTGAAAAGGACCACAATGATCATCTCGTTTCAACCCCCTTGCTATGTGCAGGGTCGCCAACCACCAGACCAGGCTGCCCAGAGCCACGTCCAGCCTGGCCTTGAATGCCTCCAGGGATGGGGCATCCACAGCCTCCTTGGGCAACCTGTTCCAGTGCGTCACCACCCTCTGGGTGAAAAACTTCCTCCTAATATCTCACCTAAACCTCCCCCGTCTTAGTTTAAAACCATTCCCCCTTGTCCTATCGCTGTCCACCCTTGTAAACAGCTGTTCCCCCTCCTCTTACAATAGAATACCCCGAATTCTACTTGCACCACGGAATTCCAAGGTTGTAGCACAGGCTTTTGTATCTCAGAACTCACCTGAGGTCTCAACCACGATATCTCTCCCCTGAACTGGGCGAGCGGGGTGCAGGAATCAAAAAATATGGAGGTGTCGCTGGCGGGGAAGGCAGGGTCTGTGTACAGCTCTCTCCTCACCGTCAGCTGCTTTTTCTCTCCCAGCATTTTCAATGCAATCCCAAGCGGCTCTGCCGGCTATTCCCAAGAGTCTGTTTCCAAACATCACCCTAGAACGCAAACGAGCGTTGTAACTGAGAAACCATGAAGGAGCATAAGCGTTAGTGCCCAGGAAGGGAAAGGCTCTCTCACGGTTCCCACCGAGCTCCCCGAGCCACGCCATCGCCGCTTTCTTTCAGCGCCGGCTGCCACTCCCGGGGCTCCCCGATCTGACAGGAAACAAGAGGAGGCCTCAGCTCCCCCGCACAGCCTCCCCGCGCAGCCCCCACGGCCGCCCCTCACCCCAGCGCGGCCCATTCCCCCAACCCC
>JACDJE010000006.1:749956-766034 GCA_016647715.1 Pavo muticus
CCCCCGCCTCAGAGCGGCCCTCCCCGCCCCCCTCACCGCAGGGCAGGCCCCGCCGCCATGCCCGGAGCGGCCGTTCCCGCGGCAACGCCGGACACCTCCGCCTCTCTCCACCCTCTCCTCTCAGCCCAGAGATAACGGATTGAGGCGGCGACCAATGAGAAGGCGGAAAGCGGGCACGTGATACCAGCTCCGCCAATCCGCGGCCGCCTGACCCTCAGGGACAGGGTGGTTCCCAGCGCGCCCCGAAGCGATGAGAGGAGGGCGGCGGGAAGAGGTGCGGGGTGGGCTGTGCTGTCCCGCAGCCCGTCAGTTCAGGGCACGGGGCAGGTCCTCCCTGCTGCCTGTAGTCACGTTCGGGCTTTCCATCCTTGTGTGACCCAAAAAAAACACGTAAACAGGCTGCTGAGCCAGCGCGGGGATGCGGCGCTGACCAAAAAGCAGTGCTGTGCCAGTCCGCTGGTGACACCAGCCTATCTGAGGGCACAGAGGCCGGCTGGAGAACCGCAGGGCACGCTGCTCTGGTTCGTTTCTGTCAGAAATGAGCACAAGTCTTCTTTCAGTCCCACTGGCAGCGCTGCCCAGGGATGGGCTGACCCAGAAACGCTCCCGCTGCACACCCAGGGCTGCAAGAATGTCATCGACAAAGACTTCCCACAGCTGAGCTTTGTCCCTTCAGGCAACAACACAACGGCAGGCGGTAAGAATAAGGGCCCCCCTTGTCTGCGGCTCACAGCTGCAACAGCACAGACATGGACAGGGCTCTGCTGGGGAAAATGGGCCTCTGTTTGAGGAACAGAGAGGATCTCATCCCTATGACTTCACCCTCCCTGCTTTCTTTAGGCAACAGCAATCACAGAACTGCATAAATGTAATTAAATTATAGCTCACACCGCTTTCTGTAATGGTGTGAATACTACCTGGAACAGTGAGCTAAACATAGATCTGTATTTATCATGCGTTTATCTTTGTCTTCCAAAAGTTAAAGTGGTCTATGAAATATCTGACATGCTTCTCTTGCCCTGGCTGCAACGTTGGCAGCAGGCAGTCAAATGGACCCATTATACAGCTGGCAGTGTGATGCCCTATTGACCCAGAGCCCTCTGGGAGAAAAGCAGCCATTTTCTCTGTTGCCCCTTGGCAATCATGCTAGATTAAACTATTCCTGAAGGCAGAAACACGGGTCTATCTAGATAAACAAGCCTTAGAATGTTGTAAGACGATATGACACTTACCTTTTTGTCAGCCTGCTTCTCAGAGTACTTGATGCAGGTGTTTATATTTCCTCCAGAAAAGCAGACACCAATAGGCTGAGTCCAGTTGCTATGGAAATTCAGAGTTAAGAGGGATCCAGTGAAACAGCCAGCTCATTTCCATGCGAATAAAGCCAATCCTTTGAAATGGTATTTTCATGATTTTTTTCCCCCAGTTTTGTAATTAAATCAATTTCTTGTCCACCTCTGTCATTCATTTTCAATTGCAGGCGGTTCAAGGTCAGGGAGACCACTAAAAGGGATCTGAGTGTATGTGTGGTTTGGAAACTGAGACACACTTAAGTCCTCTAAATTACACAAAGGAACTCTTCCAATTCTTTGGATCTTGATAGCAGGCTTAGGAAGGCACAGGCTTAGTCACTGCAAAGCTACTAAGCTGACAGTGGCTGCTGCTGTGTCAGAGCTGCCGCGCAGAATGTCCTACTGCTGCTTAAGAGAGATTTTGGAGAGAGGATTTGAGTTTTATACTCAGAGCCTTCTTCCACACCACACAAGACTGGTAGCACACTGATCTCTTCAGCTACTGGGAAGACAGACTCAGTCTTCTTCCATAAAGACAGCAGGGCAGGAGACAGAGCACAGCTCCAAACTTCCACGCTGGCTACCACAGCACACAGCAAGGCAGCACAAGGTGCCAGAATTAAAACAAAGCAAGAAGCTGATGCTTCCCTATGCATCATTAGAAGTGCATATACTTAAGATCTAGGACAACCTTCCCGGATCTTCAACAATTCAATGTCTTTTAAATTGGGTCTTCCCAAGAGAAAAACAAATCTTGTATTTCAGAAGGTTGTGGTTTGATAAATCTCATGCTGTGGTTTTAGTACACAGTCTGATGTTTTGGTCATAATGACTTTAAGCCGTTATCAATCTGTAACAAAATGTGTGAAAGCAAATGTCACAGGATAACTATTGAATATATTACATTCTTTCTGGACAGATCCAAGCAGGGAGAACAGACTGAACACGTGCAGTTGATCGAAAGCGAACTGTGCAGCAAGTGAGCTTAGTATAGGCAAGCAAAGTCCTGTGCTATCCAGAAGGGGCAATGGCCAAGGTCACTTTGTGTGAGACCATGAGAAAACTTTGGTTAAATGAGAACATTTGGGATGCTGTTCTTGGTTAACGGAGTGCACAGCTGGGATCCTGTAATAATCCATGGCAACAAAATGATTGATATAAGCTTAACAGAGTAATATGTGTTGCTAACAGGAATTATACTTACATTAACCCATGTGGCAATGAAATGCTAAAAAAAAAAAGTTAGCAATAACCCATTTTATTAAAGTGTTTGGCTATTCAGAGCTTTTCCACACCTGATACTGCCAGACCCCACTTCACTCTGCTCAAGGCTGCAAGGAAATAAAGTAATAGCTTTCATTCTTAAAAATAAGGAAAATAACCCTATCTCTTGGCATCTGCTTAAAACTGTTTTGCTGTACTAATTTTACTTTGACAGATAAGAAATGAGCACAGCATAGATAAGGCAATAATAGTTCCTATTTAATCTCAGCCTAATTTGCCATTCAATGTCAAGTCTACTACAAATCAAGATAAAAAGTTGTCTGAAGCATTAATTTATTTTATGTTAACAAAAGGAAGGCTTATTGCCAAAAACTTGCTTCCCATTTTTTCTCTTCCAAATAAAAATACACTCCCAGCTCAGGGGAGGAGCAAAAGTACCTGAAGTAAGTCAAACAGAATATTTAACACTCAAACCCTGCACTTCTCTGTGTTTCAGAGAACAAGTTGTATGAAAATAGCCCTCTGATGGGTTCTCACAGGAATGGGAGCAGAAACACTAACTTAAATCATGTATTGTTCAATCACAAAACAGTCAGTTAGGTCCAGACAGCATTTCCCTGCTCTGATGCATGCATACACAAACACACAGCTGATCTAATGTCAGCTGCAGTAACAATAGGTAATATTCCCTTTTATTTTTGCCACCTCTCCAGCTTTGTGCCGTGCAGCTTTTAAATAGCTTCCCAACCCCCTAAACGCTGTACTCCAGAACAGGACAAAACAAAGACAACATACCAAGTCAGTTCTCTCATGTGTCTATAACAGGGACACTGAAAAACAGCCCAGAAAGGCTAAACTTGTCACAAAGCGTAGTTTAATTTGACAATCATCATAAGGCATCCACGTAAATTAAAAATTCCCACCAGGGTCACATACATTCTCCCACAAAATAAAACGTGCTAAAACGGAGGCCTGGGATTCCAAAGGATGCTCGTGGTCACTGCCTGGGCCAGGCTGCCACCGCCCACAGGGGGGCCAGGACACACAGCACCAGCAGTGCAACTCAGGAACTGGAAAGTCAGCTCGCACAAATCTCTTTCAAGAGAGCAACAAACAGAAAAAGGAAAGAGATCTGTACAGAAAACGTCATTCTCTGTCCCTTCTGGGAAAACAAGGCAGAACAAAAAAGGTAACCCATTTACCAAGCATAGAGCTCGGAGTTCAGAAGCCCAGCAATGCTGATGGCCCGTTCTGAAAACTAATGAAGCACTAAGGAGGCCTGAGTTCATTATTGCTTCGTCCCAGTTCAGCCCAGGCTAAGGCTATGGTGAAGTCCAAATTAATTTAAAGCCAGAAAATGCAGATCCAGTAACAGCACCTAAGTCCCCATCCACACATGGGTGTAAACAGATTCTTTTGGTGAATAGAAATCTCCCAAATTTCCCCTCTCCCTGTGCTATGCAGATCCCCATAGCAGTGCTAGAATTTATTTAACAGATTCTGTCACATCTCCTTTAGCTGAGCATCTGCAAAGTGTTTCATTTTGCATTCACACTCATCCTCTGCCCTGCTGATACATCAGCTCAGAGAAGTTCACCGGGAGCTCACCAAGAGGCACACAGTTGGCCGCATCTAAAAGAACGTTGCACAGAGTCTGAGAATCATCACCTGCACTGTGTAGTAATAGTAATACCCAGCCATGCTCTGCCCTCAGCGCTTCGGAGACCAAATGGCACAGACAAGAACGCCTCTCCATCCTGCGTGCCTGGCCAGCGATCAAGAGAAACAGCATGCTGTGTAAACAAAATGGCATCTGGCCACCACCACGAGTCAGAAAACAGACTCAAATCAAGTGGGGCTTCATATCAAGAAAGAGTGCTTCCCTCGGATTACCGTATGATGCGGCAACTGTTAGAGGCAAATATTATTCAAGGCAGTAGAATTTGAGACTGGGTATCTCTGGGGCTGACTTACAGGCCCACCATATGCTAGGGATCTTCTAAAACAATTAAAGGTCCTGTTAATTCTTCCAGACAGAACAGAGAAAACACAGTGTGTCCAATGAACGCACATGCTAAGACACTACCAAAGCTTGCAGTTAGACTTGTCAAAACAGTTAAAAAGGTTTAGGCATCCAGTTCGTACCAGAACGGATGGCATTTGGGCACCTGATTTAACTTTGTGAAAATTCGAGCCTAAACTCTTCTTTATTGCTTGTCCCATTGAGTGCAAAGGGAAAAGTGAGGGGCTAAACACAGAAGGATTTCAAATCCGTCATAAGGTTTCCCTGCTCTTCTTTATATATATAAAAGCATATATATATATAAAGCATTATTATTCTTTAGCCACCTGGAGTAGGGGGATGAGGGAAACAGGAGCTATTTCATTTCTTAGTTATCTAAGCATTAGTCCCCCGCTTCCCACATGATACCTCTGTCACAGTAAGAGCATGACATGGAAACGTATCAATTGCCGCTGAGAATTCCCGAATCTCTGCACAATTTCAGCCCAAATATCAGGATAATGGCAGACTAACACAGATATGCTCCCCAGCAACGTACACACAGCAGGTAGGACGTGCCTCAGTGGCCTCAGATGGAAAAAAAACAATTAAACAACCTCAGAGAAACCAACCAGAAGAGCCTCGGGAAAGAGAACTATCCATATTCCCTGCAAAGGCAACTGCCCAGGAGTCCATGCCCAGCACAAACCGAATCCAAATCTCCATCCCACAGCTGAAGGAGATCCCTGAAGCCTGGCAGCCTCACACACTGGATACTTGAAGGCACATTTCCTACGTGTTTTGGAAGAGAAATCCAGTTACAACAACACACTGCAGCTGCAGGGCTGAGGGAAAGGAGGCGACACTTGGCATCTCTGATCCTGTCCCCACGTTCAAGCTCTGTGGCTGGTGCGAGCTGGTGATCTAAGCAGACACATTAACATCCCTGAGTGAAATGGCACCGTTTGTGGCCTCTGAGACTTTGTCCTCGAGCACCATTGCTGGTGTGTCTGCAGTGCCTGCTGTAGCGTCTATGGCAGGAAGCGGATTTAAGCCCTGTGATAAAATCTGTTGGATGGTTTTCCGCAAGTTGGGGTGCAGCTGGTTTTGGGTCTGGTAAAAAATTTCTAAGGCAAAAGACTTGAGCGTGCCAGTGCAAAGGTCCTCATAAAGTGGAATTGTGTACATCCGAGACATCTGCAAAAAAGGAAAACTGGATAATATCACTCCAGTAAAAGGCAAGAGGTTCAGCTCTCCTACAAGTACATTCCAAGAGACCTCAGTGAATCCAGGCTGAAGACGAGCAACACATTTCTTCAAAAGATGAAAAGCCTCTCAGTAAGTTTAATGCAAAGTTTCACGTGAATGATAATCAAAACCTACTTGTTCTCTATGACTAAGCTACTTCCCCACAAATAACAGAGCCATGTACAAGGCCAAGGAGAAGAGGCCACAGAGAACACACGCATTAACCTTTTGCTCCTGCATAATAAAAAACACTGAAAGGAATCTCATGAGCCCTGGCTTTGTCTGAAGGGTACATATTCAAACAATCACATGATTTAGTATCGTAAAAAAACTCTTCTCTGGAAACGCTGGGGCTGCCATAAAGCAATGCAAAAACGCACTGGGCAGAGCTGGAATAAGGACATTGAGTTAGGCTGGAAAAGCACAGACTATCTGTAGGCATTTCAAATTCCATCTGCCCATTCCTCCCCACCGCTAGCAGGTGAGCCGTGCTCGGCCCCTTCGCTACACACCTGGTCTACACTTGGCCAGGAAGCAGAAGTTCCAAGGTCTTTCACGTCGCATGTCTCATGCACATGTCTCATGCACTGAGAGGTGCAGTGATTTTAATCCAGCAGTTAGTACCTGGTTTTCCAAGAAGCGACGGACTTTGTAAAGGTCTGGGTAGTAGTCATTGCGGACTACAATCTGCAACCAGCGGATGCGGATTTCTGCGTTCATGGAGTCCAGCTGAGAGGAGTAACATTCCGAAAGCTTTTTTATCACCTCTGAAAAGAGCACATACACGGAGAAAGAAAAAACAACAACTGTGACCTGTTTTGTCAAGTTTGAAGGCCATCAGAAAATGAGCGATAGCACCCAAGGCAGAGCAGGGAATTTAGAATTCAATCTGGCATTCCAGGAATACGTTTCTACTGTCCTTACAGAGCACTCACCACGGCGCAGCGGTGACCCATCCAGCAGTCTGTCCAAGAAGAGCACAGTTTGGAACGTTCTCCATTTAGTGAGGTCAGCGCTGCTGGCAGCAGCATCAGAATCCAGAGGCTCAGTGGTCCAGAGTTTGAAGAGCGTCTCCACCGGTCTGGTCAGGCTGGATCCCTGAGATAAATCTGGCTCAGCTAACGGAGGTCCTGTAGCATTGAGCCAACGTTCAAACTCCAGTCCTGGAATGAGGAGCACCAAAAATGTCGAGCAGGATCTCTGCAGATGGCTTGGCTGTCTCAAGGTTCAGGACTGCTTCTAGCACAGTTAAGAGAGGTTCTAACAGTAGCAAATCAGACCAACCCATAGTTACAGTGATACAACAGTCTTAGTCTCATCAACCCTGCGCTCTATCTGGAACAGGGACAGCAACATCTCTGCCAAATTTAACCGTGATTCTTCTAGAGCTCAGCATTACAATGAGTAAATAAAAGAAAAACACGTTCTCATCAGGCAGAATGGCTAAGAAATATCTACGATCATGTTCTAATATCAGATTTGGCACATTTCTCTTCTGTTGAATTTTGAGGAACATTGGAAAATGTGAAGCATATTCTCCCCAGTAAAAATAAAAAAGAGGTGAGAGGACTGCCTAAACCCATCCTCACCAGCAAGAACTGTATTCCATTTGTTTATAGAATTGGTAATTAAATCCAAAACAAGTTTTAGCAGGATTTGGTTTCCAAACACACTGATCACTCTGCAGTGTGAAAGACGAGCTGATGAGAAAGTTAACCAAGGGCCACGCAGATGATCAGTGCCAAAAAGATCAGCAACTCACAACATTCTCATTCCCCACGACAGAGGGGGTAACAGTAAGACAAGACAACCATTTGTACCACAGATGTATGGCTATTGCCAAAGTGTTTTGTTTCCCTTCACCTTAGGATTTGCTTATCCATCTCCTAAGCCAAGTACAAAACTTATCATCCAGACTTCTTAGTTTTGACAGCTAAGTAAACTGCATCCTACCTGCTTTGCTCTCAACACATTGCTCTTTCAAATCTGGAAAAAAATTCAGGAAGGAATCCAGAAGATCTTGGGCCACAACACTGGTAAATTTGTACTTCTCAATGTAGGCCTGAAACAGTGAAAGGGATAAATGACAGTTAGGAGGAAGGTGGCTTCTTTTTGATGAGCCACCACACCTACAATCAAAAAAAATAGAGATGGAAAAGTGAGGACAAGTACTCAGAAAGGTGAATGACAGTTTAAAAAGAATTATATATATATATATATATTTATATATAAGAAAACAATAAATCAAGAAAAATATTATCCTTCTCCCTCTCAAATAAGGAAAGTGACAACTCTCAAGCTCCAGAAGAACAGATGTGTATGCACACTAACTCTGAGGAAGGAGTCAAAGCGTCCTGGGTCACCACACAGCTGGGACAGGTAGTAAACAAAGCAGTAGCCTTTCTCATAGGTGAAGAGGTTCATTAAATTACTAGGATTTACACCTGGAAGGAAAAGATAATGTTATAAGACACTGTGCAACAAGAACACTGATTTCCAACCAGTCTAAATGCAAAGACACCCTAGAGATCTCAGAGTCAAGATGCGGCGACTTAAAAACAGAAGAAGCCTGTGTCAGTACATGTCATTTACTGCAGTAAAATAACAGAAGCAATCTAAGTGTCAAACTCACACTGCACATTTTCAAATGTAACAATAGCAATGCTACGCTCCTTTTCTGAGACCTCCAACAGTCTTCCATTCAGCTTCAGCATCTCCACGTGCATTTGGGGTTCGTATATCATCTAGAATGAAGACTGCTTCACACCTCCAGCGATGATGACAAAACTAGAGAACTATCAGTCCTGCACTCCATATCTCGCCCAAGGGATAATCAAGCAGCCTTCACCAGCACACAGCTCACTAAAGGGGAGAACAAGTACTCATCTGTATATGTATTTATAAAGATGAATTAGACCGTTTTGAAGAAACATTCAATGCAAATGTCCTTGCTGACTATTAGACTACTTTACACACAAGTATTTTGTTTTTCTTTCTTTAATAAAGGGCATTTTAAATGATGTCATTTCGGTCTGCATTCCAACAGCGACGTGCAGACATTTTGTACAACGGCTTCAGCCAAAAGAAATACCTGGCTCCAGTTTAACCTGAAGCTTGCTGACCGGGTTGTCTTCTCCAAGGAGCTTCATCTGTCTGTGGAGAGCATCGAGGCGGAACGCAGTCTCCAAGCACGTGAAAGCAGCTCCTGCCCAAGAAACAACATGTTAGTCGTGGGACAGTGGCTGCAGAACTAGCACAGGTACAAAATAAAGGTGACTGAAGATATGAGACAGCAACAGCAAGAGAGCATCTCAGTAATGTACTATCATTGGAATTTGAGTACAAGTTCCTTGCAAGTCCTTGCAGTTCATAACAGCGCATCATAGAGGTTTCACCTTCCACTCAGTAGGACCTCTCTTACAGCTGCAGCTGGGTATGCTGCTCTTCTAACTGCAACGTAGAACTTTCTATGCTTCATGCCAAACTAGCTGCACTACACTGGCAAGTCAAGTCATCTTTCCTGTGCCTTTGCAGATGTGCAACACTGTGGAAAAGAGATCTCCAGATGCAGCAGATGAGTATGTAGGACCATTAACGTTTTGGATTTCTTCAGCAAGTCTTCAAGAATAGCGCTTGTTACACAGATACAAGCACAGAGTCTCACTGTATACAGAGGAATCTGATACAAACTGAATGAGAATTAAGGACCAGGACACATCTGGAAGATAGAAGAATCTGTACTGGCAGAAAAATCCACTGGGTGGATGAAACAAGAAGAAAACAAGAACCCTGCAGAATAACTAGTGCTTAGGGCAATTACTTCAAGCTGTAAGCAAGGAGGAGCATTAAACGAGATCCAAGAGGTGCGGTGGTCACTGGGCTCCAATTTCTGTAAACAATGTCATTACAAAAATGCAGAAGATATGCCAGAAATGATGTCAGAAACGGCAAGATTTAGATCAGAAGTTTGTCCTTGAAACAAAACAATGCAAAAAGAGCTTATTACAGAGTGGCACGGAGAAAAGCATTGCTTAGTTTCCTGGAGTGCTTCTTGAAACAGCCAGCCCTGAATTCCAAGAGAACACAAATGAGGACCTTGCCTTATGTCAGAGACATGGCCTAAGATGGGACAGAAAACAGTTCAGAATCTTCTGAACAATTCACATTGCTGCCATATAGAATACAATGCGAGGTATTAGAAAAGTCCTAACCACTGAGAATTACTCAACATAAAACAGCTTACATAAAACACAGAGTAAATAACATCTCCATAGATGCTACGAGCGCTTCTTTCTCTAAATTTCATTATCATCATCTCCAAAAACAATATACACGACTAAAAACTAACGCACTCTCCTAAGCACACTTGCCTCTCTTACCATAGGTCTCAGTTGTGATCCGGCGCTGCGCGTACGTGGCCAGCCCCTCGCTCAGCCACATCTCCTCCCACGTGGCGTTGGTGACCGCGTTTCCGAACCAGCTGTGGGCAACTTCATGAATGACATCAATGATTAAAAACTCATCGCTCTCCAGAATGGAAGAAATGATGAAAGTCAGGCATGGGTTTTCCATGGCAACAATAGGGAAGGATGGAGGAAGAAAAACAATGTCATATCTAAAATTAAAGGGAGAGAAAGAGTAGAGTGGTAAATTACAGCTATTTCAAAAGACTTACACAGAAACATACATGTATATTTTTTTCCCCTTACAGGAAGCTCTTCCAAGAGTTCTTGAAACGTCAGGAACAACTTTCTAGACCACTGGTACCTAATTCTTCTGATCCGGGAACCACAGTTTGTTTCCTCGACCAAAGAGCCGCTCACACTTGGACATAAGGCGGAAAGCCTTCAGCTGTAGCATGCCCTGCCCTTCCCAGAAGCATCACACTCCTTTCACACATGCAAACTCACCACAAGTTGTGTATCTGACCGCCAGAACCACGAACTTTACATACACTGCCCACATATACATGCAGATCTTTATGATGCCCCAGAGGCTCCCAGGAAACAGAGGCTGGGAAGCATGGAGGGAACGAACTGATACCTGCAGTGCCAGCAAAGCGGCACTGGAACATAACAATACTATTTCTTTGGTTTTCTGAATTTCTCCACCAATGATCAGCACTGGCACTCCATACCGGGTCTTGTTCTCAGACCATTTCAAACAACATTAAGAGGGTAACAACCACACTATTTCCTGCTTACCTTTAACGAGTAAGTGTGGGAAGCCTTTGCAAACATTTGCTCCAATTCGAAGAATGAAAATAATCTCAAAAGCATTCTCTTTTAAGACATGGTCAAGCTTAATTTCAGAAACTAATAGTGTTGGTGCTAAGATTATAAGTCCATAACGAATCATTTCAGCATTTTCAGGCATAATGCAATAAATATAAAACAACAAGACAGCACCTTTGATTCTCAGGGAAGGCCAACTGTTCAGAACCCCCAGCGCTGCTCATCATACCAGCAAAATACCGCCGTGCTCCCATGGTCCTCGTTCTCATTATTTTGTTCCCATCACACGTTCCTAGGAGACTTATGAAACTCACCTTCCCCAAATATATGGGCCATACAGGCTCTCTGCAGCAGTCAACCAGCGCTCGACCATGCCAGAAAGCTTGCTGATGGCGGTTGGCAGCAGGCAAGGCTCTGCCCACACTCTGCTCCTGTCAGAAAGCAGAAAACATCAGGTGATACTTCAACAAACGGAGTTATCTCTCAGAAATAACAGCCTGCTTCCTCAGCACGTGGCCACAAATGGTCACAGCGCTAAAAGGTCTGGCATCAGCCTTCAGCCTTCTGTAGGCCAAGCTGCAAACCTTACCTTGGACCTATGTCTGCATGTACAAGGTCTCCTGCCACCAGGGCCACGAGGTAGGCAGGAACTGGATATTCCATGTAGAACTGATACACGCCTTCATCTTCTAAGAAGGTGCTTTGAGTGGCACTCATCAACACCTGCATGCCTGCTGGAGCCTGGAAGACCGACATTGTAACACCAGCTGATGGATGACCAAGGCTGAAGGACTACAGCACAGATCTCTCTGTTTCTGATGTATGGTAATGCATGTAGTTTTTCTATACCGTTAAATACCGTAAGGAACATTTTATGTTAAATATACATACACACATACAACGTAACTACACTTTCATGATTAAGGGCAGCCAAGCTCTCCATAACTACACCAATTTGTCACTGACCTTGACAGTGGCCGAATAGGTGCATTTCACTGCTGGTGTGTCAAAGCAGGGGAAGAAGGAGCGGTTACACACCGAGTGGCCCTGCGTGAAGACAAACGGCTTGGCGTTGCCATACGTCAGTTCTGGGTCCAGCCACCAGATCTGTTGAAGCATTGAGAAAAGAAGTAAGGGAAAAGGATCGAGTCTGAACCGTCACAGAGCAAAACCCCAAAATCGAGAGGATCCAACACGAACAGGAATAGCAGGGGTCACGTAGAGCAAGCAAAAACCAACACAAAACAAACGGAGGCTGAACAGTGTACACAGTGTTATCTCTGACCCTGACACTGCCCTCCCAGCTGCAGCACCAGCGATTCTGACACCACACGAAATGAGTCAGAGTATGTCAGGAATATCTCTGCTCAATGGCACCGCAGACTGCTTCACATGGAGCGGATAAGGAGGTTCTGAGTGGTCACAAGAACCCCACAGCACTGAGCGTGTCAACTTTCAGTATCAAACAGTAAATAAGTCATGAGTCAGACACTCAGCAGATCATCAGAACTCACTAAGAATCATACAAAGAAGGGCGGTTATTTGCCTGTTGGGTTCTCCCATTTTGAGTGCGATGTTTATGCTTTCACAGGCTCCCTGCCTCTAACTTTGAAGTGCAGAAACAATTCCAAATAAGTATTTTCTTGTAATCCTAGAGCTCTAGAGCTGAACTTTTACAGAAAATATCAAACATTGTGAAATTTGCAATAAAGTCAGAACAGCCTGAAGTCCTGGGAACAGTTGGGCACAAAGAATAAAGCTTGTGAGTCCACTGAATTCTCAGATCAAAGCAGCCAATAAATCTGAATTTGGGGAATAGCAGTTAGTGCCAACACTCCTCCAGCTCGATTTCAAGAGAAAGACACGAAGAGCTCACAGAGAGAAGCCGGGGTACTATCTCTGCTCTCCTTTTAACGGCATATTACAGTTCTGTTTCCTACTAACCTCTCTGTGTTCTGGAAGGCAAAGCTTCCTCTTTCTCCCTCTGCCCTATAAGGTTACTCTTTACCTTCTTCCCTTGCCTTCAGACCTTTCTCCTCTGATGCCAGCGTGTTCCTGTCCCAAATCACCCACTTCAGCAGAACTCTGGGCATGGGTGCAAGGGACAGAAAGGAAACATACAGCTGTTTCTGAAGGGAATTAGGGACAAATGCCTCATTAAAACTCGGTTTGAAGACAAAGCTTCTCACTAGAACACACATTCACATAAATACACAAGTGCTGTGCTCTAACCCAGGTAACAGCATTCTAACGATCCAGGAAGGAGGCTCAGAAAACGACTTCTTCAGGATGTGCCCCAATGGACCCCAAGCACTGAAAAGCACTCCTCCCAGCAGCGCTCTGTGCTGACAGCACAGGTGGGACCAACAACCTGTCACGTCAGCCTTGAAGCAGAGGCTCACCTTTCAGAAGGCCCCATTCCCTTCGTCTTCTGGGCGATATTAAGGCCAACAAAGCGCACAGAGAGATAAGACACCGCCAGAACTAAAGCTACAACCCCAGAATAGGATGGAAGAAAGGTTGACAGCAAGGTCTGCAGAGCAGAGAGATAAGGGGAAGTGCCCCGACCAGCACAGGAAGAAAACATAAGCAGGAAGCAAAGGGGAGCTGAGAAATTAATGCCTGTTTACAAGAAGCTCCAAGAATTTACGACACTTTCTCTTCAACGTGCTTCCCTTTCTGTGACATTTGGTTGAGGTTAAATGAAGCAGCAGCCCCACAGGCCAAAAGGAAAAAGTCTGCAGAGAATGAAGTATTTTTTTCCCCTGTTTCCCAATGTCTGCAGCTACGCAGCAATCCTCCGCCTCTCTTTCCAGATGCACTTGGAACAATGATTAAAGTTATCCTCAAACAATATAAATAGATATGCAATATAAATAGAGCGGCCGTGCTGCTGGACAGGGCTGGGGATGAGGAGCAGAGGCTGCAGCCCGGAAAGGAGAGCGATCAGCAGCCGGTGGGGGCAGGGAACTGGGCCACCGCGGGGCAGAGCAGCACATGGGTGCATCACCAAATCCCAACCACGCTCCGCTGAGGAAACATGCGTGACAGCATTGCAATCTGGCAAGCGACAAAAGCAAACAGCTGAACCTCTTCCAATTTTAAAGTCTTTCCATGTTTCCACCTGCATTATTGATGGAGGAGAGCAGCAGTGCCACAGCTGCGGTCCCAGTGGCCAGCAGCGACTGCCTACAGAGCGCGCTGTGCAGCCAGGACACAGGGGATGTGATGGGGCAAGGACCCCGACAGCAAGTCGCCAGGGACTGGGAAAACTCAAATGGATTGCCAGGGAAGTTCCCGGCATTGCCCTTTTTGCTAAATCATAGCGACAAGGAAGTGCTCTCACTTTTACACCAGCACAGAGCAGGGTTTGCACTGAAGGTTGTCATGGAAAGAAAACAGCGCTGCGTTGAGATGAGCGCTGCCAAATTGGAGGTGTGGCACAGCAGGTCAGAAACAGGCGTGTATTTTTCCCTCCGGGATAGGAGAGCAAAAATACTGTGAAAGAGTCTCTGCAGGGCCGAGAGGTCGGCGTGAGGAGGAGCTGCTGCTTTCCCTACACACCTGCACCATGGGATGCACGGCGCTCAGCAAAGCCTCTCTCCTGAACGGAGGATACAATGCATGAATGCGTGGTTCCCTGCATGCAGGCAGCCCAAACCCTCTGCAGAAGGCAGGTTTAAGCTCCCCACTGTCTCCCAGGATCCATCACACAGCCAAAGCCATCAGCTCTCACTCCAGAGAAAGGCCACGGAAAACAGAACTTTTATAAGAGAGGTGTGATGCCGTGAAGTTGCTTCGCCCATAGAGAGAAAAGGGACCGCACAGAAACGCGTTGGTCACGCGTGTGCATGAGGTCACCGTTCCACATATGGGGTTACTCATCGCTATTAACATGCAGTGCGAGGCTGGAAAGGCGCTGACAGACAGCATGACAATAGCAGCGCATGACTCTGGAGCTAAAAGGATAGCCCAGCGAGCCCCGAGCAGCATGAAGGGCTGGAGCAGGTGCTGCTTGGGGACAAGTATTTTGCCAGCCAAAGCCTGCAGTCCTGGGCAGGCTGCGAGACACGGCACTATGTCGGAGCGTGCCTGCTCCTGCTTCCCAGCACCTCTCGGAAAGGGCAGCACGTGGCCCTGCTCCACAACCAGCAACGATTCCACCTCCAGGCCTTGCATCTCCATTTCAACCAAGACTACGTGCCATTAAAGCTACAATAAAGATGCATAAAAGAACGAAAATCAGCTCGCTTTGGATCAAAGGGGAGTGAGGTGAACTGCAGGAATGGAAGAAGCACTCAGCTCCCAGCATCCTCACACACACACGGATAGGATGGATGGTGAGGCAGTGGCAGGACTCCCTGTGCACACAGCAGGGCAGGCCGCCCCCTGGCATCAGCGCTGGGGAATCCCAGCAGGAGCCCAAAATAAAGCCACTCGTTCAAGAGGAGCGAAGTGTGTTATCGTGTACTGAGGGAGCTACAGCTCAGCCAGGCTGAGAGCGATTACAGAGCACGGCAACAGCCAATGAGCTTCACAGCCTTCCTGCCATAAATAAAGCGCCAAGCAGACAAAACACACCAGTTTCTTCATGAAACCTTCAGGGTTTCAAAGACCATCGACCCATCCTCACTGACCACGGCCCTCAGTGCCACATCCCCACTGCTCTGGAACCTCCAGGGACAGTGACCTCCCCCGCATCCCAGGGCAGCCCGTGCCAGTGCAGCACTGCTCTTCTGGAGAAGAAACTGTTGCTAACATCCAACTTGAACCCGCCCTGGCACAACCTGAGCCCGTCTGCCCCAGGCTGCAGGGCTCTCCCAAACCACTCCTTTTGCCCTGACGGGAGCTCCCCGCCGCCCCGCGGGGGGATCCCCGTACTCACGGCGGGGCCGTCGGCCGTGGTGTAGCGGACGATGACCTGGAAGGGCTGGTGCGGCTGCAGGGCGGCGGGCAGCGACAGCGTCAGGGCCGAGCCGTAGTCGGTGAAGGCGTCCACGCGGAAGCCCAGCGGGCAGGCGGCGGCGGGCGGCTGGGCGAACTGCGGCAGCGGCGGCTCTGCCAGCGGCGGGGGCCCG
>JACDJE010000006.1:766208-833577 GCA_016647715.1 Pavo muticus
GAGGAGGCGGCGGCTTCGGCGGGGGAGAAGGCGAAGGAGCAGGGGGCTTCCCCCGGCGGGGCGCGACGGTAGGCGGCCGACAGGACGCGCAGAGCCGGGTGCACGTCCAGCACCAAAGCGCAGGGCTGCGGGTGCAGCGCGCACAGTTCCAGCACCAGGCAGCCCGCCAGCGCCCGCGCCTCGGGCCGCAGCTCCAGCCCCAGGTGCAGGTGGCGGAGGGCGAAGAGCTGCGAGCTGGAGGCCGACGCCACGTCCGGAGGCGGCGGTGGATCGGGAGGAGGAGGCGGAGGGGCCGGCGGAGCCTCCGGGCCGCCCGCGGAGCCCTTGCGGCAGCAGCACAGGCCGGGCGGCCGCGGGGCCGGAGCCGCCATGGAGCGGCTGAGGAGGAGAGGAGGCGGCCGCTATGTGAAATCCATGGGCGGGCGGGGAGGAGGGAGGCCCCGGCGGCCGGAGCGGCCGGGGCGGGGAGGGGAAGGGGCCGAAGGGAGCGCAGGGCCCGGCCCGGAACAGGCGGGTTGGGAGGAGGAGGGAGGGGGTGCGTGGGCTGGGCTGCCCCGCCCGCCGCCTGCGCGCGCACACGCACCGCGCCCGCGCGCCGCCGTTCCGTCCGGTGCGCGCAGAGAGAGTCGGGCGGCGCGCGTCCGTGTCCCGGCACAGCCGCCGTGCCAGCCAATGAATCGCCAAGGCAGCTCCTAAGTGATACACGAACGTTTATTATGTGGTTGCGGGTTTGGCGAACCCACAGCGCACGTTCCCAAGGGCCCCCAAGCCTCACACCGGTGACAGCGGCGCCGCATCGTTTCCCTTCGCACCGACGCGCCCGGGCGGCGCGGCACGGCACGGCACGGCACGGCACGGCACAGCTGGCTCAGCTGCAGGCAGCACCGAACGGCCCGCACTGTGAGTCCGGCCGAGCCTGACGCTGCGGCCGTACGGAGCGCCTCGGGGTGACTGCTCGTAGCCAAACGCACTGCAGCCGCAGTACAAAAAACAGCGTTCAGGAAAGCTCTTTGCCTGACCCGGGCACTACAGCTACCCGGCGGCATCTTCTCATCGTATTCTTTGGACACATCTTCAGGAAGCAATTCTGTCCTCGTTCCGTTCCCTTCTGACTCAGAGGAACTTTTTGTCCTCCCCTCATTTTTCTCTACACTCTCTTCTTGTAAACCACACTTTCTGCACTCGTCCTTTCCTCCCATACCTTTCTGCATGTCTCAGTCATCCCATTCACCTCCAGAAATAAGTGTCCTTTCTCAGTTCTTGTTCCTAGTGATGTTCTAAGGCTGCCCGCTCTCCCTCTGGGGGTTTCCTCGAGGGCTGAGCAGCAGAGCACAGCCCCAGCACTCCACATCTGTCCCCATATCAATCTTCACCAGAGGTAACAGCGAAGTCCCCAGGGGCACTCAGACCAGCACAGCTTCAGGGCCCGACCTCAGATGTAATTATGCCCATCACACTGCACAGCAGTGCCATGGGGTGGCTTTAGAAGCCTCCTACCTCCATTTTGTTTGATGTCCCAAGCGAGTGGTAACGCTGCACTAACCAGACAAGAGCAGACAAGCAGGAACATGTTCTAAGAGTTTCTAACCTTGGGACAATGAATCAATGAATGTTGCACTCACTGCACAGAATGGATGCAACTCCCAAGCCCATACAGCAAACCTGAAAGCCATCTTAGGTACATTCCTCTCAAGTTGTATATCTGTTGCTCTTGGACCACATTCACCAATTCAGGAGAGCACGACTGGCAAGCAGCAGCTTGGTGCAATGAATCCTCAGTGAATCCTTGGTGCAATGAATCCTCTCATAGCTATGCTAGTGTTAGCACCTACTGAAAAGAGCAGTCTCACTTTGCCTCCCCTCCAAGTGTGCCTTCCTGTCTCCTTTGTACAGCATTCCTGATTCTGGAGGGTGAACTTTCTGCAAGTTAGCTTTCTGGGTCACTGCTGGGCTAGGCAAGAGCCAGGGCTGGCATCGGGAAAGCTGAAGGAACTCCCAGCCTAGAAGAAGAAGGAGGACAAGGTCAGTGGCAGCCTTAGGCCACTTCGTGTTCTCGCTCTCCCTTAAAAAGTACTCAGACTTCAACCAATGATGTTTTATGTTTTGCTGCCTTCAGGTCACAGTCTAAGCTCTGTGAATGGTACGGTTTTACCTGCCGTAGTGGTAGGTAGAAATGCTCATTGCTGTGACTGCAGTCATGACACATTATAAACAGTAACACACGTAGGTGAAGAATAAGAAAATATCTCAGCCTAAGAAGGATTTTCTGTATTCCATCTGGCCTCCCCATTGCTATTTGGCTTGGGAACTAGCATTATAAGCTGTTACTCTCTGTCCTGCTCAACAGAGACATACATTGCAAGCCTCCTCCACACTGGAGGGCACTTTGAAGTTACCCGCTGCACTTTCTTGAAGAAAATAAAACTCCACTCTGAGGAAAAAAAATGAGGCCATGGTGCAGAGATGAGGAGAAAGCCAGCCTGCAACAAGGGGCACAGGGCTCAGAAAGGTGAGAAGTGATTTACGCGCTCAGAACAAACTGCTTAAGCCAAGAAATGTACAAAACCCAAAATAGTTTTATTTACTTTTCAGATTTTTGCCTCGGCGAGACATTCTGCAAACATGCTAAGGCTACAAAATGCCCAAGTTGACAAAGACATGCAACGCTGACCATTCAATAAGTCACGGCTATTAGAGGAGCCACCATGCCCACCTGGGCCGCAGGTCCCATAGGACAGGGATGGTGTACAGTGATCATGGCAACGCACTACACAGGACCTAGTAACCTGAGGTAGGTCTCTTCACAGTAAGAAAACAACATCCTACACCAGTGTTACATCCTGATCAGCAGGAACCCGTTTAAAGTTCCAGAAGACGTGGAGTGGGGGACTGTTTCCTTAACAAGTGTGCAGTAAAGAAACAGGAAATATTGATGTTGTCTAACCTTAGTATACGTGAGCGGAACAAAGAGTTAGTGTTACTCGTGCCAGTGAAAGCCAACCTAAACCTCTGAGGAGTGTTAGCAGCTTCAAGATAAAGGAGTCAGTCAGCTGGAGCAACTTGGAAAAGGCTTTCCTGCCAGCATACAGGGTAATGGTTTGAACCTCACGATTAATTTGTTGCAGATCATTCCATAAACAGTTACATTCTGGCTGTGTTAGATCAGCGAAGCAGAAAGAGCGTAAACCCTGCTGATACAGTCAGAAATACTGCATCAGGACACTGAGAAAATAAGAGGCCTTAACGTGACCCAGAAGTGGTACTCCACTCAGGAGAGCACTAAAAACCCTGCTTTGGGAAAGCATTATGGCAAGCAGCAGCCGCTGCCGTGGTGAACATTAGCGATGCTCCAAATAGCTCTGATAAATTACAATGCAATAGAGTTACACCACAGTGCTCTTCTCCCCTGTGCTAGACAACGATGATGTGACAATAAAGGACACTATTGCAAAGCTTCACTTCCACTCAGACACGCAGAAAATCTGGCACTAGGAAAAGACAACTGTAAGAGACAAAACGGTGTCTGATACAGCCCGATAACAAAGCCAGATCTCTGGTACCATAAACTGTACAAAAATGATAGAAAAGAATATGCACTGTTATTAACACAGTGCTTATTTTAATATAAAATAAACAGCTTACATTTCCACTGTAAATATAGGCTATATACAGAATTATGTATAGATATAGCTACATGTATAAAGCTTCATTATAGGCCTCTGATACATTTATAACTATGGCTCCCTGAGCCATTCGTAGAGTGCATTTAATAACAAAAAAATTAGTAATATGATGATGGAATAAATACAATAATAAAAACATGGAGGATTCTTCTGACACGGTTTTAAAAACTCTCTGGCTTGACATACTGTGCTAAAAAATAAACGATGAAAAGGCAATCATCTGCTCGGAGGAGGAGGGAGGGCTGGCCTGCCACAGGCAGGGAGCGTAGCTCTCCAAAATTAAAGTGACTTTGCCCTGAATTTTAGCCCTTGACAGCGACCTTGTTCTCTGCAGCAGCAAACATAGCATAGAAGCGCGAGTTCTCGTTGGCCAGAAGGGCAGACGGCGTGTCGAACTCCACTACCTAAAAACAAACAAGGCAGGTAAAGCACGTTAGGAGAAGCCAGCAGGATGGACTCCCATTCACACCCCCTTGGACTTGTAACGTGGCAGTAAAGAAGCCAGAACTCGGCAGTCTTTAGATGAGACAAGAGACAGTGAAAACATCTGCCTTTATGCACACATGCTATAACCAGGGATGCTTTAAACTACATTGCACGGATGCTGGCAGAACCCAGCAGGCAGCAGCCTCTGGTGGCTCTGGCAAACAAACTGAGGCAGATGCTACGGGTTTTTGCTTTCTCTACCTTCAAGAGTGTTTCCAAATGTTCCTACATTTGACTTTAAGTGTTTATAGCTTCCAGGTGGAAGCCTGAAAAGTGGTTGTCTGTCACATGTCAGTTCGGTATCAGAATGCTTTGCAAACATCCCCAGCAGAGATGCTTACGTTATTACCCATACCAAAATTAAACCTACAAAGGACAATTAAAAACTCTTTAAGGAGTCTGTTACCCTGTGGTATTTTCTTGGAATGGAAAAGAAATTTTTCTGTCTTTGATCTTGTCATGTTGAAGCAATTACCGATGCTGTTGGAGAATTACAACCAAGGATGTGAAGGAACACACAGGATTTTCAACAGCAATGCCAGCTGTTCCTTCAGTTTAGCCTATACACACGGCACCACCAGACTGCAACAGGAACTGAAGCCACAAAAGTCTTTCTGCTTACCTGTCCTTGTGTTAGCACCATGATCCGATCGGAACCCAGTACAGTATGCAGGCGATGGGCAATTGTTAACATAGTGCAGTCTGCAAACGCCTCTCTGATGGTCTCCTGAATCAGCAAGTCAGTCTCTGTGTCCATAGCAGCTGTTGCTTCATCCAGTATCAAAATCTGAAAGCAGTGCATAATCCTGGCTGTTACTTCACAGCAACTCCATCCCTTCCTGAATATCGAAATACGCAGAATGGGCTGAACTGCCGTTTGTGGTGACTCCAGGTCACAGCAATCTTTACAGAGTTGTGGTCACAAAGGTAGTTTTGACAAGCACCATTTCACCCTACACCAGGAGCATCTGTTGGTGCAATTCCTACGCCAGTTTGAATAAATCTGACTGAACAAAAAAGCCATTTCTCAGTGCTACCAGCTTGATATCACCAGCTATTTCTCCCATCCACAAGCTCACCTTGCAGCGACGCAGCAGAGCTCGAGCTATGCACAGTAACTGCCTCTCTCCAACTGAAAAGTTCTCCCCATTTTCCATTACTTCTGAGTCGAGTTTCATAGGCAGCTGGGCAACCTGCGTGGGAAAGAAGAGAGAAAAAAGCCTCAGAGCTGAACAGGCCTTTTGTGTCTCCAGGGCACGAGTGTCACAGCAGTGAGACCTGCTGCAGAAAGCCTCACAAAGGACAGATTTTATCTTCTGTATGAATATGAATGTGTGACATTTACACTTAGAAAAGTAAATGCAGAATGCACATCTACCTAAGGCACACAGAAAAGCATCACTTTTGAAATTCTGTAGATCTGAAGAGCCTCTGTGATGAAGCCATGCTCTGCTGTGCTACATACTAAAGAGTACACCTTTGAAAGGTGGCTTTCTCCAAACCATCTCATCTTTAGAAATAAAGCATAGCAAAGAAGGGAAAAAATTGCAGAGAAATACCTTTATTGGAGGGTCTCTGAATTAGCCACTAGTAGAACATGTGGCTTGGAAAGCCAAAACACAAACAGATATCTCGTGGACATCATAATACTTACACACTCCTTCATGTGAGTCCTTTCCAAAGCAACCCAGATTTGCTCCTCACTGTATTGATTGAAAGGATCCAAGTTTGATCTGGAGGGGGAAGCAGAAAGTGTAATGAGAATTTGTTTTTCAGCGATGAATGGCAAAACAGCAGTGCACTCATTTGTCCAGATGGACAATTCCCAGCTAATGTTCCACTGAGAGAACTTCCTTGCCAAGGAAATCAGATGTTCCCACTGTATCAGTAGCCAAGCAACTACAGAGTAAAAACAGAAGACAAAGATGCAAAAATTTCAAGCAAATCTAAAGGAAAAGGAAGAGTTCCACAGAGGATGATCACTGAGATGATCCTACACGGAGTCACCTAAAACCATTTACCTGTGCTTTTTGTTCTGTTGTAAAAACAGAAGCCAGAATGCCTTTGTTCTATTCACAAACCAACATCTCATTGACTTCAGTAGGAGCTGGCAGCAGCCTCTTTCCTTCCTGACTCGTTAAGGTACACTAACCTTACAGTGCCACTGAACAGCACCGGTTCCTGAGGGATTATTGAGAGTTTGCTGCGAAGATCTGCCAAACCAATGTCGTTTATTTTCACTCCATCAATTTTAATGCAGCCTCCAGACAGCTCAACCAAACGAAAGAGTGCCATTCCAAGGGAAGACTTCCCTACAAATGAGACAGAAAAAAATACCAGTGTAGAAACTACTATCAGAATCATGGCAGACATTTGAGACGAGAGCATTTGGAAACCTGTCCTTTAGTAGGAGTAGCGTTTTAAAATACCCTGAAGTCCAGGCAAACAATGGTGGTAAGTGCTGAGGTTCAGCATTTAAACTTGTAAGCAGTAATAACTGCATATTTAAAAATCCCACTTTGGAGCTGGTGTAAACCATCTTGCAATCAAACTCTTCACATGACAAACTCCTGAGATAGCTTAGAGCCAAATCTGGCTGCAGCATCAGTGCAAAAAACTTTCGTGACAGTCAAATAAGCTACAAAGAGCATTTACAGGCAGCATTCTGTGCTGCTAGGCGGCTCAGGGTGTTAAACATGACAAGCATACTGGGGCTCAGGCACAGTAGGATATGCCTCTGTTTTAAAAGGAAGCTCCTTTTTATTGTTCACACTTATGTTCCCACTTATGTATGCATGTGAACAGAATCCACCACTGACAGCTTACTGGACCACTCTTAGGCAATTAATTTATTCAAACACAGAAAACAGAAGAACCAACATGACTGTCCTGCAACTGCAGTATGTTAACTCTGCTCGGTGCTTCTCCTTACCTGAGCCTGTCCTTCCCACAATGCCAATCTTTTCCTTCGGTTTGATGGTAAAGGACACTTTTTTAAGTACCAGAGGGAGATTTTCTCTGTACCGCATCTCTGCGTTCTCAAAAACAACTTCACCTTCCTGTGGCCAGTCCAGAGGGGGAGTTTTATTCTTAATTCGAGCAGGAGCTTCCAGGGAAAGAGTCTTTAAAAAGAAAAGTTCAGTTTCCGTAAACAAAGCACCAAAAAGGAAAGCTGCAGCTTTCAGTGGTTCTCTGCAGACTCAGCTCACAGCAGTCTGCAGCAGCTTTAAGATGAACAGCGTGGCTGGATACAGGACCAGTGTTTCAGAAGCAGTGTCTCAGTCTCTTACTGCCACACTGGTATTCCCTGCTGCTGCCTCAATAATGATATTGGGCCTTCTACCCAATAATGTTTTTCATCAACAGAATTAAAAATGTATTTTAGGCCTATTTTTTATGTCCACAATCCTGTCGAGTTTTCTGGTCTTCCAAAGATTAGATGTGATATCTGCTGTATTTCTGTGTCTCTTTGGCTATGGGTCTCCTCTGTTGAGGAGTCTCCTCAACAGAGGAGACCCTCTGTTGGGGGTCTCTGTTGATTCTGACACAGAAGAAAACATCTACATCAAGTATTGTACAAATATTATCCTCCTATTCCTCATACTTCCCTGTTCTGTTAAATCATTGAGCCAGTTAGGCCGCTTCCAGCTCACTCTCACTGTTGTACTCTACTCCTCAGCAGTAGGTCCCTCATCTAAGCAATTCACACATTAAACAGAAAAGCAGAACCTCTAAAAATCAAATGGATATTTAGCATGTTTAAAATGAAGGTCGCTTCCTCAAGTTGGCACAACCAGCCTCAGAGAATGGCAGAAATCCTGCCATGAGATAAATATCACATAGCTTTAAGCACCCAAATGTAAACATCTCCTCTGAATCATGTCCCATCAACTCCTTTAGAGTAACTACAAAGAAGTCGATATTTCCAGTGTGATTTATCCCCATTTTAATAAAAACATTGAGAATGGTTTATAATTGGCCTCTGGAGACACCCTTTTTCTACACTGCCTATAGGGAGATCCCGCAGGGACTTACGTCAGTTGTGGACATCTGCAGTAACTTAAGTCAGAGGCAGATTAATTGCACCCTCAAGGGTTTGAGAAAAACAGTGGTCTGCTACAACAGCATTGGCATTCTTTGAGGTTGGTGCTCAAAACAGCAACCTCAGTGCTCTCACTGAAAGAAGCCAAGCCTCAAACTTGGTAAGACACCCAACCTTCCACTTCAGCTTCGTAGTAGTTATGGAGTTTCATAATAAAATGTCTGCCTGGAGAGATGAGTAAGACAAAAATAATTTCAAAAAGCATAACTTATTTGGGATCTAAAATGACAGCTGGTAACTTATAAAGCTTGTAACTGTAGCCTACGACTACAGGCTTTACCGCTGAAGGCCTAGCAGTGACAGACCATCTCAGTCCAGTGAGAGGTATCAGGCAGTATTTGGCACACAGTTGTGTGGTACACTTTCTAGACTAAGGTGGACCATAGCTGGCATCCTCTTCTCTTACCCTAGTGATAAACAAGAAACTCAGCTGAATGTGTTATTGCCCTACCTTGATATAGTGATCGATCCTCTCCACTGACGTGAAGCGAGCTTCTGTTTCTGAAGCGAGTCTGACTGTAAACTGGAATAACCCTGTTAACTGGGTGAGGGGAGGAAACAGAAATTCAGAGAGCTGTGATTAATACATTTATTAATTGATTTAAATGGCTAACCTAAAGGATGCTTGATACAAGTACTCTTGTCTTGGGCCCCTTATATTTAACTTCAAGATAACCTTCATTAATGAATAGCTTGGAAAGCCAGCAGCTTAGAAAGGTTTCCCACAAGCAACAGCTTAAAGTGTTAGCCATCTAAATTCTGTAATTTTCTCTTATTACCACCAGGAGGCAGAAAAGGGCAAACAACAGAACCAATAACCACTCTGAGCCACGATGCTGACTCTGAACTGCCTTCACCCCCCCACCATTACCAAAGGGGCATCTTTTCCCATTCTTGTACATTTAGGAAGTATTTGCTGGTCTGTTACTCTCACTTATTACTGTTAGGTACATTCAATAAGAGAGTAAGTTATGCAGACACACTCACTTGCACAGCGTATGAGATAGCCAGCCCAGCATAGGCTGGAGGAATCTGGCCATGCATCAGAACAATCATAAGGCCGGTGGTTGTGATAAGAGCAATGCTGATAATGTCCAGCCGTACAGCCAGCCAGCGCATCGCACAGCTGAACAGGTAAAACGGTGCCTGATTGTCATCAAGGAGCTCCTGATACCTGCAATACATAAAGAAAACGTTAGTGTACCTTCCTGAGCCTGCAGTGCTACAGAAAACCTAGCATTCTGCTATCTGATCTTGCAGTCCAATTTCACACCAATCATGGTCGCACAGCAGAGTGCCTTCCTGCTCTATTTCATCTAAGCTGCTATCTAAGCAGCTTCTTCCCAAAACCTCTGTGACCATTTTCTCTTGCTCCCATGCTGCTGGTCTCATGACCTTGCACCTGCAAAATCTGATATCGTTATAGCAGGTTCTCATGGGAAGCAAATACCACTCACAGGAGAGAGGTCTCACTTTCCCTCACTACCAGTTATTTTGCAGTTTTAGTTTACACCAGAGAAAAACAAACATAGTCCGTGACAGAGTGGATAACAGTCACTTAAATACTTGATAAATGCTGTCTAAGCATACAGGTGCATCAATATGCACACAGGGGATTAGTTAACATGCCAAAAAAATTGCCCTCACCATTAGCACTGCCACCTGCTGCAGAGAAGCCCAGAAGAGGGCACTCATCTGGGACTCCAGCACTGCTCTTCTCTTCCCAGCCGGCTACCAGACTGTTTTTCCTTTCCATTCTCCTTCTTGTCCTCCCTCATTTTTTCCCCCCAAAAAGTAATTTTCACTGTTAGACCCAATGTATGTCACCAGCTACAGACCACTCTGAAGTCCTTCTGAATGCTCAGCTGTCACACTCTACTTTTTGCTCCATCACTCTCAGCTAGGTATTCACACTGACCTGTGCAGGAATTCCTGTCCTTTGTGGTATGCATGGATCGTGGAGAGACCCTGTATGCTAGATGTAATGTGAGACAGGAACGGAGACTGCGTGATGTTATCCAAACGCTTGAGCTCTCGAATAAAGACTCTGGAAAGAAAGAAGCACTTTTAAGTGCCATGTACAACCACTGTACTGATTCGTATGTATTTAAAGAACCCTGTTTCTCTACTTTTAGTCAAAGCACTTACCTAGACACAGCGTGCAGAACCATGAACAGGACAATGAGGGGACCCACTGCCACCAGGAACCAAGGGAATACCCCAGAAATCACCCCCACGCAGAAGAACACAAGGATAACGTTCTGGATGAACATTTCTGCTTGAAATGGCAATCGAACATCCACTGGAAAAGATGAAGGGAAAAGATGAAGATTTTGAGTACAGAAGGCTAAAACCACCCATATAAAGCAATTCAGTCCAGCTGCACATCATCACTGACAGGAACAGTGATTTCTCATGGCTTTTTCAAATGCAAAATGTCATCGTTAGGGGTGCTTTTATCTTCTTAAATGCTAGTAGTTTTTCCAATTATTTCCATTAACAGAAACAGCACTGATGCAGCTCTGACCTAATTACCACCTTTTCTGCACATGAACTTCACCCTGATACTCCAGGTTCCCCTGTATTAACTGCTAAGAGTCCACATGCAGACTGTAGGTGCAAAAGCAGCTGTGCATTTTCTTCTCTGTAAGTGAACAGACAGACCTGAGATATCAGCTGCCTCCTACAAGCAGGACCCTGGCATGTCCCAATTCCTGCTGAGTCTATTGCAAGTACACACTTGACAAGAGAGACAGGGGTGGGATCTACACTGACATACCTTCATCCATGTCTTTGGAAAACCTGTTGAGAATCCGTCCAGTAGGTGTCGTGTCGAAGAACTTCATGGGGCTGCGCAGAATCCGCCTGAAGAGCTCATCATGGAGCCTCGAGGATGCTCTGAGAGTTCCCTGACAATGCAGCAAACGTTAGAGCGTTAGGAAAAGATGTCTGTCTCTCTGTTACTGCCACTGATCCCTCTCTATAAGCACGAAAAAAAAATCTGCCAGTTTTCCCTCTTCAATTTTAAGTATAGGTTTTTTTTCTTGCACTTTGCCCTTTCAATCAGCGGAAGGAAGCTATTAATTCAAGCAAAAGTTTAAGGGAATGCACGATACAACTCCAAGAGATGGCATGATGGAAATCTTATGATCCATGATCCGATTTTCTCTGGCTCAAAAGAGCCTCTAGGGAAGTCACCAAAAAAACCACAGAGACAGCAATGTGCCAAAGCAGGGAGGGGGGGTAGGGACGCATGAGAAGAGCACCAGGCAGCACTGACACTCACCTTTACAAAAACAACACCGCGAACAGCCTTCAGAATCAACATCACTGCCATAGACAGTGCGTAGATGCCAGCATAGTAATGCATGTGGGGGTTATCTTTCATGCTGCTGCTTATGACCGTGTCATTTCCCAAAGTCACAGTGGTGTTCTGCAGGAAATTCAAGGTTTCAGTGAATAGTTAAGATAAGGATTAAGCACATACTCATTTCACGTGGTAGGATCTAACTGACCCCCACCACCAACTGTTTTTGACGCTTCTATTCTAAAGAAAGTACTTCAGTAATCTTTGAATACTTCAGAAAGTGGTAGCTGATATGTGCTACTTCTGCAGCATCAAAAACCCCCTAAAAGGTTACCTCATTTGATTCCTCATCTCCCAGTTCATACCTATTGTTTCTTGTGCTCTGCACAATGTCAGATACCTGTACACCACCAGTGCTATTACACAGGACTATTCACCCTGCATGTGTGTTCACTGTCTCCTTATTAAACACAGTTAATTTCTGCCAGGATGCAATAATTTCTTTAATAATATCCTGTCATACATTTTTTTTGAAGTATATGTAAGGATCTCATTATTTAATATTGCTGGCAGTGTGCACTTCAGTATCTGTTCTCAGAGGTTAGGTTGTTCTTTAAAGCATAACCAAAAACAACCAAACAAACCCAACAGTCATACTTGAATTTTTAAAGGCAACAAGACTTGCAATCAGAGCCCCTTTTCAGAGTGGGAAAAGTCCCAAACAATCTTCAGTCATTATATTCTTCAAAGCAACTCCCAAAAGTCATTGGACTTAAAGCCATAAACCATAACAAGACTATCCTGCCAGATGTAAGGTCACATTCAAACAAAAGGCAGAACTAAAACTAGCAATTCTTCCTGCAGCTTGTTGGCCTCTTTCACATTTTCACTTCCTTTTCTTTGACAAACCAAGACAAGGAACAAGAGGGCAGCATAAAACCCCATGAGCTGTTATATCTTTTTCATTGCTGGAGTTCTCATTCTTGAGATGAACTCTCTAGCAAGATCACCTCTTGGGGAGCCTTACAACTTACTCAAGTTAGGAAGCCCCATTTGGTCTCCTGGGACTGCTTGGATTAGTCTGAGAGCAATTCCCCTACCCATTAAATAAAAGAGAATAGAAATGCTGTTTATCTTACTCCGCTGCCTTGCTTGATCCAGAAACTCAGCCACCAGTTGCTAAAAGCTGTGCTGCCCACATTCAGCACAAATAGTGCCATTATCACAAGGAATGCAAAGGGGCCTCCAGCTGCCTGAATGTAGATGCCATAAACAGACCAGGGAACAGAGCCTTTGCCTTTCTCTTCCAACTGAACCAGTTGGCCTACGAAACAAAAGAGGAGGAAGGAGGAGTGAGGAAAGTTGCTCTATGAAAACTTTGGTGAGTTTGTGAACATGCACAAAACAAAAGCTGCTTCCACACCGTACAGCATGCTTTCAGAACCAGTCAGTATTTAATATGTGGGACACAATGGTGCAGTTTTCCAAAAAGTCACAATTCTTCTGCAGAATCATTCAAGTCTGAAAAAGCTTAATCAGCCCAGACTCAAATACTAGGAGTCTCACCAAGGCTTTTAAAATCCTGCTAAAGGTCAAAGTTAACATTAAGCAGATAACCCCACAACAAAGGTCAGGCCTTCAGATTCTTCATACATAAACATCACGTCCTGCCTAGGAACGTGCAAGTGCCAAGCCACACACACTGCCCTCTTCAGATAAGAGGAGAGGTGGTGCTGGAGGCAGAGTACTGCGAACTCCTTCACACCAACGGCATCTGACCCATGGCAGACTGATTAAACTTCTAATCATCGTGCTGACACCAACACTAAATGAATTAATGAATGCTCCCTGCCCACTGCCTGAGTCCCATCAACCACAACGAGCCACCAGGACTTGAGACAGCTTTCAAAACTTAAGAGGTGCATTCATAATATAGTTTGAAAGCAAATGTTTTGAGCTTATTGGTGTATGAAATATCTGCAGTACAAAACTTAACTACGTAGTTACCCTCTTCCTTCTTCACAACCTTCTCCTTCTTCACAGAGCCCGCTTTGGTACCTTTGTCCTGGGGTCTTTTCAGTGAACTGTTTGTGTTCTTCTTTATGTTAATCTGTAGGAAAACAGTGACACAAAGCATACAGGAATAGTTTTCTTTTACATTTTCGCAGCTGAACCAAAAGTTCTTCTTAATAAGCTGCCTCCTAAACATAAAGGCTGCCAATAGCATAGCACTGATTTCAGGGGAGATATAAATTCTGCTGTTATTACGGATGATTGCCAAATCTGGTGGATTCAATTCTCCTCTTCTATTGACCTGAACTGCTACAAATCTGTACTGGTGGTGTGCAAGGTTTAGTTTTAAACAATTCTGGAAATATGTGCATACATGAAGAAGAACTATACCTCTACTACAGAGAGATACAATCCCCCACGTCCCTTGGAAAAATAACTCACAGTGTTATTCATAGGCTTTGTTTTCCCCAAATGCTCTCTCTAGTCATCCTCTCAGGAGAGCTCTCATGAAACATCTCTAAGGACAAAGTCAGGCTTCCAGAAATCAGATGTCCAAACACTGAACTGCTCACACAACTGCTGTTCTCAACCTGGCCATCTTCCCACAAAATGGAAGTGACGACCTGTTCAGAGGCAGCTCAGTTTAACTGAAACCCCCTACACATCTTCAGGAACACGGCTCATCTCCCCACACCTTACGTGACAAGAAACACCTGGCATGTATCAAACCACAGAGAATCTAACTCCACAATCCCTTTCTTCTTATCCTGCAAGGAATGCAAATCGATGCTCTTTCCATGAGTTAGTGTTTATAGAGAGACAGCGAAGGTCAGCCAAGCACGCAGGCTGGAGAATCTCACGTTAGCTGTCATTACATTAATCTTAAAACAGCAGAACTATAATCTTCAAGTCTCACAATGGATATGCAGAGCAGTATGTGACATTCCTTTGCTTCTTTCACTAACATCTCCCAGGAGAAAATTCCACTGAGCACCTTTATCTGTACACTTATCACAACGCTACCTTCTCACAGGATTGCAGGGGTTGGAAAGGGACCTCAAAGAGTGAGTCAGTAATTACTTCTTTTTAATGCCTGAAACTTATGAGTAAGGATTCTTTCATCAATTAAAAAACAGGCTGCTGATAGACTTGTGTTTCTTACCCTGAAGAATAACTTCAAGAAACAAACAGGACAAAGGTGGGAAAAATTAAATAACTGAAAATGTAAATGTATGTCCTACCGAATGGAGACAAGAAGCTTCCTTCTCTGAGCACCACCAGAGGAAACTATTTCTTTCATCTTCAACTCACGAGCTTACTGGCAGAGTCCTCTCTATTATGCATTTCTCTAACTAAGACCCGTGATTGTAAATACAATGTGATAGAGCACAGATGATTCCACCAGAAGCACACTGGTCAGACCAACACGTGAAGCCATTTTTCATTTTCCCATTTCACTGGAAAAATCAGAGTGCTTTAAAATGGAAAAACAAGTACCTCAATATGTGGTGTTTCTCCCAGTTGTAGGTTATTAAAAATGGTTGCATAGTCACCACTTAAATTCATTAATTCCTCGTGACTTCCTCGTTCAGTAATGCAACCTTCTTTCATGAAGATCACTTCATCACAGTCAACAAGATACTGCAAAGAACAGCAGCAAGAACAAGTCTTTATCACTGTGTCTAACAAAGAATTAGACCGTGCTCTGTGCACACTCGCAAAGCTAGTTTATAAAGCTAAACTACACATTCTATAGAGACAGAGTTGTGCTACAACAAGTTGGGGCACAGCGATCTCCAGTATAAAGGTAACTGAGTAGACAGCATTACAGGGAAGTCCAAGAAAGCAAGCATGAGAGATGTAGTTAGTACCTGAAGCTGATGAGTGATGAAAAGGACAGTCTTTGACTTCAAGTGCTTCCTTATTGCACTGTTAAAAATGTGATTTCCAACATGAGCATCTAAGGCACTAAGGGGATCATCAAGGATGTAGATGTCCCTATCACTGTACAGGGCTCGAGCCAGACTGATTCTCTGACGCTGTCCTCCACTCAGGTTAGCCCCTCGTTCGCCGATCTGTACAGACACAAGCTCGTTATTTTATTTCCATGGCACTGCGATGCAGGTATTCAGAACTCAAGAGATGACTGGAATGAAGCAGACCACAACGTTTTGTCTTTCTATAAACCACATACACATGTACACCACAGTATTATACATACATTCTATAGTTTAGGTGTCTACACCTTTCTGAAATGCATTACACAGTCTAACTCAAGCTTAACACGCCTGAAGTGTTGCAGTGCTTTTTTGCTTAGCTGTTTTAAATCAAGCTCAAGTAGGTCCTGTTTAGGCAGCAAAATTTACAACACAATGAAAAACTCCCATAATGGTAACTTCTCAGCCAAAAACATGGCACTGCTCTCAATAGCTTTGGTGCTCAAGGTGTACCCAGCAGCTTGGCTTCTACGCATACCGTTATTACGATGTTCCCCCTCACTCCAGTTCACCAAACTAGAATTCTACTATTTTTTTTGCAACTACTAAGTAGTTTATTATAAGCAAAGTTTATACCTCTGTCAGGTCCCCATTTGGAAGGATGGCTAGGTCAGGTCTTAGACAGCAACCATTCAACACAGTATTATATCTAAAGAACATGGATTAGATAAGTAATAAGAACACTTTTCTTTTCCCCCAAGTATTTAGCTAGCACAGCATTATTTCACTTTCTACACTAATAGCAGACATTCCACCAGCCTTAAGCAAATGATCTGCCTTGGATTCCCAAGAGAAAACTTTGTATAATAATAAGTTATCAACTTCTCACGTCCTGGAAAGGTAAGGAGGCAATTTATTTTCAAGGATTGCTAGCACAGGTCCCAGGGGTGGCCTCCACTAGAAGAAGGTCACATAAGGTGCCCAAACATAGCAAGCAGGAGTTATTGTACTTAAAGAGGGCAAGGCCAGGACAGCAAGAGCAAATGTCATTTCAGTGTTGCTCCACAGTGGCTGCCACTAGCAGAGGTCAGGTGGTACTCTGAAGTACAGCCCTCACTGCAGATGAGAAGTGACAGCCATCAGCAACAGCGACCACACACAAGAGATTCAGGCTCTTAAATGAATCTTAAAGGAGTCTGAAAGACAGATCTCTAAAAGCAGGGGTAGGTTTTAACTGCAGCACACCCTGCATTAAGTTTTTCTTCACTTGGGCCAAGAATTACTTAGCTTTCATGAAAACCAGGAAACATTTCTGACAAACCTTTCTTCATCGTACTCCTTGCCAAAAAGAATGTTGTCCCGAAGCGTAGCATTGAGAATCCAGGCCTGCTGGGCCACATATGCAAATGTTCCACTTACTGCAATGCTACCCTCCAACAGGGTCATCTGGAATTCAAAACCATGAAATTATGCCAGGCCACATCTACAGTCTCCTACACAGCGTAAATAAGCAAAATGGGAGATAAGAAAAAAGAGCAGAAGTCAAAAGAGAACATCTCACCTGTCCTAAAATTGCTGAAATAAGTGAAGTTTTTCCACTCCCCACACTGCCACAAATTCCAACAAGTTTTCCCTAGACAGAAAAACAACATATGTATGGTAGTCATTATACTCATTACTTACACTCTCCATCCCTTTCAGGACTACCTTTTGTATCTCAGAGATTAAAGCCAGACAGTAATGACAGCTGAAAAAGGACAAAACAAATGCAAGTGAGTCAATGTTCTAATTCTTTAAAAATAAACACTGGATACTATTCCTCTGTGGACTAAAACCAGAGCAACTCCACAGGTGAAAAGGAATGTATCTTAAGATCAGTTTCCTTCTGACTGAGCCTAACAGAAGCCCAAGCCCAGAGAGCACTGCACTCAGCCCAAAGCTCCAAGGCCTGCCTGAACAGAATACACCAAGATGCACCTGAGAGCCTGGTTTCCAAAGCCCTTTCACTGTCCTCAGTGGGTGACAGATCAGATTTAAAAAAAAATCTGTGTATCTTAGTCAGAAAATAAATCAGGACATGACTGCAGCAAAAAGAAAAATCACAGATAAATGAAAGGTTTCATACAGCTGATCTACAACACCTGGTCAGTGTGATAAGAAAAAACAAAGAGGGGAGGACTGAACAAAAAGCAGATTTTAGGCAATACGCGTCCATTAGAGATCTCAGACTATAAAATACAACTTGCTAAGAACCACAGACCAAGAGAAAGCTGGAATCCAGTCACTATGAAGCACTTATCTGCAATAAAATGGGTGGGCTGATACCCACACCGAACAAGTAATACATTCAGAAAAACTACTTTTCTTCCTTCTGTTAAAAAAAAAGTTAAAGTGGGCAAAAAGGGTACATAGCTGCTTTTGTATTTGTAAAAGATACCGTGTATTAATTGGAGGGTTCTCTTTGAGTTTGTACATGCTTTTACCTGTCTTGGAATGAGGACTCCAATTGTTTCTTGAAAATCTCTTTGTCCTTCTACTGCATAAAAACTCTCAGTGAATTAGTTGCACATTCTTCAATTAAAATCCACCATTACGTTCTGTTAGAACACTTAATCAACTAAAATGTTCACCCAGAATACAGCTGAAATCCTATGAAATTGTCAAATGGAATTAACCATCCACCAATACCTCACCTACACTTCCCTGCTGATTCTTTAAGCTCAATAGCTCAGATACAGTACTGAAAGCTACAGATAGCAAAACCATGACATGAAGACTATGTATCCCACAGTGTTTCATAGGCTGTCTGCAAAGATCTAGCTTGCTAAAATGGTACAGCTGTTTATATCAAGATCAGACACTGCATCCTAGATTCTGCAGTTGCCATGGATTTAAAAGGAGTGCACAAAAGCAATATGCTTCATTTCACATCCTTTATTCCAAAGGACAGTGAAATATGAGGCCTTCTGAGAGCTCACATTTTCTCCTTTCTTCTCTTACCTTTTCTATCTCCAAGTCAATGTTATACAGAGTCCTCTGAAGCCGAAGGTTAACCAGGTGGATGATTCTGTTCTCCTCTTCGGGGCTAGGATGGTCATCATTGTCCACTAGAAGATGGCCCTTCTGTTCTGCCAGCACAGCTTGCTGTCCCTCATTCTGCAGCTTCATTTTCTCTTTCTTGCCCTTGGTTACTTTCTTGTCTTTTTTCACTTTGGGGGTCAACTTTGGTGAGCTCTGGACGCTGGCGTGGGAGAAGTCCCAAGCCAAGGTAGCATTTTTCACCTCTATCGCGGTGTGAGGATTGGCTGGTTTTTTCTTTATCATATGAACCTCTTCCATTAGAAATAAACTCTGATAGGAGTTGTGAGAGAGGTGTAAAGATGAGACACCTGATCAAGACTGGGAGACAAGCCTACGGCACACTCACGCAGCAAAACACATCAGGCTATATAGTGGGAGAAAGCTGAAGAGCAAAAGGTAGCTCATTAGTGTAAACTAACTCCAGGCGTGCTAAGTGGCTGGGGCATTCCTGGATGTGGTGGAAGTGCTTAGATACACTAAGACTTTCAGAGAATTGCAACGATCTGGGTGCTTTATGAGACAGTCTAATTCTATTCAGACTGCTTACAACTGCAGCTCTGCAACTTCCAGATACAAAACACATGAATAGAATGCATGGGTTGAAGAGGAAATGTCACCATGACAGAAAGTGACTGACTTGTCCTGAACGACAGCTTATGACAGCAGGAGATGGAATTACTTTCATCTTCAGCCTTTATCCTTCACCTCTTCTGCTGGGAGAATGTCATCACTCACAAATTTAGCTGATCTATGCTGGGCTGCTTGACAGTAAGTAAGTCATTAAGTCCATTGCATCATGTCTTCCACCACATCCATCAGTACTTACAATCAACACAGATGAAAAAGATTTTTTTACACAGTTCAGTTAAAAATGAAAATCATTTTATCTAATATGACTTCTGTTCTGAACTAAGAAGCCCTAGCGATTACAGATTTCTCAACTGTCAGACTTATTTACTCTTGAGATTGCTCTGCCCAAATCATATGTTCATAAGAAAGCCCATACCATTTACAGAGCCAAAACATCGCTTACATTTTCAACGCGCTATCAGAGTATCCCTACCTTGTGTTACACTCCTTACACAAGTTAAGCTTCCTCTCTTCTCCTCTTCCCCCAAAAACTCCCTTCAGTACAACTGTACTTAGGAAAACTTGACTTGGGATGAATCAATTAGAAGGTTAAACAAAAATGCTCAGAAGTAATGGGATCTCTCAAGCATTCTGTGGATTCCATTCTTTTATGACTATAATTTTCACATCTACATGTGTTCCGTGAATGCATTACACAGAATCCATATCTCTTTTAATATTTGTGGAAGCCTCTATGGAAATTTCTGCAACGTGCAATATTACTGTGCACCCATGTCTACAAGATGGCAAAATAAAGGCTTGTCCTCTGAGCTCATACTGATCTACATGATGTATTCACAGGTGTTGAAGGACGAGATCGGATTGTTTCTGTTACCTGGATTTAATTTTCTGCCATAGATTTTTTTTTAGTCAGGTCACAACTACATTTATTCATACAATGGAGCTGTTTTTTCAGTCACAATTTGCTCTGGAAATACAAAATCTGCTTTTTATGACTACAAATAAAACTCTAATTGCTTGTGCAAAGTGTGCCGATGTACCACATGACACTTCCAGAAACAGCCTCCCAGGCACAACGTGAAGTCTCACTGTACACAAGTTGCATTGCCTTTCCATGTAGATGGTCTTAAAAGAGACTGCAAGAATTATTATTCTGTGAACCATCTAGCTCCATATTCCACCTTCAACAGTGGCCAACACCAAAATCCTGAAATCATTAAATAAGTCTATTTTGCTTCCCACAACAGTACTGCCTTTAGGCTCTAATACTCCCTGACTGGGTTTCTATTCCTACTGTAGAATAATAATAACCTGGAGTGCTAATGATACAGAAAAAAACTCCTCATATAGCAAAACAGCATTGTCTTCAAAGAGTTCTCTTAACATCTATTATACATATACAACACTCCACACTTACAGTTAAAACTGCACAGCTAAAGGCCTGCTTACCTTAAATCTGTCAACAGAAACAGATGCCTCAGATAGAGACTTCACTGAGAAAGGTGTTACTTTTAGAGCAAAAGTCATCGAATTAAAGACAGTGACCACTGTGAATGCCTAAAGACAAAACAAGTAAGAATCACATTTGGATGTAATACACTGAACAAACAATCGCAACCTTCTAAAGATTGAACTGCCTTAGTAGAAAGTCAAAGCCACAGGAAAGACCCACAGACCAAGAATAACCCTTTAAATTTTCAACATACTCTGGAATGGTAGAAAACACAGCTTTGCATCAAATCAAGACATCTTCAGTGTAGGTCCACAGAACATAGCAGATGGCAAATTCTGCATTAGCCTATTACTTGTGGAGACCTGTGTTCAAAGTCTGTTTTAAGTCACAAGGGAGGACAGATCTGTGCTGGTTGAATACAAGCACACTGTGAAATGGAAACATCCAGTCATCCCAAGGTTGTATCTGAATAGTAGAAAGGAGTGTCGATTCACACTCATCTTAACACCAGCCCTGAGGAAGGTCAGGGCTGAAACAGCATGGAACATGAGTTTCAATAGGGCCAAGCGTCGGGTCCTGCATTTTGGTCACAGCAACCCCAGACAACCCTACAGGCTTGGGGAGGTGTGGCTGGAAAGCTGCCTGATAGAAAGGGACCTTGGTGTACTGATGGACAGTCGGCTGAATATGAGCCAGCAGTGTGCCCAAGGTGGCCAAGAAGGCCTATGGCACCCTGGCTTGGATCAGGAACGGTGTGGTGAGCAGGACTAGGGAAGTCATCCTGCCCCTGTACTCAGCATTGGCAAGACCTCACCTTGAGTACTGTGTTCAGTTTTGGGCAGTACAGTACAGTACAGAAAGGACATGGAGGTGCTGGAGCAAGCGCAAAGAAGGGCAACAAGGCTTGTGAAGGGCTTGGAGAATATGCCCTATGAGGAGAGACTGAAGGAACTGGGGATGTTCAGTCTGGGGAAAAGGAGGCTGAGGGGAGACCTTATTGCTCTCTTCCAATAACTGAAAGGTGATTACAGCGAAAGCGGGGCTGGTCTCTTCTTACTGGTGACAGGACGAAGGGAAATGGCCTCAAGTTGCGCCAGGGTAAGTTTAGGTTGGATATTAGGAAACACTTCTTTACAGAAAGGGTTGCTAAGCACTAGCACTGGAATAGGCTCCCCAGGGAGGTGGTTGAGTCACCATCCCTGGATGTGTTTAAAAACTGCTTGGATGTGGTGCTCAGGGACATGATTTAGCAGAGGGTTGTTAGAGTTAGGGTAGTATGGTTAGGTTGTGGTTGGACTCCATGATCTTTAAGGTCTTTTCCAACCTGAGTGATTCTATGATTTTCTGTGCAAAATACAAGACTATTATCTGCTGCTGCTGCACCCATCAGATGTTCACTTCTCTCAGCCTGGCCCCAGCCTGGCCACACTGGCACAGAACAAAGAACAGGCCGAAGAGAAATGGTTTAACAGAAAAGTTACTGTAGCAATACAATAAGGAATATCTTCAACATTGCAATTACCTGAGCTGCTGTAAGATCATAGCCAAGTATCATATGGACAGAAAAGGTCACTACGCTGGCAATGACTACAACTATGGGAGCCACTCCCACAGTGATGCTCTGGAAGTAGCCCGCACGCTCCAAGATCTTACGTTCTTCCTCACGAATTTCTAGAAATACAAACAGGGGAACTGCATTGGAGCGTTTTTCAGGAGTACACACACAACACACACTATCACAGGATAGGATGATGCACCAAGGCACTAAGCAACGGGACATCAGCACAACAGGATACATTTATAAGTTGTGCAAACTCACTTTGGACATTCTGAGAAAATGGTTTGACCCAGGCATACATTTTAATGAACTTAATGTAATTAAGAACTTCGTTCATCTTCTGCACGCGTTCATCTGTGGTTGATACACATTTTCTTCTGAAATAAGCAGTGAGGCGTGATACAAACATCTGAAACAAAAAGTAACATCGTACAATATTAGTAAAGCTCAGAAAGAGCTTATTTTACAGCTGAGCAGAAATGGAAGCAGGAACAACTAAGCAAGAGCACGCTCCTCCTGGATGCAGCACTTCTCAGCACCTTTCACTGAACTCAACAGTGATATGCCCTTGGCTGAAGCATGTAAAGTTCAGTCCCCAATACACGAGATGTCCAAGCTCTGCCTGAACACTGCAGTTTAATTTAGCTATGTGTATTTACCTGGAAGTCCAATCTATTAGCTTTCCTATTTTCATGTGGTTTTTCTTTCTATCATTTTGAGTTTCCTGTTTCCAAATTTCTGTTTCTCACACCATCTTTAGGAGCACGTTCAGTAACATGCAGTGCCAAAAACAGCCTTAACCTAGCACATTTCAACACCTTCTATTCAGAACCATGCATATGACTGGCCTAAGAAAAATGAAGCGGGTCTTAACTCTTTTCAACTTACCATTGCTGGGTAGAAAAGGATGAAGACAGCAGAGCCCAAGAAGCCCGTTGGGCCCAGAATAATTACATTGTAAACCATTCCTAAGATGGCCACGATAGGACCCCCAGCCAACAAACTGCCAACTGCTGCAGCTTCAAACATCCTCTGACCGTCATTGGAACACACATTTATGAGCTGAAAAATACATGCGACAGATGATAGAGATTTAAGGCGCAGTTCCTTCTCAAAGGAATATACTGCATACCCTTTTCCTCCCAGCTATTTCTCAAGTGATACTGCAGCTTACCTCGCCAAGAGACTTCTCCTTGATGTTCTTCAGCTTGAGGATTTTCTTAAATGCCATTGTCAGGACAGCTCCACGCAGTCTAACCCCCGTGCGGTAGTTCAAGGCCCACGTTAGCGCGAGGGACCAGGACCGCACTATTTCCGTCATAAAGATGCCAAAAACTAAAAACAAGCTGTACTGCAGGTTGGACTCACTCTGTTGGGTATACTCCAAAAGATGTTTCACAACGAACGCCTACAGGAAGAAATGCAAGCTTGCGTGAACACCCCATCGTCCCAGAGGACCATGCAACAACTTTATGTTAAGTTAGAAATAAGTAGGCTACTTTGCTTTTAAAAGAGCCATTTGAAATAGAAAGCGTCTTCTTTCTAGAAGCAAAAGATGACAACACGAGGAGCACTGTAACAAAGCCCTGCTGAGAGCCGAGTGCTGAGTCAAATTTATTACGAGAGCTCAATTGGAACCACATTCCTTGCAGCACGCTTCTAATCCCGTGTCTTCTAACTTAACATAAATCTGTCAGTTAGCTGGAAGCAATGCATTGTCATACTGAAGGGTTTTAAAATATAGTCACTACTTATACATCTGAGCACATTAAAATAAACATTCCTTTACGTGACATTAAGACCTTTTTACTTTATCTTTGGTTTGCTTCAAACGTGCTTATTTGATAAAAAGGAACAATGTACCTACAGTTGTGGAGGGGAAGAGTGAGAAGGACATTTGCAAAACATTCCTGGAAATAAACATCAGCAGTTTAATCGTAAAGAAAAAGACAAGCAGAAAGCACAAGGTACGCAACGCCACAAATCATTGGGGCGGGGAAAACCAAAAGGAAAAGAAACCAAATTAACCATTCGATCCCTCCCCGTACCCTTTCCCCCCAAAAACATGAACACTTTACCTCAGGAATCACATTGCAAATATGACCTGCAGAAAGAACGTAGCCCCCAGAACCACCAATTCCCACCTCGAGCTCTCTGCGGTCCAACGGCACAATATAACATCATACAACTCACAATCATCAGCAATATTAAATACTATTGACTGAGAAACAACAGGCTTTTATTTGAAATAAAGTGTCATCTTAAACGGTAACATCTCACAAACACGGTACAACAGGTAGAGAATTGGATAAATATACAATCTGCACATACAAGATAATTATGAAGGGTTAATATCTAACAGTCTTAGCCTCTAACATAAACTATAATTGAAACTATACACAATTATAAAAATACAAGAACAGAACAGCGTGTTTTCATGAAGTCCAAAGGAAGTCAAATTTGCAGGTGCCAACAGGGGAGGCTTCCGAGGCTGCCCAAATTCTGAAATCTGCTTTAAAATGTATGCTATCGTAAGGCTTCAGAGGTAACAGAATGAGCTTTCCTAGACAGCTTTTCAACAGGATGCTTTAAGATACTGGTGCTCTCGATATGCTACTACAGAGCAGAATTACCTTTGCCCACAACGAAAAGCAACCAAAAAAAATTTTAGACCAAAGAAAATATGTGAGAAGCCTTTTTCACCACAGTCCTTTGAAGTCCTCTTGACTAAATCACGTTTTGGAAATAAGAGTTCTGCATAGTTTTATAGTTTGAAGAGAGATGGAAAAAAACAAAACCCCACTATTTCAGCAAAGGTATTGAAAGCTATAGCCCAGCACCAAGTAACAGGAAAAAAATGGAGATCGAACTCATCTGTTGTGAGGAAAATAATTCTGCGTGTCAGAACCAAGGAAACATGCTGTAAATAATTCTGCTCTTTCATTTTCACAAGTGTGAACTAAAGCCAGGTGTCCATTGGTTTCTAGAATGGCAACTGAGAAAATTTACATATGGATCCCTGAACAAATGTGAGGAGCTCACATTCACAGACCTATTGCACTCCAACTTTCTCCTTACTCGGATTTAGTTTTACATCCACTGTTTGGACGACAACTGCATACAGTTGGTTTGCAGTTACTAAGAAGATTACTGACTTCTTTTTTTCCAGTATTCAATCCAACATATGCAACCGAGTCACTGAGCACTGGGGTGAAAATCCCCCTTTTTCCTCACGAGCTGTAACTCAGCATGGTCGCAGACTGCAAGCCTTTTCTCGCACACCACAGCATTGCTGAAGGTCTCCAAGAGAGGATGTATAAAGATAGCAGATGTTTCCTGGGGTCTCATTCCTCCCAAAACTTTTTAGTGCATTTTTTTCAGCACTGTTTAATAGAATCAGCATCTCCCATGATGAAATAGAGACCAGACATTATACCCCATTTTTTTTTTTTTCCAGAAGAAAGAAAGAGGAAAGAGCAGATAAAAGAATTTTGATAAGGGAACGGAAAGAAGTCACACAGAATTAACATTCACATATAAGCACATACTACTTGAATTCAAACTAATTTAATGAAAAGAATCCAGCATAAAGTTCTTTACAAAACAAGAAAGCTGCAGTACAAACTTAAAACGGTCTAACGGAATAAAGGGATTCCTGTGACTATTACTGTAGTAGATGGTACTAGCTGCTTGGCTGTCTAAGCATTCTCATTGAATAAACATTACCTTACCTTCGCTCTTGGCGTTGGCTCTGCCCAGCAGGACTGCCTCATTCTGACGCAGAAAACAGCCATCCTGAAAATTCTAAAGAACAGCTTCTGTCACTGGTCCCACTGCAGCGCAGGCATCCCCACCGCAGCCAGCGTGCAACGGGGCGGGCTGCAACTGGAGCCAACTGGGAAATGGGAAACTTACCTCCACCAGCTTACCACTCCCCCCTCCAATAACTGACCAAACTGTCAAGCTGTACTCCACTAAGATGGCAAGTTTCCCCATCTCCCAATCAGGAAGAATAGCTCTGAACAGTTGCAGATGGGTACAATGTTCAGACCCGGAGTTAAACTATGTTCAGTCATAAACAAAACTTCTCTGCTCCTTCATCTGAATGTGAAGTTCTGGCAGCTGATTGAACGGCAGCGAATATTCGTGGGAGATAAAAAGTATCTCACCCATACTCGTACATTCTGATGGTTATGACAAGGCAGTCTGACACGTGCAGCTATCTGACCATTTCGTGGATTGAGATTTTAAAGCAAGACCCTTGAAGGATCTGGGATCAGCTGAAAAAGAAGACAGAGGCCTTTCCGGTTACAACCATCACAATGCTCATAGCGAAGCCACAGCTGCTGGCTGGCATTTCAAGGTCACAGACATCCCGAGTTTTTGAAGTTCAATAGAATTGTTTAACTCCACTTTGCCAGTTTTCACCAATATACGAGGTCCAGTCAAGTGCTTTTCCTGATCTCCCTTTTCACCTTCAGGTGACCGAAAGGGCATAACAACACAAGAAAGCACTGATGTACCAGAGGAGACAGCACAGGCATATCCATGAGGCGTGCCATTATAAAAAACAGGGAGGAGGGATGGTAAAGACTCGTTTTTCATGCCAAATGTTAGAAGAGGGTATCACTCCTTATTCAGAGAAATGAATAAGGCTGTCTGCAAACAGGCAATGTCAACAGATGATTTTAAATTATCCGAATTGAACATCAATTGCAGTCGTAGCTCCCAGCCTCGTCAAGTCGGTTTGTTTTTCCCTTTCCCTTCCCACTTTCGGTCAGCAGTTTGGCTGAGAGAAACAGAAATTAGGGAACACCCTGCTGCAAGTTTGTTACTAAACATAAAAGCAGCTGCTAAAGCCCTGCAGTGAAACAATGACAGAAGCTCTTCTTGGGGAAAGCTAGTGCTGTGAAAATCTTAATCGTGATATATTGTTAATTACCACAGTATGTTCGTACATTTTACAGCTAATAAGAGACAAATTATTACCATGAAAACAATACCACAGAAACATTTGTTATCCATTTTACATAAAAGAAGGCAAACTATAAAAAGGGATAAAAAGCAGAAGGACATTTTGATAAGACATTAAAAGCTGGAAAACATTTTTAAAAAGACATTCCACCTAACAGTGCACCCAGGTGTACTTACCCCAGAAATGAACCTTCAGCTTACCAGCACACTGAAACGTGTACTACTAGCAGTAATACTGCTCCCACTCCTCAAGGGAAATGTGTAGAGAATAAATTTAGTCAAAATTTCAACTGCAAATCTGCACAGCACGTGCAACAAACAGGTGACAAAGATGTTGTGAATGCCAAGTCCCATATGTTGTTATCTTCATTACGACCCATAGCAACAAACTGCAGCAGTTCCTAGAGGCAATAACATACTCTAACATGAACTCGACATGAAACCTGTCTGACCAGATCTGCTTATATTATTTTCTAAGTAGCGCTCTAATAAAATTGCTTGGTTCCACCTCTTGAAGACTGTGCTATTAATGCCAATAATCTAAAATTAGTGCTTCATTGCAAGATAAATTTACAGAAATTCAAAACAAAAGGAAAAAGCAACACAAAATAAAAGACCTGCACATAAGAATTTTATGCAAAAAGATCGAGTGTCAGTTAAGGAATAACTTTAAACTATACTGAAAAGCAAAGAGAGAAAACAGGTGCGCATTTCCTCCAAGGTATCTAAAAGTCCCCTCCCTTTTCCAAGAACTTGGCCTCGGTATTCAGCAACTGATCCACACCAGCTGTAGGAAACCTATCTTGGATTATCGTAACGCTCTGGAATTTCACCCCAAAATTACTAGCTAGTCCAAACATTTAAATGACTCTGCAATGAAACCTTCGTATTTTGCACTTGGCCATGAGATGGAGCCCTCTGGGGTTGTTAAAAAAAGGATGGATATTACTTACTGGTCCACTAAAACCCGCGAGCTGCGTGATCATCAGACACACGATGGAAATGATGAGCCTGGTGCGGCAGAACATCCACACAACCCTCCGGAGCGAAGCATAGTCGGGCCCGCTCTCTTTCAGCTCTTCCTGCCACAATCTCTCCAGCCTAATAAGAACAGATGTCTTATGCTAGGAGCCTTTTGCCATGGAAGAAGGTACAAGCTCACAGGCGCTTCTTTGTGAAAGCCCCAAGCTTCCTAGCTCAGAGCAACAGTAATTCAATAATAATTTCAAGATAAATAAACGCATGGTATATCCTGTGAGGTAAAGAGAAATCTCTGCATCTTGAGATATCTATATTTAGTACAAACAGTACTAAAGGGAGGGACAAAAAGCAATGCATCAATGTCTTTTTTTTGCCAACACAATTTTTTTCATTGCCTGTGAACTTATAAAAAATGAAACAAAAAAAACCACAGAGAAGATGTTTCTACCTTCTACAGTTGACATCTGAAGACTCGTGCCTTGACAAAGACCAGACATCATCCATGAACAACTCCCCTTTCTTGTATGCTCTGCGGGCCAGAGGAGTGAGCCAGGAGAAGGTCATGCAGGAGAAAAGCCCAGCATTATCAACAGGGTGCTGATGTCTAAAAGACAAAAAAAATCAGAAACAAATAAAAAGGCTTTGGGCAACTTGATCTGGCCGTGGATATCCCTGTTCATTGCAGAGGAGTTGGACCAGATGACCTTTAGATGTCCCTTCCAACTCTAAGGATTCTGTGACTCTACGAAAAGGAAAAAGAATTGTAAAGCCCTGAGAAAAAGAAAGCCTCCCCCTACTCAAAGCAATCAGTTCCAAATGGCCCACGCAGGTCAGACTGGCTGAACACATTCTAAGGTTTTCAGTACCGGTCAGCAGACCTACGGCTGCAATCCTACTTTGTACAAGGTCTGAAAAGCAAATGCTGCATCAGCTCTCCTGCAGCCTAAGGACTTACTTGGAAGTAGTCCGTATGGGTTTCAGCGCATTCAGGCCATGGTGGTATTTGCCCTTGTGATGCTCTTCGTCCAGCATTCTCAGCTGGGAATGCACGGAGGTATCCAGTGGAAGCCCCTCTGCGCGAGCAGCTGCTTCCAAGGCATCCTGGCACTCAATCTGCTTTCACAAGAAAGACAGCAGAGTCAGAGTTCAAAGCCGTGTTTGAAGTCCACAACTCCTGAATCCAGCAACTGTGCACCTCTTCCTTCTTTAAGTCGCTGCAACATCAACCACTGCTACTGAAATGTTGGAGAGGACAGATTTCAAAGTCACGGAAGGCACACGCATTCTAGATCTGCAGCAGACTGCTGCATCTGTATAAAGAATTACACCAGTACGTGTCTGTGTATTCAAAGGATAAACGGAGAGATGAATCTTGAATACTGTCACAGGATCAAGAGTTTCAGGGAAAGGAAATACGATGGAAGAAACTGCAGAACCAGTTATTACATCAGTTCTCTGTACATTCAGGGAAAGAATGACTGGGTTGTGCAGTGAAGTTCAGACACATTCTTGATGAACTTGCAACCCTCTTAGTACAATTTAGATATTTCTATCCTCAGAAAAGTCAGATTATTTTCAGAATCCTATTAAACTCTCCCCAAAAACACCTTGGGTTGGATCAAAGGAAAACTACGTGTTATGCAGAACAGTATGGACTTCATTGCATGCCCTGTTTTTTCTCTTTCTCTCTGAACTACAGGGAACAAAGATAGTAATTCTATCTGCTCCCAACCACACTTCTCCATGGCTCACCAACTTGATTAACCAGCATTTATAACACAAGATTTATCTCAGGAGAGCCTTCCCACAGCCTCGGTAAAATGCAGCCTTTAAAATCTAATCTAACAGGAGCAAGTAAACAGCGGCGATATGGAGAAGTCAAAACTTTACAGAGTTCAAACAAATATTCTGAAGCTACATGTGGCAAAAGTAGAAGATAAGCTTGCTATCTTCACTTGCAAAGGGCTCGCTACTGGATCTGATGACTTAATGGACCATTTATTGCAGAGCCACCTTATCTGTTTGCTTTCTGCTTCTTTGAAATTTAGATACTTTTGGACTCTGGTAGAAATCTTCCTGTCTGTCTTGCAAACACGGATACCAGAAAACTGTTACATTCAGTTAGTCCACCCCCCAGCCCCCCGAAGGTACCATGTTTACCCTTATGAGCTGCCTTGCCAGGGCAAAGTTATTTTATCCCTTTGAAACTGCCTTGTAGCTTCCTAAAGACACAATACCAAAGCCTTAAATGCCCATCATTAGCAAGCATTTGATTCCTAACCTCGTGTTATATAAATGGTGCTAGAAGTGCTACCCCTGTATGTGAGCCTTAGCCTGTGTTATATTAACACCTAAGCATATAACACATTAACACAATTAGCTCCCATTCGTGTGAAGGATGAGAGCAGGAAATTGATAATGACAGCATAAATCTGCCCTTTGTTTATTTAACCAAGTGCTTAAACCCAAATCTAGAGCTGTGATTACAAAAACAGACAACAGAATGAGAAAACAAAAGAATGTTACAACATTCTGACACGTGGAATAACCCCAGATATGTCACGCTTGAAACTGAAAGGCTCCTCAATTCTTATTAAACGACCCACTCACCTTCTTACCAAACCTCCCCTAATCAGCATTAATATGGGACCTGCCACAGATGTCCCAAAGGACACTGCAGCAGAGGGAAGTTCCGCACCAGCACTTTCAGATACTGCAGAGAAATTCACAGCCAGTTTGCCACACCACCCATTGGCAAAAGCCCCAGGCAGATGTGCCCAAGCATCCTATTTTGCTGACAGTACGCTAAGCTGCAGGCTATTTGTGCCATTCAGAGCACACGGGGAGGGCCTATGAGTCCAAAACAAGACTCCCCAAATCAAAAACATGCTATTTGTCAGGATAAATGTAATGTTTTTCAGCACTTACAAGCAAGAACAGCTTTTAATAGGAAAGTACAGTTGCAAGACACTGCATTTTTTAGTATTCTTAAACACTCTCTAAAAAATAATTAAGCACTCTGAAGCTGCTCCACAGATTTGTCTCAGCAAAAGCAGGAAAAATGAACTGAGAGAAGACCAGGGCACTGCCTCACAAAGGGATATGACAGGTCCATAAAGCCAGGAATGGCACGAAGAGAGAGCTACAGAATGACCACAGATTGCTCCTACAACAGAAGAGCCAGGACACTTGGAAAAAGTAAAGCCTTCCACATGAGGCACGTGTATAAATGGACCACAGATGGGAGAATTAAACTCACAAGTATATCATGGCTCTCTAAATACAAGACAAGGGCAACAGAGAACTCTACCCAATACCTTATTAACAGCTGGTGGTCTGCAAATAAAATCCCTGAAACCACAGGCAGCTTCTAACAGAAGGAAATGGTTCTGTGCTTGGCATCTGGGGAAGCTGCACCACACCTGGGGGCAGGCTAATACAGTTCAACAGACAGTGAAGAAAATCAAATGAGGAACCCAGTTCAGTTTATAATCCCTCTGCTGTATGCTGCTGAGAATCCTCTGGGGTAGTATCACTACACACCTGCCCCCCTCTGACTGCATGCAAACTCCAGGGAACAAAACCCTACCAGCAGATGCAATCATCATTTCCTTGTACAAGGTCAACAAACTGCTCACAGAGATGGTAAGCACATACAGTGATGCAAGGCAGAGCCAGAAATAGCCTTTATAGACATTTCCTCCTAAGCAGGGAACAAGGGCATTTATTTTGGCAGGGCTGATGAAGCAGGTGAAGAAAAAGGAGGCAGCTGTGCTGCAGATATGAAAAGAACAGCAAGGTCACAGCCTTTCACACAGGCATCTCACATTCAGCAGAGACTGTGGCAATTTACTGGCTTGCAAATTGTAGCATCAGATGACAACAGCAAAACCAGACAAGTTTAAAGGCCAAAGAAAGCAGATTTTCCATCCGTTACTTTTCTTGCAGAGAGAACTGGATTTGCCTGCAGTCGACATGCACATCAAATCCCACCAGCCTCATCGTCCGCAAGGTGCATCTTCCAGGGCTCGGATCCCTACAGAGGAGGAGGAAAATCTCTGCTGCTCCCTAGGGATCTTCTAGCAAAACGAGAGCAGACACAAAGTTTTATTCATTAGTGCTTGCAGCTGACACTGAATATTAAAGCTACTGTGGCTAATTTATTTAACATTATAGTTAAAATTGGTTTATTCAAGCAGTAAAGAACCAAGTCGGCAATACAGCAGAATAGGAACTCCCACCTCTCCTATTTACAAGGCAAAGCTCAGCAGGCCTCCTCACTCCTACATTCAAATTCCCAGTAAGACGAGGCAAGTGGGAAGCTAAGCACAGCATAGCTCAGGACTAGGCCAGCACATGGAGAGATGTGGAATCCAGTGATTACCAGCCCTGCTATGCTTAGAACATTCTCTGTTAGGACTCTGGGCTGAACAAAAACTTCATATTTTAAGGGATCTCATTAAAGGACTGCCGTTTCAAAACAAGATTAGTTACTAGTTTTCATGGGATTGGGAAGAATAGGGCCAACTGATCCCAGTTATCTTAAGAAGAACTGAAGTAAGAGTCTAGGAAGCAACACTCCGAAGCGTGTCCTTGGGTTGGAAGGGATCATCCAGTCCCAACCCCCAGCCACGGGCAGGGATGCCACCCACTAAATGAGGTTTTAACATCCCCAAAGGAAAGCTCTACAAGGTTTTAATACACCACTTTTGCAGGCAGCACAAGCCATTGCTGAAATACTGTTGCCCTAGTCATCAGATCTAAAGAGCATTTGAAAATGAGGTATTAGCGTCAGTGCGTGGGACTGCAGAACATTTGCTATTGTCTGGTAAAGCAGCAAGTGATCTTTCAACTTTGTATTCCATTACAGCAATTGCCTTCTTCTCCTTTCACTGGATCTGATGCAGTATATGATCCACAGAATTAAGAGGATTTGCAGCATTAGATTCCCAGCCAACTCTAAGTATAATGCTATATAATACGCTGCCTGATTAGAACATGAGCTTTTCAAGACTAGTTTGGTGCATCATTCATCCATGACACATCCCCTGGGAGAAGAAACAGCAAGAAACAGGCAACGGGCGTGAGGAAGGAGCCACAGATCCCTTAAACATCTGCACGCACTGATCACAAAGTACAGGCAGCAGCAGAATTCACACAGCCCCAACAGAAGGGAGCCATCAGAGAGCTTCCAGTGCCTACAAAGTCTGGTTATTGCTTCCAAGATTGCTGCAGTGAACCAAGAAATGAGGGCCTCTACTCTTCTACCTCCTGACAAGCAGAGGTCTCTGCCAGCTTCTCAGCTTCTGCCATAGGGAAGAGCAGCTCTTCACAGCACTATCCATACATCCACACCTAGAAGTGCAGCCATACTGTTAAGTTCTGACTTCCTACAAAAGTACAGAGATTCAAGAGCTTAAAATCCAGTCGTTCACTGTAACATGCAGCAATGTGACATTATACAAGAGCTCCACAGTTGTAGTTTATTTTTAATGAGCAGAAGTCGTATTAGGACTCGAGTCATGATTTCAAAGCCAGTCTGAGCTTATGAGTCCTCCAGTTAGAGCAGCAGTCTCTCAGCAGTGCTTGATGCCAATATCCAGACTACAGCCAAACAAGATCATGGTAGGTATGTTTGTGATGAGTCTGAATACTGAGCATTTTCCTGGACAGAGTCCTAGCTGAGGACAAATATACCACTTTATTCCAAGAACATTATTTATTTGACCTTGCCCTTGAATTCTAGGGAACATCAGCATTGAGGCAAGACAGTTCAACCTCTGCCCTGGAAAACCCACTTACTCTAACAGCCCAAGAACTGCACTGTTGGTCATCTCACATCCATTTCAGTTTTTTTTAAACAGCAGCTGCTGTGTATCCATCTGATCAGCACCTGTCCCCCTGTTCAGGTTTCTAGGGTACATGAATCCATGTGTTGTTTTGCATTCAGAAGAGCACTCATGATCCTGTAAACAAACGACATGGGATCCACTTGGATCTGAGCCTGTATACTTCTTATCCAGCACTGGAGCTGCACAGCTCATGCACGCCAACAGCAGAGCAACAGCAGATCCCTGTTGAAGGAAAAATATTGATCAGCCTGAACTGTAAGTTGCCTTACAGAACTAGCACCTTGTGTGTGCTCTGCACTCCTCAATAAGCAATCATACCAGCACAGCCTGAAGATTTGGCTCCTGACTCGCTCAGGTAGGATCTACTACATGCTGGGATGTTCTTAGACTACTATCTTCAGCCAGGACACACCTGAGGTAGGTCACAACAGAAGATATGCATATCAAGTCAGGAACAGTCATTGGAGTCTTAAACTCAGTGTGCTGTGCGATGAAACCAGCAGGGAATGACAGCATCAGCCCTGGCACCAGGGCACTTACCAGGCCTGATACAGCTGTTTACTCAACAATCACAGGCTTCCAAATGCAAGGGGCACACTGCTCAACCAGTAAATGAACCAGTAAGCTCAGAAATACCTCAGGGCTCCTAACATAAGTTGACTCTGATACACTTTAAACCTTAGTCCTCGAATCAGGTTGAAACAGACTGCTTGTGGAAGAAGCGTGCAGCCCAGACCTCAACTCATTAACCCCAGGATATGAGCATGCACAAACTAACAGCCACCTCAGTACCTGAAAGTATCAGAACTCCTGCAGAAGAGTTTTGATGCATTTCAAGTTAGGTTCTCCAGATCCATTAGATCATCCTGGCAACGCTCGTAGATCTGTATTAATGAGTTTCCATGACAGCCACAGGGCTGTGCCTAGCACCCCACCACCATTTTAGGGATCTATTAACAGTGTTTCCACACACCATGCTGCATTTGGTCAGATACCACACAAAATGTACTGTAGGAAAACTCCCGTGTATAGGAGTTACATATTCTGCATCACACCTTATTGACAGTATATACCTTAGACTCTTCATTTAAAACTTCACCCTTGCAGAGATTACAGCTCTCCAGCACTTACAGGCACTGTCCACAAAACTCATCCATTCAAAGCTACCTAAACTCCATGCTACATCAGCTGCTCAGCTACAGCACTACTGAGAAGACTGGATCAGATCTGGTGCATCTCCTAGTCAGTCATTAGGAATCACTCCATTTCATCAGTGCCTCAGATCTCCTTATGCATCTGTACCTGTCTCAGGTTTATTTCTTTAAATGCTTTGTGGCAACATTAACTCAGCTTTATCACCTACACAGCTGTGATCTGAGAAAATAAGGTATCTAACACTGCAGTCGTGTGGGGGCTGTTATTAACTGTTAAGAGATCTTCAAGTATACAGACAGTGTAATGGCAGCTATTATAAGTTTCAGAACTAAATACATCCAAGATTTGCTCTGCTTTAGATCTGCCTTCCAGCACAGCCAGATACCAGAGACATGGACAAGTCCAACACTTTGCCAGACAGCTTGATTCAGAAGTCAAATAGCTTCACCTTTTCATGCAGTGAGTGCTGGTATCAGCTCAAGCTACTGCAGCTTTTAACTGCAACATGTGAGTCAGTCACGTAGCAATATCTTCCTGCGCAGAGACTACGGGAGCCTTCAGCCCACAAAAGCCCACTCAGGCAGCAATTCTTAGTTTTGTGTTTATTATGTCACAAAAATATGAAGTCCTCTAGAAAACATAGCCCGAGCTGCTCAATGTCTCTGCAACTAAAAGCTTACAGTTAAGCTACCCGGAAGGCCTTCCCCAAGCATGGGGAGCCGAGGCACGAGGACCCAGGCTACATTCACTACAGCCCTATTTCTGAACATGTTCAGAGTTATTCAGACACTCCAGATGTTGCAGAGGTTGAAAGTTAGAGATGATTTGCCTATTGGACAGCCAGACAGTGATAAATCACTTCAAGGCTATTAGTGCTTGAAGGATTTACATCAGCTCCAGCAAGCTCTGATGGCATTCTGCTGTCTGGAAAAGCTATCAAGGACAAACCTGAAAAACAAGAGACCAAGATGAGGGCAGGAATATTAGTAGGGTTTCTCAAAGTTAAAAGTTGCAACATGTTTTTTTCCTGCTTGTTTCAAGAATCTCTACAGTTCAACACTGCTCAGCCCTATCAAATGCACAGATCTGGATTCCAGGCTTGCCACAGATGCTGTAGATGCAGTTATGATTCAGCAGCAAAAGCTAATCCTGAACACGGTCAAATTCAGTATCAGCTTTGAGTACAGCTTCTAAACTAGTGCCCTAGCATTAACACAGACTGGAGTTTCAAGAGTTGAGTTCTCAAGCACTGTGCATCACGAGAGCGTATTTCTCATCCTCTTCTGTTGCTCCAAATGTAACAGGTAGGGGAACAAAGTACTCACTGCCTGCTCTTCCATCAAAAACATGCACAGAAGCCTCCATTTGAAACCAGCCTACTCCAAAACTACTGTCAGAAGAAATTATTTCCCTTCCTTATCTGTCATTTAATACTATCTGTTACGGACGCAATGAGGTCTCATCCTGCTCCTCAGGGCACACTACTCCTGTCAGAAGAGCTACAATTATTTCAGATACAACTAAAGAGCACAAAAGTGTTTTGGAACAAGGAATCCTAGAGTATAAATAGAAATCACTATTTGAAAGCATCCCTTGATTTTCACTCGCTGGTAATGGAATAGCATCTTACAAGTGATGTCTACTGATTACAGTGCTAGGCAGCAAGCGCACCTACAAGTTATCTTCATTCCAAAGAACACCCCAAAAATACAATAAACCCAATTAGTATGGCATTATGAGTTGGGAACATGTAGTTAACACCCCATTTTTATAAGCTAGCATTAAAGTCTCCAACAAAGACCTAAAAATCAATTGTTAAGAGCACACTGCAGATGCTTATTCATGAATAAGAACTGGGTTTTTTGAATTTCAGTTCCAGAGTGCCTAACTATTTCAGAGGCCCACATTTCTATAGCAACATCCCCATTAAGCACCAGGAAATGGGAGATCTACTTATACTGCAGCATGATTTCAATTATTCCAGGAAGCCTGCTTGAAAAGCTCCTGCCTTTCAAAGAAGTGATTTCTAAAGTTGTGACTGAACAGCAGTTGAGCTTCTATGAAGTGAATTACAAGTTCTTTTCCATTATGGTCATGAACACCCAACTAATAGCCTTCTTTCAGCAGGAAACCTGAACACCGCAGTGTCAAGACAGAAAGAACTTACATAAGTTGTCTTCAGCTTTATTAAGATAAAGAGCAAGGTGTATGAAGAGGCCTTGGGACCTTGGCTTGGTAGTCAAATCAGCCTTTCACCTACCGAAGTCTTTTAGAGAATCAATACATCTTCTCCACTTGTAGTCAAGTCTGTATAAAATGCAGCAATTCAGGCAACAACAGGAAAGTGAAGTCATGTTGTTATCCTTCTTGTACCCCATGAGAAGTGGTCCCCTCCAGTGGCCATTAATCAGTGCTTCTTGAGCATGTCCCTGTATCTACTTCACAAGGTATTATGCGCTTCTGCCTCCTTCTATGAGACACATATGCAACATGTTAGTAAGAACTCTACCTTCTGCACTAAGATACTGCAAAGTAGTCCCAAACCTTCATGTCAGATTTTAAGTTAGTGGTGAAATAACTGCCTTAGACTTCTTGCAGCAACAGCTTGTTATTGCTATACAGGTCAAGCTTATGGTTTTCAACTTCTGGCCAAGCTAGTTAAAAAACCTCCTCTAGGATTTCTACAAGAAAATTAAGAGCACTAAGAGCTCTTTGCACAGCGTGCTGGACTCAGCTGCCCAGATGAAGAAGTTCCACCACAGCTCAAGCCCTCTATCTGCACTGCTGTGGTCCTACCCTTCCTTCTCATGTCAGCTCTCCCACTGAGAACGGTGTGTACCAACATGTGCCCAATAAGCCAGCTTAACCCAGCCCCAGGGTTCACAAAGGATCAAGTACTGAAGGACACTCATTCTCCCCTTGAAGCACTGGTTTTCTCAGTAAGAGCTACACCACATACATATCCAACCCACTAGTTTTATGTTTGCTGCCCTCTTTTTTTAATGTCTTAAAATAAAGAGAAGCTGTTACTTACACACATTATACAGTTTATGTGGCCCGAGACAATTCCTCTTCACTCAGTGCAGCCCAGGCAAGCCAAAAGGTTGGACATTGACGAGCTACAGCATTTGCCCTTTGTTATACACCTGTGCTTGACTGCACAGGCAGAGGTCAATCTTACAAAAATCAGGTCTTTGCTTACCTTTGTTAAGGAACCGTGAGGCATCCTAAAAAGTGATAAGGCTAAGAACACAGGAACTAGAACTTCTTTCAGTGTGAAAGGAAGAAGCTTGGTACGTGCTAATGCAAACGTGATTTTGGTACTGTGTTATGACAACAGTTCCTCACCCTTAACCTCAGTATTTTGCAAGTAAGCAGGATTTAATCTCACTGGCATTCAGCAACAAATTCAGTGCTGTTTGCGTTTATTGATTATAAACATCCAAGCTACAAAGCGAGCAGAAGAGAAGTTTGAGCTAGAAGTTAATTCAACCCTTGACAACACTGAACAAGACAGCTAGCAAGTAAAATAACAGACCCATTTGTGAGACCTTACCATTAGTAAGAGAATTATGTTCATTCTTCTACTCAAGGAAAAAAGCTCCAGGTAAGAACTGTAATCAGCTATTTTCTTGCATCACTAACCACAAGTGGTACAGAATTCTTGCTTTACAATCAGTTACCTGAGATGTCACCATGTAATTATAGGTACAGGTAGAAAAGCTAACAAGACCACAGCAATCAAGTTAAGCTGATCAGAAGGCACCTCCAAATCAGATATTTTAATGCCAAGCTGTGCATGTATGCAGGACTTGCTCCTTCTCAACCCTCAAAAAACACAAATGCTGATTTTACTTCACTCATCCGAAAGGTTAATTCAAACACATTCGCCAGCTTTCAGGATTTTGTCCTCAGAAGTTAAACCAGGAAGCAATTAGATGGTGCAGACCAACAGGGAGAAACACCACACCACAATTACTGCTTAACCCTCCTCCCACTGCCTGGGAAACAAAGCTGCCACCAATGGCATCACCGCTGTCATCGTTAATTTGACAGAGCAGATTTGCTACTGGATGATGTACACTGGATGGCGAGCCAATGGTATTAACATAATGAATGCTGTTAAAAAGCTGCACCGTGACTCCAGAGGGCTCCCAATTCTGCATCACTGCCTGCTTTAATGCAATCATCACTCTACCTTCCTCTGTACATCAGCAGCAAGAGTCTGCTGAGTCATAGAGCCTGTAGGGACACCGGGAGCTGCAGGGCCTGCGACTACAAACAGCCGCGCTCTGCTTTGCTGCAGAGCAAATCGCTCCCAACTCAAAAACAGCAGTGCAGCACCGTCAGCCTGCATTCAAGACACACCTGGCCAAAACCTTTAAGCCTCGATGAAACAAGGTCAATCTAATCTGAAGCAGATTGCATCTCAGCATCCAGTACAATGCAGCAAAATTTCAGCCTTTAGAAAAAGGATCTTCACAGTTCTTCCATACAAATACATCAAGTTTCCCCATTTCCAACGCTTGCAGACCAGGACTGTCACAGGCAGCCCGTATGAAATGCCTACGAACACATTTACAAGCATCCTGTCATTGTGAAGATCTAGACATAGGCAGCATTAACCTCAGCTTCAGTCAGATATACATTAGCATTGTAGTAGTTTTTGACACGTTAGGAACAGTGCATGCAAGAAAATATTTCTGTATTTAGACCAGGTAATACCATTAATTTTCAAGTGGCATCAGTTAATTAGTTCCAAACCCCCACCAATGTGGGGGTTTTCATTTCAATGGGCATTTATCTGCCCTTCAGCACTCAGGTGTAGTACATACACTCTCATTGGTGGGAACAAGCTCCACGTTAGATGTTTAAAACAATGACATACAAGCTTTAAGCCAGTGATTATTTCAAGACTCAGTTCTCAATTTAAATTAGAAGTAATTATGACTGCACCACATTAAGCATACAGATGCATAGGGAACAGTTTTCCATCTGGATGGAAGTAATCTATACTGAATAAGAAAGAACTGTGCTATTAAAGCTTGACATCTGCTTCAGAAAAGTAATCCTTGAGGAAAACATGCCATGATTAAGATTTTTTTCCCCACTGCCAGCACTGAATGGTGTATAATTTAAGCTGAGCTCTTCACTGTTCTTACTTGGTTGTGATGATTCTCTTAAGTACAAAAGCTTGGATTCACATCAAGATCTCAATACTAGAAGAAAAATATGTTCTGCTTATAGTCAGTGACATTTAACTTAAAAATGCTTACTAAGCACTTGCATTTCTTACAAAGATAACTACAGTACTCCTTGAAACGACCTCTTCCACACAAAAGAGAAGATTCACTGACCTTCAAGGTAGTAAACCTACACAGAGCTGGCACAGCAGAAGGGTTGCTGCATGTAATTTAATAAGCAGAGACAGCAAAGCAAACAACGAAGAAAATAAACCAACCTGGTGTTTAGCATGCTGAAATTTCGACCCCTCCTGCTCATCATGCTGCACCGAGTCAGCCCTCTCCCTCACACTCCTATACCCAGGACTGGGTATGATGTACTCTTTTCCGATGTCGATGTCTTTCATCTTCTGTAAACGCCAGGGTTTACAGCTGTGTTTGCACCTCGGCAGCCTGGAAAGAATCAAATTGCACTTTGTTAGATGTTACACCCAACACCTTAAAAATAGTTCAGTTGAAGTAACTAAGTAAAAGTAAAGAAAGCAATTGCAGAGGAGTTTTGTTACAATAAGGCTGCAGTAACTGACTGGGAAGTCCCATAACACCAGCTCCTTCTGAACTAGTTCAAACATACCCTGAGGTGCCTATAAATGGTACAGAGGCTCTCAGTGCACTGGAGTACAGCCACAGTCCCCCCCTTAGAACTATGATTATGCAGTTTGACAGGTTAAATAACAGCAGTGTGGAGTTAAAACCTTGAGAAACTAAGCTCAGCTCTAACCTCCCCCGAAGTCCTTCATTAACATTGATAATTGCTCAAACCCCACAGCTCACCAGCACGAAGTTCTGAATAATACATCTCCCTATACATACATTGCACAGTAAGATGAGTCATCCTACGCACCCTGGAGAAAACACTCCTTCCCTATAAAACCATTTGCTTGCTCCAGAGGCCTGAGCCAGAATTATGTATAGGGCCACCCCTGAGCGCTGCCTCAACCTATGGGCCCCACTGTGAGGCCAGAAGGGGATCAGAGCCCCACAAGGAAACCACCTCTCCCTGCAGCACTGCGCTCAGCCCCCCGGCCCGCACCCCGCACCCCCCTCCCTCAGGGACATGGCCCGCTCTGCGGGCACCGCCGTTCCCCTCACAGGGACGAGGGGCCCGACCCCTTCCTCACAGGGAGGGGGAGCAGCCCCCTCCCCCACACTGAGAGTCCCGTCCTGCCGCCCCCGCCCCCAGTAACGGGCGGGGCGGTCCCGCTCACCTCCGCCCGCCGACAGCCCCCACTGCGGCTTTTCCACTCAGCAGCCGCGCAGCCAAACAACATCCCTTATAGCGGTTCCGGCGTCCCCACGGCGCACGCGCGGAGAGGAGGGCGGGGCCGCGGCGGCCGCTCCCGCGCGGCGCCTCACGGGAAATGTAGTCCTCCGCGCTCACGCTTCCGCCAGGTGTGCAGCGCGCCAGGAACTACATTTCCCAGAATCCCTCAAGAGCAAGACCGCCATCTCGCTCCCCCCTTCCCGCGCCCCGCCCTGGTCCTGCCGCAGCGTGGGGGGTCTGGAACGTTCGCCGCGGGCCGAGGAGAGCGCGTGTGGGGGGTGCGCGCCGCGGGGCTGCAGCGACGGAGCGGGCGCGGTGCAATGCGAGGCGGTGCGACGCAGGGCGGTACCGCGCACCCCGCGCAATGCCGAGCCCGGTCCCGCCGAAGGGCCCTGCCTCACTCTTGGCTTTGTCACCCGCTGCTGGTTCGGGGGTGATTTACAGCCTTTCAGCCGCGCAAAGGGGAACTTCCCCGCCGAAAGGCTGTAAATCACCCCCGCAGCAGCAGCAGTAGCAGCAGCAGCGTTGGTTATGTGCTAACATCCCCTGTCCTCATGTGACACCGCCCCGCCTGCAGCCGCACTCCGCTGCCTCACTGAAGGGCTTTATGTAACCGCGCCCGGGGCTCGGCCCCTCCTCATGAGCGGTGCTTTTCCACTCCCACCACCCAGAGCTCTCAGAAATGAATCGGACGGAGATGTACCGTGCCGCAGAGCGCCGGTTCAGCCTCTCAGGGCCATATTTCTCTCCCGAGAGCCGCCGAACGCTTTAACACCCCCATTGAGCTTGTGGGGGGCAGGCAGGATGCAGTGCTGGGCGGCCAGAGGCTGCGTGCTGTCCCTTCTCCATGCCCACTGTCCCCGAGCGATTTCAGGACAGCGGTGGGCTGGGTTTGTCGCCTGGAAAGCACAGTCTGGCTTCCTGCAAAGGCGTCGATAATCAGCAATAATGTCGTTGCATAACAAGTGTTTGGCTGGTTTTAAGAAGAAATGGTTTTGGTCGCGTTCCACGTAAGAGGAGTTATGGATCTGATGGGTTCGGCAGTGGTTCACATGAGCAAGAAGTCACAAAGGTTTGCTGCAGACTCAGCACTGCCGTTATCTGCAGTGAGAGCAGATGTGATGGGCTCAGACCAAAGAAAAGATTAATCCTCCCCTCTTCTGACCTGACTGAGGCAGGAGTTCATAAATCATAGAATCATAGAGTCATAGAATTGAGTTAGAAGGGATCCTTAAAGGCCATCTAGTCCAACTCCCCTGCCATGCACGGGGACACGCACAGCTCAAACAGGTTGCCCTGAGCCTGGTCCAACCTGGCCTTGAGTCAGGGACGGGGCAGTGACCCATCCTGGCTTGATGTTATGTTGCTGATGTTGCTGTGACAGCATTTGGGAGGAAAAGCAGTGCCACTCCTCCCCTTCCCTGCAGCCCAGGCTGGCACTGAGCCTTCGCGGCCCAGCTGACACTGCTTCCCTCATCTCAACACCTTCTCCAAATAGCCATGCCTCTGCAACAGATGCCTTTCAGTGTTACAGTTTGTAGGTGTTGATCATCCTGCCCTATTTTTGCAGCGTTTCTGCTTGTCAGAGTGCAGGAGAGGTGCAATGCTGCACCACGTGGATTAAATTTGGGCTGTAATCCATCATTTGGGTCTGGAGAGAGCATGGAAAAAGTTAACCATCTTGTTTCATACACTGCTTATTTGGGGCTTTAGGAGAGTAAAATAGAAATAATGCTCAGCAGCAACCAACATAAACCTGCTTTTTTCTTACAGAGTCAAGCTTTCAAAGCTGTTGCAACATTTAAAGCATAATCCAGCACAGAAAACCAGTTCAAGGCAGTTCATATCTACACTGACGGTTCGATCTTTCTTCCACAAACCTGATGATTCAGAAAGCAAGATCAATCCAAGGGCAAAGCATTGCCCAGAAAGCAGAAATTGAGGCAGACCTATGCATGCTAGCAAGTTGTGTGGCTCCTACAGCTTGCTCCACACCCACAGTTAATGAGTAATCGATGGAAATCAGCAGCATGGGTTGCAGCATAGGTTGAGCCAGAGCCTGTGTGCTCTTGCTGGTGTGGTGAGGAAAAGCCAGGCTCGAGTCTGGGCTGGTTATGTGGCTGCTTACTTGACGAAGTCAGTGGAAAGGCTAAACAATGCAACAGTAAAAGGCCAGAGCAGTGTCTGGATGAACACTGGAGGCTGGGACCCCACCGCTCAGCTTTGGGATCTGTACCCATCAGCTGGCTGTTAGCCATCCATGGTCTATAGATGTGGAACAGCAGCTTTGGTTGCTTCGCAGAAGTAGGAATGGGAACTCCTCTCACCTGAGAGGCGCAGCATTGGCCCCAGAGGGGAGGACACGGCCCCTCAGAACAGTGCACTCAGATCAGAATGTTGATTCTGAAGCTGCTAGGGCTCTGCAGCAGTGGTGGTGACCAGGACATGGCCAGTGTGACCTTCCCTTTGGCTCCCAGGATGCAGTCAGTGTGTCACCAAGTGCAGGCAGAACTCATCTTCTGTGCCGGCAGGCACCACCTCTTCTATCGCTGGGAGAGCGAAGAGCCCACCAGCAGCTGGGCTGCGGGACACCCAGAGGCTTGGGGCAAAGCCTGGGCCCCATCATGGGTCAGGCAAGGTGAGGCTTGCAGTGAAGAACCCCTGAGCAGTCTGAAACCTTTGGGCTGTTTGTTAAAGCTACAGAAACCCCAGAATGGGGAAACATATGTCTGGAGCAGGCTTGCTTTGCCAAATGGAGCAGCATCACATGGCCGTCCCACGTTCTGCAGACAGGCGTTTTGCAGCCTCCGATAGGAAAATTGCTGCATGTGATCAGGGCTTCGTCAGGTCAGCTGGAAACAAAGCACTGTGCTGCCACGTGCTGCGGGACAGGGATTGGGATGGTGCTCAAGGAGTGGCAATGCTCAGGATAATAAGCCCAGCCTAATGCTGACAACCAGAGGCTGGCCCAGCTGTGGCCCCAGGACTGTGAGCACAGCACTAAAGGATTTAAGAATGAAAAGCACCAGCCCACGTCCTCCAGTGCGTAGTTCCTGGACAGGATAGTGCTCAGCCACCAGCTTGTTCCATCATCCCATGTGTATCACACCTCAATCCCGTGGCTCAGTTTCTCATCTAAAAAACACATGACTGCTGGAAATCATGTGAAAGAGGCAAAGGAGAGTTGCTGCATATAAAAAGTAGAGCAAGGTCCCAAACCACTGCTGTGAAGAAAAACTTTCCCCATCAGTGAGCAGCACCAGGCTTCCTCTTAAAGGCAGAAGACTGAACCAATGGAAAACTGAAATAAAGGAAAATAACCTGTTGGCATTTTCAAGCAATCAGACCTCATTGTCTGAGGAGGTAACATCAGCCACCATCTGCTCCTGCTCAGAAATAACAGCAGTTCTTCCTGCAGGGGGAAGAACAACCCCAAGTGCTGCCTTGTGAATCCTGGTGCCACTGCTTCTGTCTGTACAAAAAGCCAAGGCCTGCTCTATTTCCTCCGTGCCTTTGCAGCATTTTGCACAGAGGAAAGAAGAGTTGGTTTAAAGCACATTTTGCTTGTGAGCAGACACACAGGGATGAGGCACAGTTCAGACTAAGTTTCTGGCTGAACTCCAGCCTCACCTGTGGGTAAGATGCTCTGTCTGTTACCAGCTGTAGGGGAGCTGAGCTGTGCCTGTGCATGCAGGGATCCAGGAGGATCCAGGATCCGGGCTCTTCTTGCATCAGACTTGAGTCAGCTCGGTTGCAGTGCCTTTGGGCTCATCTTATTTCCATACCTACAGCATTGGCTGTGACCAAGCATGCAGCATCACGTTCCTGCCCTGCGGAGCTCATCTCATCTCAGATGACAGCATCAAGCCAGAAGCAAGTTTGATAACTTCCAGGCATAGGAATCAAATGTTACGATTGGTGATGTGACCAGTGCTTCACTCCATGTCCAAAGGATGAAAAGACATAGAAATTATGCATCTTTTTAGGGAAGCAAAGCCAGCATGTGAAGTGGTGCTGCAGCTGTGGAGATGGAGAAGCTGCTCCCAGGGACAATCCAAGAGATTTAATTTCTTTCTGGTTTCCATATATTCTGTTTTCTTTGGTACTACTGCAACTTGAGCCAGCACTTCTGCACTACCAGGAAAAGGTCATCAATCAGCTGCTTCCTTCTGCTTTTCTGCAATGTTATATTTTGAAATAAATCCCTGACAAACTAAAAGAAGTGTTGGAGTGATTCCATGGGAAACATCAGTACAGTAACCAGATCTGTAGTGTACAACATCTGTCAAGATAATGTGACCTCTTGCTGGCTTTGATGTGATGGAAGCAGGCTGCAGAGCTCTCCCTGAGAAAGTTCCCCTTCGCCTTCGCTAGATCTTAAGGCAGCCCCAACACAAAGCTTTTCTAAAACAAAATGAGCAGCGGAGTGGAAACATGAAGCCCCTTGGATGGGGAGCTCTGATACACACGCCTTTCCTGCAGAGAACTGGCTGTGTAGGGAAGGAAGGGTTACAGGAAACATGGGCTCTGCTCTGAGCAGCACACAGGCAGCTGTGCCTTGATCAAAGGCTTCTGGCAGAGGGCTGCCTGGGAAGTGGGGCTGCCTCCTTCCCAAAGCGATGCATCTGGGGCTGCAGCAGGCAGCAGAGGGATTCCTTCTCCCCCAGCATACCCTCCAAGTAGGGCCAGGGCTGAACTCCAAGGGGATGCTGCAGGAGCCCTTTTCCTCCACTGGAGTAGGTGAGAGATGAGGAAAAATCTTGCCCTCTGCACAGGAGATGGGGAGCAGCCCCAGCTCTGAGCAAGACAGCAAGAACAGAGCAACATCTGCACCCAGCATAGGGCGGGAGGGAGCTGGAGCCAGCGAAGCAGCTCTTCAAATGAAGTCCTGTGTTATCCTTCTCAGCCATGTTGGCTCTTTAAATCCAGGGAATTCCCTCTCTGTCCCTGTAGCCCTGACTTGGCACCAAAAATTCCCCTCTCATGATGCAAGTGACACCAGACCCTGTCCCCATAACACTCTGACATTTCCCTGCCAATCCCTCCAGTCCCAAGGCTGTCATTGCCAAGCTCCATGTCTTGCTCGGCCCTTTGGCTTTCCAAATGTATGGTAACTATTGAGTCACAGCCTGAATCACTGGTTGAGCACCTGGGGAAAGGGCCCAGTCAGCACAGGTGAAGGCAATTCATCTGTGCAACCTGAAGGGGTGGAGCCTGGCTGCACCTCTCTTAGACCTTGCTTAAGGACTGACTGCTTCTGGGGATGGATCTCTGGTTGGAGATCACTCCCTTGTGGAATCTTTCCTGTGAGTCTAGCTCTTAAGAGTTGGGTGAGCATATTTCCTTTGTAACACCATTCCATCTGTGTTAGTTCTTTTGCTGTTACAGTCTTGTATTGTACTCCCACTGTGTTAATCTTTCCAATTGTAACACCAAAGAAGATGTCTTTTTTTTCTCCCTGGCCCAGCCTGCATTTTGCTTCCTATCAGCTGTTGTTCCAATTCCAAAGGGTGAGCCTCTCTGAGCTGACTTCACACACTTGCTTGGGAAGGGCTGTTCTGTTTTAGGAATCTGCATGGGTTAGAGCTAGAAAAGGGTTAGCTGAGAAAACAGGAGACAGCTCTGCCCCAGTGTGCCATAAGACCTAGGGAGTTGAAGGGAAACCCTTCAACTCATGTGGTTTGACCGCTTCCCCGAAAGTTATATCCTGGTGTTGTGCAAAGGAAATCCTCCTCCTTGTGACTGGGAGCACTGGTTCCCATAATGGCTCTATCTGCGTCCCCTGATGGGAAAACTCATCTCATTCTTCAGCCTTGAGCAGCCTCTGGGGTCACACAGGGTGGCTGCCTCTAGGAGCATCTGCTGAAGCCAGATGGCTGCTGACTCATTTCCCCCAGACAGGGCGTCCTCACTGAGAAGTGAGGAGGAGCCTGTGCCTGCTGTGCCTGGACACCACCGGTCTCTGAGTTACCAGCAAGGTGAATCAGCAAAGGATGGAGCCAAAGTACAAGCAGCAGTACCAGAAGAACACCAGGTAGAGCACAGTTACCTGCATGAGTCTGTCTGTCAGCTGGATGTGAGTGCTATCACCCAAAGCTGGTGCTTCTTGGGAAAGCAGCTGGTGAGGGTTGATGGAAGCAACATCCTATGAGATGAGGCAGGGCATCCCATCACATGGACTTTGCCCAAGAGCCACATCAGGAGTTTGTTGTCGGCTGAGACCACGTGGAGAAAGAAAGAACATTGCAGGGTTTGGGGCAATGCTTGTAAAGGGTTGGAAACTCAGCTAAAATATGCAGATGTGCAGGGCAATGTACCCTACAGCCCAGTCAAGGAGAGGGCAACTGAGATGCAGAGAGCTGTGGCAGCAGTAGTGCATCCTGCCCATTGGCAGGTGAATGGTGCCCAGCACCTTGCTAGTGGAAAAAGCTACCAAGCAGTTCTGCAAACAGCATCCTATGGTATGGAATAACCCCAGGAGGTGCCAACTGGGTGGGTTGTTGTCTTTTTCTCCCCTTTTTAAGGCTGCCAACAAAGGAGCAGCAGGATGCTAAGAATGGAGAAGCCCAGCAGTTCATCTGGCAGAAACCTGCTTCTGAAAAACAGAGGAGAGGGAACAAAAGAGCAAAGAACAAGGCACAGCATGTGAGTCAGTGTCCCTGCTGCCAGCCTGGCTGGAGCCCAGGGCGTGGGAGGGTTGGGATGCAGAGCAGAGTCAGTCTGGGCTTCACCTTTGCTGACCTACTTGTGGTCTGCAGGTCTCTTTTTACCTGCAGGACTTGGTTTGGTGCTCATGCAAATCCCGAGTCAGGAACAGAGCTGCTCAGACACACAGGAGGGCTGGATGCCCTAAGCATGTCCCATCACCTGCTCATTTTCGAAGGGGTAGGGGCAGCTCAGGTAGGTACCTCTCTATACCTGGCAAGCAAGCATCAGCCACTGTGAGTAAGCCCAGGTTGGCCCTGGTGACAGACACCCTGTACCAAGTGCCTCATTACACCTCTGACATGCATTGGCCACCAGGCAGAATGTGCCATCTAGTGAGGGGAAAGTTGTCTTGTGCTACATACGTGGTTTCTCCATGCAGACCTCGTGTCATCCTTCTCACTGTGAGTCTCACCATCCTTGGGAACCCCTGACACAGCTCCCACTCCAGATGTGGAGCCTCTAAGATGTCTAAAATAGGACCAGATCTGGAGCTGCCTGACAAGGCTTAGAGATACATTGTAGAGCATCTTCTACACAGAGAGAAAAGCCAGGGAGCTACCAAGTGATCTGAGAGGGGAAAAAAAAAGTTACCCATGTAGGGGCAGAGGCTGGAAGGAGGATGCCCCAGAAAGCAGAGCATCCCCACAGCTCATCGTTCCCAGAGCTGCTGGATGCTAATCCATGATGCTCTAAGGGGTGAAGGAGTAGAAAAAAGCCCTACAGTTCATGGATTCTTCCACCTCCTGCCCAACCATTGCAGCATATTGGGCTTGGTGAACATTCAGTCTAGCCTCATCTCAATTGCCATGAGCTAACTTCAATTTTAGAAGCTCCCCTGCAATTATATTGCTTTCAGAAAATGTTTGGTGTGAGTGCTACTGGCCTGCAGGTCCTCACTTACACCAACGGGAAATGTTTCTGCAAAGCCTGAGGAATATTTATCAGGCTGATTTTGAGTTCAATTCATTAGCAATTACATTGATTTGCCTTCCTTTTCTCCTGCCGGTTTACCAGGGCAACGTCTTGGAAATTTGCCTCAAATTTGCCTCATTTGCAGGGAACAGGATGCAATTATACAGATAATCTGCTGATTGTCCCATCAAGTTCTGTGTGCCCGGTCTCGACGTGGGCAGTGGCTGTGCAGGCTGGATCAGACCTGATTTCTGGTGCTGTTTATACATTTAATGCTACAAAGGCAGGAAGGAAGATGCTGTCCTGTCCTCGGGCAATGACAAAATCCACACCTTGGTTAATTCCTCAAGCTGTAACAATCTGAGAGCTTTTTTTTCAGGGGTTAGCTTCTTTGCTGTGGCAACAGAATTCCCAAGGGGATGCAGACACCTATTTTTGAACAGAATGGGAACAATTTATTTCTCCAGGGCAGCTTATTTTTATTTTCTTGCTGTGTCCATCCTAGCTGCTTTATTTTAAACCATTGTCTAAGGTCAAGCAACTCAGTCACAAGGTACATAAAGCACAGCAGGGGCTCAGTCACGAGTACCTGGGGGCAGATGGCACCACACTTTAACAGCTAAGGAAAATGCAGGGAATATCCAATACTGCAAAGTCCTTCAGGAGATGGAGAAGAGCTGTTTTCTATCAAATCAGTCCTGGATATGCAATTCAACTGGTGGAAAGAGATGCTGTATTTATATATTACTATCTTTTATCACTCATAGCCCATTGAAGACTGCTCAGATGCAGGTGTTGCTCAGGCTGATGATAACACAGGGACAGCACTGTTGCTCTGAGTTGTGACTCCATTCCTTTCCCATCAGCAGAACGGGCAGAGCACACTGCATAGGCTGATAAGCGTGTGCTGTGTTTCACCCTGGGGAAGGGCCCTATCTCAGAGGGACTGGGTGCAAGTGTCCTGAACAGATTGGTCTCTGCTGGTCAGTAAGTGGGTGGGCACAGAGATGCTGGCAGATAAGAGCAGCAAGGAGCAGAGCAGGGCAGCTCAACAGAGTGGGTTGTAGCAAGTGAGAGAACCAGGAGCCAGAAGAGGCCAGCAACGAAGCAAGAGCAGGAGCTGAGTGCCCGCCCTGGGAGAGTGGCACAAGTGTAGGGTGCAGGACAGCAAGAATGAGGTCCTGCAGCATCCAGTGCTGGTAAAAGGGACAGCAGTGCTGTAAGTGGGCAGCAGACAGATGTGGAAGAGGACAGATTCAGCCGAGGGTATGCCTTCTGCACTAAGTACTGTGTGCAGCAATTCACTTCTGAGCACGAGGCTGATGTTGAAGCGCTTTAGAAGGGACTTCACAGAGTCATAGATCCACTAGAGTTGGAAGGGACCCTTAAAGGCTATCTAATCTAACTCCCTGCACTGAACAGGGACACCTACAGCTCCATCAGGTGCTCAGAGCCCCGTCCAGACTGACTTTAGCTGTCTCCAGGGATGGGGAATCCGCCACCTCTCTGGGCAACCTGTGCCAGTGCCTCACCACACTTAATGTAATTTTTTTTCCTTTATATCCAATTTAAATCTCCCCTCTTTTAGTTTGAGCCCATTTCCCCCTGTCCTATCACAACAGACCCTGCTAAAATGTCTGCCCCCAACTTTCCTATACTCCCCCCGCTAGATACTGAAAGGCTGCTCTCGGGTCTCCCCTGGAGCCTTCTCTTCTCCAGGCTGAACAGCCCCAGCCCTCTCAGCCTGTTCCCGTGGAGGTGTTCCATGCCTGGGAGCATTTTTGTGGCCCTCCTCTGGACACGGTCCGTGCCTCTCCTGTACCGAGGACTCCACGTCTGGACACGCTACTCCAGGTGAGGTCTCACCAGCATAGAGCAGAGAGGCAAGGTCACCTCCCCCGACCTGCTGGCCACGCCGTTTCAGATGCAGCCATAGGGGTTTGCCGAGGCCAGCTGCGAAGAGCAGCCCCGACCGTTCCCCACCACGCTGAAGTGCGAGCAATGCGCATGCGCCGCCCGCCCACGCCTCTCGCGTTCTGAGCCCGCCGAGCTCCCGTCGCTACTTCCGGCGTGTGGCCGGAAGCGGAAGGAGAAGCGGTGGCAGCGTGAGGAGATGGCGGCGCGCGGATCCGGGAAGCGTGGGGCAAGTGCTGGTGCGGCCCGCGGCTCCGAGCCGCAGGAGGAGCCCCCGCCGCCGCTCCAGGCCGTGCTGGTCGCCGACAGCTTCAACCGCCGTTTCTTTCCCATCTCCAAAGACCGTCCGCGGGTGAGGAAACCCTCTCTTCTCTGCCCGCTGCTCTGCTGGTAGGGTGCGCGGTACCCGGTGGGGCTCGGGCTGCTGTCGGGCCCTGAAGCCTTCTGCAGTTCTCCTCTTTCTGAAGGGACCGCGGCCCCATTAGGGAGGCAGCACTGCGCCGGCGGTGATGGCTTTGCCATTTGTCAGGGAGAGGCGGGTCGTGCAGTGTTGTCAAAGAAATAAGCAAAGTTTTCGTTGTGTCAGTAATGGATGGAATAATGCGGACAGCAAAATGGATGGGGAAAGCGCTTTAGCTACCTGGACCAGAAAGCTGCGTGTTGAAGTAAAGAGTCCTTCCAGAGAGCTTAGGTCTGAACAGTACCCTAGCTCATTTGCTAATTAAATGTTTGTGGTAGTCATAATTATACTCATAGCATCAAGCCTCGAACAAAACATCACAAAAAGAGTTAAAGAGTAGTAAGACAGCATTCAGCTGTAAATCAGTGACTTGGTTTAAAGGCATGGACTGAGTCTCAAGACAAGGGAATACTTACTTTGCATCAGATTGGGTCTTTTTCCTTTTTCCTACTGTTTTGTATTTTGGACACGCATACTCCTGTGGCTTCATCACTCGCATCTGACAGGTTTTTCTTGTAACAGTTGAAGCCTGAGTCAGGGAATTGGCATACTGGGATTTTTTCTATTTCTAGTCTCATTCAAATCCTCTTAAAGAGCTTTGTATGTGATAACTTTACCTTATTTATGCCTTCCATTGTGAAGTGAGGATCTGACCCAACAGAACATCAAAAAACAGTTCTCACTGCTGAGGTCCGCTCTGAATATTTTGGTTGAAAGGAGATAGTGCAGTTATTCATGGTGTGTGTTTGTTTGTTCGACACTGCTGCTGATAGTCCTATGTCCTGAAGTTGGGAGGTACTTTCTTCTGCTGAGGTACAGTGTTCAGTTCTCTGTGTGTCTCTTTCTCTCAGGCTCTTTTACCTATGGCAAATGTGGCCATGATTGATTATACCTTGGAGTTCCTAACAGCAACTGGAGTAGAAGAAACCTTTGTTTTCTGCTGTTGGAAGTCAGCTGAGATAAAAGAGCATTTACAGTAAGAATCTCTTTTCCTTTTCAGCTTTATCATGGAACGAATTCTTCTTATCCTCCAACAAACCTCAAAGGTTTTATATTACACTGATCCTTCTGCTGAAAACCATGTGCTATATAGATTGCCTTTCAAGGAATGCCTCCTAACACATTTCAAAATATACCATTCCTCGTGTGTAGGAGTGTGGTTGTTCAGTGTTTTAAAATGATTGAGTGTTTGAGAACTGCATTTAAACGCAGGAGTTGCCTGGCTAGCTGTGTAAATTGCAGTACCAGCCCTTTCGTTACGCCCTGTCTTGATGTGTAATGAAGCTTATGGAAGCAGGTGTGTCCGACAGCACCTTTGTCTCTGCTTACTGCAGGTTTGCATGTTAAAGAGAAGCATGCGGTCTTTTCTGTGCTGTTTTCAGAGAAAAAACATCGGGCTGTGTGTAACATTCTTCGTTTGTCCATTGTCAAACTTGGCTTTTAGCAAAGTCCAGTTTCTTAAATTCCCATAAGCTCCAGTCTTGGTTTGATGTTCTTCAGTTCATCTGCTGCACATAAATGGACATGCCTAAGCATGTGGATGGAGGGCTCACTGTAACGGGATTATCTGTGCATTCACTTATGGATGTGCCACGCTCTGGAACTCTGTGTCCTGCTGTGTTGTCTACAGGAATAACCTTTTAATGCCTTTCTGATGTATTTCTGTCCTTTAGAAAATCCAAGTGGTGCCGCCACAGCTCTCCCAACACAGTGCGCTTTGTGACTTCGGACCTGTACCGCTCCCTCGGTGACGTGCTGCGAGATGTCGATGCCAAGTCCCTCGTTCGTTCTGACTTCATTCTTGTCACTGGGGATGTGGTATCCAACCTCAATGTATCCAAAGCCTTGGAGGAGCACAAGTAGGTGCTGAAAGAAGCTTGTGCTTGTCTGGGCTCTAACTGTCTGGAGAGGGGTTTTAAAGTTGTCCCTTGGTTTTTTTTCAGGTTGCGTCGTAAGATGGAAAAGAATGTTTCTGTGATGACGATGATTTTCAAGGAGTCCTCACCTGGTCACCATGCCAGGTGCAAAGAGGATGACATTGTTATTGCTATGGACAGTGCCACAAACCGTGTCCTTCACTATCAGAGAACCCAGGGGCTGAAACGCTTCCGCTTTCCTATGGTGCGTCTGGAAGCTGATGGGTGGAACAGGGCTGCAGTAGTGAAGCAGCCCACCCCAAGGAAATCCTCCTTGAGTGAGGGCTGGGAAACTGTTCTTGCTGCTTCTTTTGGAGGAGCAGATGATAGGAAGTAACTCTTGGTAAACTGACTTTTTTCCTTCAGCTCTATTTAAGGCTTGGTGAAATGGTGCTGGGACTCATTTCAGCGTTTGAAGATGGGGCAGGCATTTCTCAGAATTCAGTTTGAATCCTTTCTGCTGTGTGAAACGAGGGAGATGGATGATCTGTGTAGACAGATATTTGTGTATGACAGTAGTATGTGGAGCTCCTATGCTACTGCCATACATAATCCATTTCTAAGCGACACTGAGCCACAGGGTGGAATTACAGGAGATGCAAGTTGTAGTACTACTCACCTCTTCTATCTGTACTGTTTCCTTAGAAAGGTTATGGGCTCTGCTAATAATGTAGTAAGTGCTCAGTTAACATCTGTGGAGGTATTTTCTCCAATCAGATAAATAGATGTTTTTCAACTCAGAACTGAGACTGTGAATATATGGCACTTTCATCCCCAAGTCAGTGATCAGTAGGCTACTTTTTTACCTTCAAATGAACAAATCATTGCCTGAGAACAAAAAGAGAAAAAAAAAAAAAAAAGGCTGTAAAAATCCACAGAAGGTATGAAAGCTATGAATACTGTATTTTGATTTATTAGTGTCCTTAGCACATTTATAGTTTTTAGCAACTGAAGATAAGGAGCCTCCTGAAAGAAAAGGGATTGTTTGATGTACAAGCTGTTTCTTGGAGAGCTGCACTGTGTAAGGATGAGGGCAGTCCCTGCTGACTGATGCACAGCTGTCTGCACCAGGCTGTGCCTGCTAAGCTTGTGTCTCCGTGTTGATTGTAGACTTCTTTGGTCTCCAGAACAGCACCTAGTTTAAGAATCCAATCAATATGATGCTTCTGGCTTCTAGAAGACTTCTGAGGTTCAGTACTGAGTGAGACACTCAGATCATCTGAATTTTCTCCTCTTTCAGAGTCTGTTTCAGAACTCTATTGAGAATGTTGAGGTGCGCCATGACTTGCTGGATTGTCACATCAGCATCTGTTCTCCACAGGTGAGTTCTGCCCATCAGAGGGTCCAAAATTCAATTGGCATTGCTTGCTTTGCACTGCTGATAGGTGGAGGGTGCCTTTGATGTACTACGTTTGGAAACCAGAACTCCCAGCTGTGCTCAGTGACTGAGTTAGGATTTTGTGGCACTGCTGTGCTGACTGCAAGAGCTCAGCCTGTGTGCCATTCCATGCTCAAGCCCAGGCAGAGCTAAACAGTACATGCATCAGTAGACTGAATAACTGTGCACAAAATGAAACCATGCTGGAAAGTAAGCAATTTCACTTGGAGTAAAGCCAAGTCTATGGAGCAGAGGTGATGGCTATGCTGTGAAAGTGTTTGTACTTGAAAGCTAGTACCATGTTAGGCTAAGAGTCAGGGTTATTCCAGCTTAGGCTTGGTAGTATTTCCTCCAAATCTTAGAAATCTGGTCTCAAGCCTTGCCTTGGAAGTAAAACTACAAAGCAAGGCTGGGTGGACAGCTTGGAGGGGCTAAAGATATTTTCTGCCTATTCTGAAAAACAGAATTTGTTCATGGTCTAAGATAGGAGGAAGAGATGGGAAGGTCAGCACTCCTACCAGCGGGAATCAAAGCTTTATTCAAGGCAAGAGCATTACTTTCCTATAACACGTAGGTCATCTCTCTGAGAACCACTGAGTAGCCATCAATTAATTGACTTCCCTGGCCACTTTTCTGTAATTATATTACTTCCTTACATTATATTCCTGACAGGTGGCTGAGCTTTTCACAGACAATTTTGACTACCAGACACGGGATGACTTTGTGCGTGGGCTGTTAGTGAATGAGGAGGTAAGGAGAGGAATGTTACAAGGGAGATCCTGTTACCTTGGACTAGAGAATCCTCTGACATATCCTGTTTCCAGATCCTGGGGAACCAAATCCATATGCACGTAACGACAGAAGAGTATGGTGCTCACATATGCAACCTACTAATGTATGAAGCTGTGTGCTCTGACATCATCAGGCGCTGGGTTTATCCTTTGACTCCAGAGATGAATTTCACTGACGACAAGAATCAGAGTTACACCCATTCTAAACACAACATTTACCGGGGAGTGGATGTTAGCCTCGGTCATGGCAGCATGCTGAAAGAGAATGTACTCATTGGGCAGGGAACAGTCATAGGCAGCAACTGCTCAATAATGAACAGTGTCATTGGGCAGAACTGCAGGATAGGTGAGTACGAGAATGGGGGGTGTGCATGGCATGCTAGATAAGGGCACAAGTCGTTGGGATTTTATTCTTAAAGTGCATGTGGCTCTGGGGAAGGATGCTGGATACTTAAGGACTTCCAATGAGAAGAAAGGAGAAAAGCTTTGTTTTCTTGTGGAGGACGCATTTGCAGGGTATGGTAGTGATGCTGAAAGGTGAAAGGCACTGCATGTGAATGAATTTCTTTTTAGCAACAGAGAATGTTTAATGCAGTAGAGAGTGTTTAATAATCTGGAATTATTACCTGCCCAAGTCCTACAAATAAAGGATATCTGTCCCTGTTCTTGTAAGCTACGCGGTACTGCTGCTTTCTAGTTCTGGCTCTATTTTTCCGTTTGTGATTTGGCTGTGTTTGTACAAAAGCAACATGTCAGTTGGTATTGTCAACTTGTTTGTTCTCCACAGAGATCTAACTGATCTTTTAGCTTTGGGTAAGAAGTGGATGTAGGCCTGTAAGGCTGCTTTTTTTTTGTTTTCATCTAACATCCGTCATGCATCAAGGGCATTTGGTCCTAGAATCAGTAAGATGCTTACTAGTGGACTCAATACTGTAGGAGAATAGCAATCTACCTTGCTCAAAGTATTTGTACTTGCTGATGTGTAACAGGTGATGAAGTCACTTTGGATGGAGCTTTTCTTTGGGATGGAGTACACATAGCAGATAATGTGCAGATCCACCATTCTGTTATCTGTGATGAAGCTGAAGTGAAGGAGAAAGTAAAGCTAAAACCCCACTGTGTCCTCTCCTCACAGGTAACCTGTGTTTCTATTTCACTTTCTACTTTCCTTGGCCATACCAGAATACAGGGCTATTCCAGGCATTTTCTCAGAGGTGGTGGTATATTGCTGCTCAAAACTTCTTCCTTCAAGCACACTGGCTAGGGCAGCTTGGTATGTGGTCTAGCAGTGCTGTCTTCATTTATATTTGTCTGACCCTCCCTTGGAATAGCATTTCTGGAGCTGCTATCCTCCCTTCTGGTAGAGGGCTAAAGGAGCAGTCAGGGTATATTACTTCACTGAGATACGTTGCACATATTTTTCAGGTAGTTGTTGGTCCTGACATCACTCTTTCAGAGGGCACAGTGATCTCTCTGCACCCACCAGATGAGGAGGAGGAGGATGACGACCAGTTCAGTGATGATTCTGGTGTGAACAAGGAGGAGAGCAAAGTGAAGCTGAAAGGTACAAGCATTTCTGGCTCCGTGCTCTTGGGATGTACAAAGGACTTCACCCTTCATCTTCTGGGGGTCTTTTCCTTGTTCTGTGCTCTGCAGTTGCAGGCAGGAACTTAACTCTGCATTCAACTGGGGATGTGTGCTTTCAGTAAGTCGAGCAAGGTTATTTGGTGGAAGTTGGACTGTGGGGTGTTTTGCCTCAGTATTCCAGCACTGAAATCTGTGTGGACTCAGCTGTTCTCCATTTTTCCTGGAGTTAAGCTGAAGTTAAAAAATGTATTTCATTCAAGGAAGGTGTAAGATGTATGTCCTTGTACCTGGACTGTGTCCAAGGACTTTGTGAGATACTGTTCCTACCAATCTCTTGGTATAGGGTGTTTAGGAGCAGTAGTATGCGAATTTTACCAGTGTATTCAAAATACACTGGAATTGGACCTGCTTATGGGTAAGCCTACCTTCTAATTGCTTTTTCTTTTTCAGGTTACAACAAGAAGGATGTAGGCTCAGAAGGCAGAGGCTATCTCTGGAAAGCAGATGACAAAAATGAAGATGATGAAGAGCAGAGGCAGAGTCTATGGGGTGAGAAAGAGTTTAGTGTGGTTAACCTGGGGATGGACAGACAGACTTTCAGTGTCAGGCAAACTTGCTGAGTGAAACACTGATTATAGTTCCCAGAATAAGGCTTGGGCTTCAAGAAGCAGTCAGGCTTCCAGATAATGGATTTGTGTGTGGATATGAGAGGTAACATAGAAAGCAATGGGCCGGGTTCTCTCTTCCTGTGCTCTGTGAAAGATGGTTCACCTGCGTGAATGCACACAGCTGTCAATTCTCTGAAGGGCACACCATGGGCTACCAGATCTTCCCGTAGAGGGGACAGGCTTTGTCTGTCCTGGGTTCTGGTTTTCTTCCAGCTATTGACAGAGTGCTGACACCGCTCTATCATGAGTCAGCAGTCTGCATGAGATGCATTTGTTTCTGTCCCTGTCCTTTGCTGTCTGCCTGCAGACTCTTAAATAAAAATCCCCTTGTCCCAGTGCCAGCTGTAGTGTTCCCTCTGCAGCAATTCTAACCATCTGGACCTGTAAGTACAGTATTCCTTGCAAGGACAGATAGTTGCTGACTCGACAGTGGATTCTCTACGACACCTGGTTTTTCACACGTGTGACAACTGCAGCTTTTGAGCACTGAATACTGTGTCTTCTCTTCTTCATCAGGCCCAGCTATGTTTTCAGAAGAAGAGAGTGAGTCAGACAGCGACCTGAGCATGGGCTCTGAGGAGCCAGACAGCCGGGCAGCATCCCCTCAGCTAGACGACATCAAAGGTGAGAGATGGAGCTGTTGAGAACAAGCTTACTGCTACTGTACTCAATAACTTTCTTGTAGTAGCTGCCTCTTTTGGCAAATATGCTTTATTTTTTTGTTTGTTTTGTGAAGTTAATGTGGGTTTGAAATGGATTCAGACTAAACGAGGAAAGAAGAACTCACCTTTTTCACCTGAAAAAATCTGCCCGAAGGAAATTAATAAATTCTAGCTTTGAATTCATGTCTTTAGGTAAGGGAATATGAGGTTTTTCTGAAGAGGGAAGGATTGATTGTGGAAGTACAATGGAAACTGCTCTGAAAGATTGCAAAGATAAATAGATTTGTACAGATTTGCATGGTTAGATCAATGATGCCTGTCAGATCTTTTCCTTTATTTGAATTATACCACTATTTTAAAGTATACTTGATGTGGATTTGTGCAAACTCGTGGTGAGCAAATAGATTTCTGTATCAGGAGGCTTCCTTTGTTGAGGCCATGGTTTCTTTGGAACAGTGTGAAGAATCTGTTCTTCCTTGACCTGTCAAACTACCTGTCCTTTCTTCTATTAGTTTTCCAGAATGAGGTTCTGGGTACATTACAGAGGGGCGAAGAAGAAAACATTTCCTGTGACAACCTGGTCCTGGAAATCAACTCTCTCAAGTGAGTGTCCCCTTGTGAAGATACTGTGTGTTATCCTGAACAGTTGTGTTTGGCAGCGGGTAGAGAAAGAGAGCTCACATGGATACCTACGTTTAATTGTTACACATGAATTTTGCCACTGTTGCAGAAGGAGAAATGTAGCTCAGAGATTATGACTGAGTGTTGACAGGTGTTAATGCATCTGTAGCTGTCTCAATCATTAAGCTTTACTAGCCCCGATTCTAACAGGAGGTGGAATTAGTGTTAAGTAACTATGGACCAAAAGAGAGCAAGCCAATTCTTAGCACCGATTTCATGTAAGTTCATGCAGGAACTGCTGCTCTTTGCATTGCAGTGCTCAACCAGCTGCCTGCAGCTGAAGCTGTGCTGCGGTGTGGCTTGTCTACTGTCTTTATACAGCAGCAAGTCTGGAACATGTAATCGGGGTGCCTTTTACCTGATGTTTCTTAAATACAAACCTGTTAAATACAAACTCCTTCTGCGCAACAGTATTCATGCAGCACTCTAGTAAACATGAGGGTGCTGTCCTTGCAGCAGCTTGTTCCTCTGTGATAGCAGATTTTCAGGACTTTTGGTCTTACACAGGGGTTACGCGAGGTGATTTTAGTATGAGAACATGAGGTAGGTTTTTTTGTTTGTTTTTTTGGGGGGAGGGGATGGGGAAGGAGGGGAGAGTGGCAACCTGGAGGAAAAAAAAGAGCAGATTTGACACGTCTTCCACTGTATCTCTGTGAGGAAGCACAATCTGCAAAGGTAGGATTCTGTGAATTGCTTGTTTAATGCTTTTTTTGCCTTTTTCCTTGCAGGTATGCATATAACATCAGTCTGAATGAGATGATGCAGGTGCTCAGTAAAGTGATTCTGGAGTTCCCATTACAGCAGCTGGATGCAAACCTGGACTCCCAGAACTATTTCTCAGCATTACTTCCTGTGAGTGCTGCTCCATTTGACTCTTCTTGGGGCTTGTCTTCTGGTGTGTAGGAGTCTGCCTGAGGTACTTCCTGGTTGATAAGTCTTTTTTCTTAAGCCTGAAGCCACTTGAACTCCTCAAGTTTGTGAGCCTCTTTGTCTTCTAAAGAAGTAAAAATGAGTTGAAATTTTTGTACCTGCTTGATAGAACTCAGATTGCAGGTGTGGGGAGCTCTACTTCAGTACCTCTGATTATTGCCTGTTTTCTGTGTGGTAGTAGAATGTATTACTTGTAGAAGAGATCAGAGGGGGACTGACAGAGTTGTCTTTATGGGTCTGCGTTCCAGGAACCAGATTCCAATCCATCATAAGTCCTATCATTGGGGCAGCAGGAAGCTCTCCTCTCCCAGTAGGATCTTTTCCAAGGCATTGCAAAATTTAGAAATAAGGAAGTAGTGTGGGACCATGTCAAAGGCCTTGCATAAGTCCAAATATATGACATCAGTTGCCCTTCCTTTGTCCACCGATGCTGTCACTCCATCATGGGAGGCCACCAACCTGATCAGGCATGATCAGCCTTTGGTGAAGCTGTGCTGGCTGTCTCTGATCACCTCCACATCTCGCATGCTCCTTAATCTCTTCTGGGAGGATCTGCTGCATAATCTTCCTAGGCATAGACGTGAGGCTCAGTCTCCAAATGCTCCTGTTTAAAGAACAGCTACCAATTTTCTTAGAGCTGTGAACAACTTGTAGTTGCCTAGTTAGTAAGAAGTACAGTCCTTTAAGTTACTAATACTTACATCTTAAGAATCCCAAGCACTGGCTTGGTATAGGTTAGCCCATAGTGAAATTGTAGCTGAAGTTTGTAGCTATGCAGCTAAAATGGCCTCAGTCAACAGTTGTATCAGGCTGAGATCTGCTTATAGCAGCTTACGTATGGCAAAGTTATTTTGTATGAGATGGGAATATTTGAACTGGGAGAGCCTTGAGTATTGGAAGCCTACTGAAATTTGAAGAACTGAATCGCATTTCTTACCCTCCTTGTAGCTCAGTTCTGGTGAAGAGATGCTAAAGGAAGATGGGTTGTTTGTGCAAGAGCAATGGTGGAGCAGTCTCAGGCAGCTCAGATGGGGAATTGTGGAAATGCCATAGTTATGATGTATGATTTGACTTGAAACCACAGTATGTGCTCTGAAGTGCTGGCTCCTGAATATGAAGCTCCTAAGTGTTGCAACAATTTAAGAAATGACCATCTGGTAAAGGATATGCCTGTGGGTATTTTTCAGATGAGATATAGAGGTCTGAGAAATAGTTACCCGATTTGAAGTATGCCAGTTGTCTTGTTTGGCTCTTGTACAAGTTGAAAAGCAGAGATGGTACAGAAAACATGACCTTTCCCAGACTGTAGGCACACCTTGGGTGAATGTGGCTGAAGCGGCTGTGCTTCTGTTGTCACTGAGGCAGTATCAAAAGTTATGTAGGTGAGGGTGTCTAAAAAGATCTAGGGGAAGGCAATTTTAGCAACTCATCAAGCTGGTGCTTGGGCTTCTCAAATCTAAGTATTAGTAATTGCTGAGCTGGCTAGTGTTTGCACTACTGCCCAGCAGCTAGCATCTATGGTGCATCTCTTCAGGTTTCTGGTAGGGATCCTTCCTCTCTGTAATATGCAAGAGTACACAACCTGGGACTGTGCATTCAGGGAACAAATGGATCTTTGCTTACGTGGAAGCTGGTAGTTTTCTTGGCGCTCTCTTTTTCTCTTTGTTGTTATTTGCTCTTCTGCTTTGAAAGAAAGCTCCACTAAAATGTTAGCTGCTTTTTGGTGGAAAGTTTGAGAGCGTGTACATACCCTCTGTATCAGTCTGCTGTGAAGTGATGTGAAGGCTCTGTTAAACATGTTCATTGTGATAAACAATCAGGCCCCTTTTGGGCCCCTCGCTGTAAGAAAGACATCGAGGCCCTGGAGCGTGTTCAGAGAAGGGCAACAAAGCTGGTGAGGGGTGTGGAGCACAGGTCTTACGAGGAGCGGCTGAAGGAGCTGGGATTGTTCAGTCTGGAGAAGAGGAGGCTCAGGGGAGACCTTATTGCTCTCTATAACTACCTGAAGGGAGGTTGTAGTGAGCTGGGGGTCAGCCTCTTCTCTCGTGTGACAGTGATAGGAGTAGAGGGAATGGCTTCAAGCTGCGCCAGGGAAGGTTCAGGCTGGACGTTAGGAAATAATACTGCTCTGAAAGGGTGGTCAGGCACTGAAATGGGCTGCCCAGGGAGGTGGTGGAGTCACCGACCCTGGAGGTGCTCAAGGAATGTTTGGACGTTGTGTTGAGGGACATGGTTTAGTGAGAACCATTGGTGATGGGTGAATGGTTGGACTGGATGATCCTGTGGGTCTTTTCCAACCTTGGTGATTCTGTGATAATCCAGTATTCCAGTCAGGGAATCAAAACCAAGAAAGCTAACATGTTCTCGAAGTTGTTTGGTAAAAGCAGGTCTTGTTATTATATCTCATGTGTGCAGACATCTGTTTAATGGACAGAGGAGGGCAAGTACATTAACTGGTCAGCTGAAGGGTTTTGTAAAATGCTGTTCCGGGTCAGTTTCTCAGTGCAGCACAGCTGAGAGGCTGGGCTGAGCACACACATCTATCTCGTAGCTCAGGAACACTTCTGTGCTTTCTCCCTGCAGCTGTTGAAGAACTGGACCCCATTGTTTAAGAACTACATAAAACGTTCGTCAGATCACTTGAATGCCTTATTTGCCATTGAGGAATTCTTCCTGGAACACGACAGTCTTTGCACATCAATAGCTAAAGTGAGTATCCACTTCCAGCTCTGAGGACTTGTTTTTGCTGCAGCTGTGATGAAATGCATCTTGTTCGCATCATCAGCTTGTCTGCTTCAGAGGAGAGAAAATTGGGGTCTCAGTTGGAGAGTGTGTATAGAAAATCTAGCTGTAACAATTGCTTTTTTTGTGTCTGCATATGACTCTGAGCACAGCTGAGGGTAATTATTAAATGCTGGCATGAAGCCTGAAGTGAGCTGTTACTTTGCAGCTTCTAACCTAGGTGCCCTTGCATGGTGTTGAGTGGAGAGTTGAGGCCATTCACCTCTTCGTCTATTTGTGGTGCCTGAGATCTAACTGCGAGTGATTTATGCTACTTTAGAGTGCAAAACAAGCAATGCTGGGAGTAAGAAAAGAATTTATTATTGTGGCTGACCTAGTTGTGAAACTGGGAATAAAGAGGAGCTGACATGTGGCTTATTACCTATGTCCTTGCTTCTTAGAGTTTTCAGTATATTCCTACCTACAAATATTGTGTCCCTGCGTTCTTTCCGTCCTTTCAGATTGAGAGTATTTGATTTAGATTGTCAGTTTTTTCCCATGCCAGTGTCTCAGGAAGCCCCTATCTATTCTGCAGGAGTTCTCATAAGGTCTGCTTAACTCCTTACCGAAAAAGAGTAATCCTAACTTCAGCTAGCAGGGTTTCTGGCTAATGGCGAAGCACTTAGCATGGATCAGAGCCAAAACCCTGAGGTTTGGTGAGCCAAAATGTCATTGAATTATAGCAATTATTTGGCATGTGTCCATTGTTGTAGGAGCCTGGGTTTCCCTGGAGGCTGAGAATTGAAGTGACACTTTATGTTTGGAGCTGGCAGCCAGCTTTGTCAGTGCTCTGCCGCAAGGAGATCAACTGCAAAGTGCCTGCTTTGCCAGAGCACAAAGGCACCCTGAGAAAGAATGACTGCATCTTACCCTCACTGCAGTGGGCAGGAGTTTGAGCTGTCAAATGACCAATTGCTTTGACACCTGCCATAAGGCACTTTTAAGAGAGAACTGTCAGGAGGAGGGAGCCTGGGGCAGGTCTAATCTACTTTGTGGATGGGTTTTTCGGTGCTTTAAAAAGAGAACCAAAGCAACATCTTGAACTGATGACACCCTCTGCAGCCTCTTGTTGCAGGGTATGCTTGAGAGCTGTGGGCAGCCACGGAGCTGAAGCTGATGGGGCTTGAGCTTTGACTCATAGCATCCAGCTATCAGGAGCATGAAGCTTAATAGGGAAAAACAGTTATTTTTAACATCAAAATCAAAGTGAAACAAAGGGATTGCTTTCTGTTAAAGACGGAGCTAGGAGCCATAAATTATATGCAGACTTGGAGCTTGGGCGTGAGCTCATCCCAGAAGAGTTTATAAAGAGCCTTGTTGTTCTTTTCTAATCAATGCAGGTGTTGATGACGTTTTACCAGCTGGAAATTCTGGAAGAAGATGTAATTCTCAACTGGTTCTCTCTGCGGGACACATCTGACAAGGGAAAGCAGCTTCGTAAAAACCAGAGGGTAAGTCCCAGAAGTGTGGAGTTTATTGTGTGTGTGTTTGTTGCAACAGCTGCTAGAAGGAACTGCAGAGTTGAGTTCAATGCCACTGCCACCCTCTGTGGAGCAGCTGCCGTTGCGTGGTTGGCCAGTAATGCACCAGTGTATTGAATGCTGAACTGTGCAACTTTGCTGTCCAGAATGGATATTTCTGTGCATTCTACTGTAATCATCCTGTTTTGATGAAGAATGAAGGTAGGAGGAGAGGAGCATTGTTTTTAGTGGGTTCTGTAGCATGAGACCTGTGCTTTCTGGAGTAGCAGCACGGTTTCTCTAAGCCAACACCCATTTGAAATGGGCTTTAGGCCAATGTCCTGTTTGCTGGCCCCATGCAATTCCTTTGAAGCTTTCGTTCCTGGCTCACCAGCCCCTTTGCATATATTTCTAAGCATTTGCAGTACTCAGTGGTTTCATTTGGCTTGTGTTGCAAAGGAGCATATAAATTCCCCCCTCAGTCAGACAGAATTTTATGCTGCAGTTTGGCTGAGCCTTGTTCCAGTCCTCCTCCATGGATCTGTAAGAGGAGGAAGGGAAGAAGGCAATCTCTGAGGAAGTGCAGCTTTGTTTAGAGTCTTTGCAAAGTCAACTCATAGTATAGGCCAGCAATGCTTTCAGCTGGTTATTCAAGGTAAAATCAGGCTGCCTCTTTATAGCAGTCTATGAGGGAGTAGGTTTCTCCTGGCAGAGCTTCCAATGTCTTAGCTAAGGTGCTGCTGTCATCTCTCCTCCCTTGAGCTCTGGAAAACTCTCACACTTTTGTCATCTGACAGAATGTTGTGGGGATTGATTGGAGGAATCCAATGAATCTGAATCTGTTCTTATGTGCAATAGTAGTACTTACAACAGCACAGCATGGTTGTTGAGTGTTTCCAGCACCTGTTTTGTCACTTGTGACCCAGTTACATTTCATTCTGTCTGCAGCTTCAGAAGTTCATCCAGTGGCTGGAGGAGGCAGAAGAAGAGTCGTCTGATGGCGACCAAGACTGACATGGTGACTTGGCATGAGAAGAGGCACTCACTGCCTTTCTGGGCTGAGTGGGCAGGGCAAGATCAGTGCCAGTGCATGGTGTGTAGATGTGGGGCCTGACATCAAAGTGACTGACAATCCCATCACTAATTGTGTTGTGCATTCCCAACTTTGCCACTTCCCTTCCTCTCTGCCTGCCTTGCTTGCCTAGTGGCACATTATGTTGGATGGTTGCAGCACAGTGTAAAAACGATATGGGAAAAGCAGGAGGCAGTGACATCTAGAATACCTGTGGAGCCTGGATACAGTATACTGTAAGCTATCTTTCGGGAACTCCTTGTTACTAATACAGAGGGAGCAAATAGATGCAAATGCATACAACACCCTTGTAAATCAAACCATTTGGGTTGTGGAAGAGTGGTCATACAGCTAAGTTACTGGGAGTCGTTATTGCTTCTGGAGCTAAGAGAGCTCCTGCTGAAGAGACACTGGCAAGGTTGGTAAGTAGAAGCATGTGGATTAGGATCTGGAGTGCAGGACTGGGATTCAAGAGTTCCTGTGCCTTGAGAAGATACAGTTAGTTGTTTTAGGATGCCCAAGGCACTTTGCAGTCCAGAAGGTGTTTCTGTGATCTTTATGAAAGGAAGAAGCTCTTGCCATCTGCTGTGCTAGGATCTAAAGAAAGGTTGCACAGCAAAGTTGGTAATACCATGTGTTTCCCCCTTCTTTAGAACAGGGGATGGTGTTAACTCAGCTCCCCCAGCAGGGGTTGGCTAATAGCAGATGCACACTGCTCAGTGAAATGCTGTGTAGTTTACTACATCTTAGGTGCGATCTGCCTTCTGCGCATCCCCAGCTTAGCAGACACGTTGCTTTAGAAGTGTCTGTTTCTTTGTTGGTTTGTTTTTTCAATAAAAAGGGAGCAGAGATGCCTGGCTCCTCCTGCTGCACAGCTACGCTTGTGTTTTGCTCTGGGGGCACTGGCTGAACCAGCTGCTTTCAGGAGCAGCTTCTGTTCGTAGGTGGACTATAAGTTGGATATGCTGACCTTGCCTCTGCCCCTTCAGGAGGAGCATGGGATAAACCCCATGAGAGGGAGGGGAAATAAGCACTGGAGCTGCCCACTCAGGATCTTTACTTGGCCGTTCCACGGTGCCACAAATGTCAGTGAGGGGACAGCGTTGGATGCTGGAGGCTGGGGGTGCTGCCTCTTCCAAACTGATGCTGCAGGGCCATCTTGTGCACTCACACTACCAGTTGCCAGGATTGTCCATAACTGCTTGTTTTCTGACAGTGCAAACTCAGCTTTGTAAATGTTGGGGAAATGGTATCTGAGTTTTCTGTATCTGCCAATATTTAATTCAGGGAGCAAATAAAAACTATCCTGGTGATGATTGTGTGTATGTGTGTTTGCTGTATGTGCTTGAGCAAGGCTTACAAGTAAGCTAGGTTAACACATTGCTACTTCTTCCTTAAGAGATTTCAAGCACACATTAAGCAGGTAAAATGTCAGCACTCTGTTGAGTTGGTATAAATGTCAGTGATTGCTCATGACCTCGTTATTTAAAAGTAGAGAAGGGTTCGTTAAGAACTGCTGAACTTACAATCCTGACATGAGTGAGGTTTTAGGGGGGAACAAAGCCGAAGGGGGAGGGGAGGGGAGACTGCGCCTGGGGGTGCGCACGGAGCACCGATCCTGCACCGCGTGCTGCGGGATGGGGCTGTGGTGTGAAGCAGCCGGGGGTCCCGTTTTGGGGCCCGGTTCGCGGGGTCCCGGCTGCAGTCCCGCAGCGCGGCCCCGTGGGGCGCCGGTTCCGGTTCCGGTGGGGCCGGGGCGGCGGGCGGGG